>PVIA01002881.1:0-180052 GCA_004024845.1 Tonatia bakeri | reverse complement strand
GCATACAATTCCATTGTGTAAATGTACCATAGTTTTTTGATCCATTCATTTACTGATGGGCATCTAGGTTGCTTCCAGCACTTAGCTGTTGTAAATTGTGCTGCTATGAACATTGGGGTGCAAAGGTGCTTTTGGATTGGTGTTTTAGGATTTTTAGGATATAGTCCCAGCAGTGGAATTGCTGGGTCAAAAGGCAGCTCCATTTTTAATTTTCTGAGGAAGTTCCATACTGTTTTCCACAGTGGTTGTACCAGTCTGCAGTCCCACCAACAGTGCACTAGTGGGGGACTGCTGATTTAATCTATTTACGTTTAAAGTAATTATTGATAGATTTAAAGTAATTATTGATAGGTACATATTTATTACCATTATATTCTTTATAACTGTATTCCATTTTTTCCCCTTTCTTCTTCTTAAAGAAGACCCTTTAACATTTCTTGAAATACTGGTTTGGTGGTAATGAACTCCTTTACGTCTGTTTGTTTTTATCTGAGAAACTCTTCCTTTTTCCTTAAATTTTAGATGATAGCCTTGCTGAGTTGTGTAGTCTTGGTTGTAGGTCCTTCCTTGAATTTTATGCCAATCCCTTCTGGCCTGAAGTGTTTCTGTTAAGAAAGAATGAAAGTCATGGCTGCTCCCTTATAGTTAACTGTTTTCCACTTGCTGCTCTTAAGATTCTCTATCTTTAACCTCCACCATTTTAATTGCAATGTGTCTTGGTGCGGGCCTCTTTGGGATTGCCTTGTTTGGGACTCTGCACTTTGTGGACACGTGTTTCTTTTTCCTCCACCAAGTTATGGAAGTGTTTCAACCGGTATTTCATTCAATATGTTCTTGATCCTTGCTGTCCCTCTTCTCCTTTCAGTACCCCTATAATGTGAATGTTGTTCCATTTCATGTTATCTCACAGATCCCTTAAACTATTCTCCTTTTTTAATTATTTTATTTAACTGCACTGACCATTTTTTTGCTGCTATCTTGTCTTCTAAATCACTGAGTCAATTCTTTGCTTCATCTAACCTACTATTTATTTCTTCTAATATATTCTATATTATAGTCTTCATTTCTGGCTCTTTTCTTATGGTTTCTATGTTTTTTTCTTTTTCATGTTACTATTTGCTTGTTGATTTTCTGTCTGGAAGAAATTTCCATTGATGTCAATGAAGTATTAAAATCCCCTACTAGGACTGTGTTACTGTCACTCTCTTTATGTTCATCAAGATTTTCTTTATATATTTAGGTGCTCTTATGTTGTATGCATAAATTTTGCAAGGGTTATATCCTTTTGTTGGATTGATCTCTTTATCATTATATAGTTTCCTTCTTTTTCTCTTCTTGTAGATTTTGTTTTAAAGTCTATTTTTTCTGATATAATCATTGATTTTATTGTTTGCTTCATTCAATGTACTGTTTATTCCTTCTAGTGTGTTCTTTTTTAAATTTTTTTGTTTTAATCCTCACCCAATGATATATTTACTGATTTTAGCGAAAGAGGAGTGGAGAAAGAGAGAAAAACATCCACGTGAGAGAGAAATATCAATCAGTTGCCTCCCATAACCAATTAGAAACTTCTGCACATGCCCTGACTGGGGATTGAACCTGCATCCTAGGTATGTGCCCTGACTAAAAACCAAACCCACAACCTTCTGTTGTATGGGATGATGCTCCAACAAACTGAGCCACTGTCTGGGGCTATTCCTTCTAGTGTATTCTTTATTTCAGATATTATATTCTTCATTTCTGCCTGTTTTTTTTGGGGGGGGGGAGGTTATGATTTTTTCACCATGCTTACTATCTCTTTGTTAAGTTCTCATTGAATTCATCCATTCTTTCCCTAAGGTCACTGAGCATTTTTACAACCATTGATTTGAGCTCTATATCTGGTAGATTGCTTGCCTCCATTTAATTTAGGTTGTTGTTTTTTTTTTTTTCTAGAGATTTCTCCTATTCTTTCATTTCATTTGTTTCTTTGTCATCCCATTTTGGCTGCCTCTCTGTGTTTGCTTCTATGTATTGGGTTGATCTTCTATGTCTTCCAATCTTGGAAGAGTGGCCTTATATGGTAGTTGTCCTGGGGGACTCAGTTGTGCAGTCTTTTTGGTCACTGAGCTGTGTGCTCCAAGGATGTCCCTCAATTTGACTACTTTAGTCCCCCTATAGTAATTGATCCTTGATTGCTGTTGGCCTTGATTGATGTGTGGGGTCAAACCATAGGCTGGATAACTGTGAGGACTGACACCCATAACAGTATTTGAGTTACTGTGTGGATGCTGACCATATGAAGTGGAATTCACATCAGTAGGATCTTGTACCTGCCAAGATCTCCCTTTCAATGTGCTACTTGTGGAGCTGATAGGATCTTGCTTTGATCTTGTCTCAAGCTCACCACTGGGTGTGTTGGTTCTGGGGCCTCTTGGAAGAAACTCTAGTGCAGATCAATGTCAGATACTGCCTCTGAGTAGTCCTGGCCAACTTGCTTGGAGCTACAATGCAATCCACAGTTTGTGTCTGCCTCTGCTTGGCCTGGGTGTGCTTTGGAAGGCTTATCTTCTCAATAAGGCCACTTCCACCAGCACCGAGCCCAGTGGCATGTCAGTAGAATGCCCAAGTCACCCCAAGATCTACCTCTACCTACCAGCTGCCTACTAAGCTCAGTTACTGAAAGACCATCTGACAATACATGAGTTTCATGAGGTAGGTTCTCAGTAAGTCACCAGGTAGGGTTAGTGGTGTTCACTAGATTGATACCAGTTCAAACTTGGTTACAGTGCTAGGTCTGAGACCACTCAGCAAAAGTTACAGATATACCAAGACTGGTTGTCACCTCTGGGTGCCTGTAGACCTTTGTCAGGAGGAATCTCCATGAGTCATCTGGGTGAGGCTAGCAGAGTTTATGAGTCCCAGACTTACCAAGACTTAGCCATGTGATGGGAGAGCTCTGCACCAGTCAGGATGTGAGGGGAAAATGACTCCCAACCTAGAGCCAAACAATTTAGTCACTGACATGCTATGACTCTGCTCTGATGTCTACACCCTGGGTCCAGGCAGCTGAATCATATAAGTGTGAGAGTTTTGTAGGGTGGGTGACAGGGAGTCAGGAGGGTGAAGCTACCCCTGGCTGATGACTTTATGGTGGGAAGGTTCCACCCAAGAAAGATGACATCTCTATGCAGTGTGGCGGGGGGGGAGGGGGGGGAATGCTCAGCACAGGGACCCTGGAAACTGTCTCTTCAGCTTTCTCCCCAAAGTCACAAAGCCCACTCCATCCTCACATGAGTATCATCCACTCTGCCCTCCCTCTTGGAGCCCAGGGTGAATGGCTACAAATGAGATTTTGTGTTGGCTCTTTGTGAGGGTGCCTGGGTTTCTAGCAGGCTAATGTTGCTCCCTGGCAGATAGAATCACTGCTGATTTTCACAGACAGGTGTTATGTGGATGCCTTTTCCTGGCTCTGGTACTCTCTGCAGCTGAGAAATCCCTCTGGATTCTCTGCTACAGCATGTGGCTATGTGCCCCGCTCTTTTTGTGTTTCTGCCCTTCCTACCAGTCTTGATGTGCCTTCTTCTGTAAATCCTTGGTTATAAGATTTCTGTTTGACTAATCTTCAGTCAGTAATTAAGGACAATTGTTCTATATTTTAGTTGTAATTCCAATTTGGTTCTGGGAGGAGATGAATGTAACATCCTCTTGCTTTGCTGCCATTTTGGATCTCTTCTAATTTCTTAATTGTCCAAAGGAAAAAGCTTAACTCTTATATCGAAGTCAATGATGGATGGTTAAAATGGTATGTTAGTCTTATTCTTTGATAATCATATTTTTCCCCAGTTACAAATTTATGGAGTGGGAAGCAGCCTTTAAGCATACAATTTGATTGGGGAAAATAATACTATGGTAATATGGTAATGAAATTTATGTTCTCTTTATTCCTTTATTATAGAGGAGTTTCCCTTTGCTGAATTGGACTTGTAAAAGTTATTTTATGTTAGTTCAGTTTGTAAATGGAGAACAGATGACAGCTAGTGTGGGGGGGGGTTAGGGGAGGAAGGGATTGAGGGAAAATTAAAAAGTACTCATGGACAACAGTGTGGTAATTTCTGGGAGGAGGTTGATATAAGGGGACTAAATGGTAATGGAAAAAATATAATAAAGCTTAATTTTTTAAAAAATGAAGAAACTAGCTAGAGATGTTCTCTCTGTCACCTGTGTGAGGCTGTCTACAAGCCAGGAAGCAGATTCTCACCAGACATTGAATCTGTTGTCTCCTTGACCTTGGATTTCCCAGTCTCCAAAACTGTGGGAAATAAAAGTTTGTTGTTTAAACTAAAAGAATAAATAAATAAATTATTTTATGTAAAGTTAAATTTTCCAATGGGCCTACCCACCCAATCTTAAATAATCCTCTTAGGAAACAACAATAACATTTTGTTACAAAGAAATTGTATATATCAACATGTCATGACATGGTAATGGCATGGAGAGATGTGCAACAGAAAACTTGTTTACCCATTTCCCATAAAAGATAGAGTTAAAAGAATAAAAGGAACTTGGAATGTACAGAGAAAAGTTTTAATAGCATGATCTTATTAGAAAAACTTGAATACATAAAGATTTGAACAAGAAAAAATTATTGTAATATGAGGGCTTAGAAATAACCCCTACTTTTATAAATAGATGTATTTCCTTCCAGTTACTTTTGTAAACACATGTGTTTAATTCTAAAAATATGGTGTCATTTTAAATATATAAGCATTTATCGCTTTTTCTTACCAGTGGGGATACATAATTGTCTTACCTATACATATTGTTGGTCTGTTCCTCAATTCCTTGCTAAAACTGATATTATTGTATTTTAAACATTTGCTAGTAGGATGGGTAATAACTATTTTGCTTTTATTTGAACTTTTTCAAATTTTTTCCAGTTTTATTGAGATATAATTGACATACATTACTATGTATATTTAAGGTATAAAATATAATGATTTGGCTTACATGTATTGTAAAATCATTACCACAGTAAATTTAGTTAACATTGATCATCTCATATGGATATATAAAAAAGCAAAAATTTTTTTCCTTGTGACAAAAACTCTTAGGATCTACTATAACAGTTTTCATATTTATCACACAGCAGTACAACGATAGTCATAATATTGCACATTACATTTCTAGTACTTATTTATCTTATACTGGAAGTCTGTACCTTTTGACTACTTTCATCCAATTTATCCTAACCCTGCCCCTAATTCTGGTAACCACAAATCTGATCTTTTTTTTTCCTGTGAATTGGAACCTTTTCAGATTTTAATTGTCTATATTTCTTCTCTTATGAATTTCCTGTTTGTTTTCTATGGAAACATTCTCTCTCTTTTTTTTTTTCTTTTGGACTTACTAGAGTTCTTTATATATTAAGGATTTTGTCCCTTTATACCTTATATATCTTGTAAATATTTGTAGCAGTTAGGGTTTGAATTTAATTTAGGTTAATAGGATTGTTACTTAATATAGAAGTTAGTCATAATTTTCTTTCTAAATTAATCTTGAGAATATTTTGATAGTTGTGAACTTATTGATGGTATAAGTAAATTTTTTCTGCCTACAATTATTTTTTATTTTTATTCATGAAATATTTTAAAGGTGCATAAAAATGTACTCATTTAAGCATCAGTCACATAACCTTTCTCTTCTATCTAGGAAGCAGGAAAACAACCTAGATTTCGATGCCTCAGGTCCTTCCAACCCTCGTGATATCATGATGCCACCAGTGCCACACATTTCTCTTTCTCTGTGGTTTCTGCACAATATCCTTCTATGAGTAAATATGCATTAAATAGCCTAATTTGATTTATGGTGCCAGGTAGAAATCAAGAGAAAAAAAAACAGGAAAAATGATTATTGTTTCAAGTATATTCTTCAAACACACAGTGATTATCAGCAATAATGATTGTTAGCTTTGTGTTCTGGTGCAGCAACAAAACTGTACTTAAGAATGTCTTTTTAATAATTTCAAAAGACTGTGCACTGTTGGAAACTCTGCCTCCTGACAGATTTGTTTTCCTTCTGAATGCCTTTGCTCAGAACACACCACCACTTTGTGGACTGAAAAGCTGTATGGCATAGTGGGAAAACCATGGGCTAAGAGCCAGACAGTTTTGTGCAGAAATGCTCTTACCAGCTACGTGAACTAAGGCAAACTATTTAACTTCTTTGGACTTCCAGTTTCCAGGCAAGGAAACTGGAAGGCAAGGAAACTGGAAGTCCAGAGTCTCTTCTACTTAATAGGTTATTGTGGAAATTAGTAATATAGTGTATGTGATAACCTTTATACACTGCAGTACATTCAGAAGATACTCAATCATTGGTGGTATTAGTATAATTACTATCTGATAGACTGGTCTTGCATGGTTTTCTTTCCCAGAAGGGTTTGCTGCATCAATAGAGCAAGTAGTTCTATTTCTTATTCCTACTGTGCTTGCCTAAGGGGCAAATTAGAGGTGCTGCTATCATCCATTCCCCACAAGTGCTGTTGTGTCAGCAAAGCTATGTTAATAATAATAATTGCTTATATTTACCATGTACATGCCAGACCTTTGTCTAAGCATCTTATTGTTATTATCTCATTGATAAAATAGGTACTATTATTACCTTAATTTTTATAAATAAGCACATCAGGCTACAGAGAGATCGAGGAATCTGTTCTGAGCCCCACTGCTAATGAGTGGCATAGCCAGGATGTGAACAACAGCACTGGGGCTTCCTCACCCAACAGGCTCACACATTTTGCTCTGATACCTCTCTGGAATGACTGTCTTCACATTTGGGGCCATGTAACTCAGAAAAGTATAAAAACACCCGCTGGAAGGAGAGAAGGTGGATGCTCAGAATTGAGTGTCATTTACCTGCAGGGTGGTATCCAGAAGGGGCAAAGCCACAGCCAAACAAAAGCCATACATTCTTCTAACAACAGTCTTTGTATTTCTTTCCAAAAAGAATCTCTATGAGAACAGGAGAATTCCTGTTGATGGTAACAATGTCATTTCTTATTTTGCCAAGAATCCTTCCCCATAATTGCAGCCTTATAAACGTCAGCAGGAGACTACTGGGAAGCCTTTGCTTATACTACCATAGGGTCTTGCATTTGAGTAAATAGACTTTATTTATTAAGCATGTAGAATTTAAAATACTAATTCTAAGGGAAGCAATAGAAGGATATGTATTTCCCATGGATTGAAAACCTAAAATAATAATATTGCAATATTAGCAATATCTAAAACTAGCTTTGTCTTAATATTCATTTTAGCATCCGGAATAATGATGTTTCTCTCCTCAACTCTATTTTAATCTGAAATACAAACAGTTTAAGCTTTACTTGCCTTGAATCATTATTACAGTGAAGTTGAGCCATCTGTGTTTTTCTTATTCTGCACATAGCTCCAAAAAGAAGTCTTGGAATTTAACAGGTTGGGAGAATTTCTGTAAATTCAGATATGCAGTGACATCTGAAGCGCTGCAAGCATTTATGTTACTGGGGAGCCTTTTTCTTTCTCAGATTGACTTGAGACTGAGAATTAATCTCACCCTACCAAATCATCTATAATTTTCAAAACCTTTGGGTCCTGGAGCCATATTTCATGCAAAATTTTGCTAAATTTATCTATAATCCCCAATGTTCTTCTTGTCGACTTCTGAGATGGTGGAACTGTCATAATGGTGGACTGTGTTTAAAATGGGATCTGTCAGGTATCTCATGTTGGGAGATTTAAAATCTTTATATATGCGCACCTAACATTTTTATATGCATTTCTATGACTTGGTTCATTGTGGCATTGCTTGTATGTTTACTGATAGCCTAAAGAATCTATTTTATATTATAGCTTCAATGAAATATAACTGACATAAACTGTTTACCTTGATAATGTTTGACATATGTATGCACTTAGGAAATCATCATCATAATCAAAATAATTAACATATCTGTCACACCAGAAGTTTTCTTGTTGCCTGTTTCATCTCTCCCCACACTCACACCAACCCCCTTTCCCCCTTCCCAGGCAACCATGGATCTTGTCTCTCTCTACAAAATTATTTTCACTTGCAAAATTTTATATACATGAAGTTATACAGAATTTACACATTTTCTGACTTTTTTTACTCAGCATAATTATTATGAAAGTTATCTACACTGTTATGTATATTGATGGTTGAGTAGAAGTTATAAGAGTAGATATCCTCACCTTATTCCTGATACTATAAGTAAAATACAATTAAATATGAGAATATCTGGGAATTTTAAATATATCCTCTTTATTAGGTTGAGAAAGTTTCCTTCAAATTTTAGTTTACTAAAAGAATAGATGTTGGAATTTTTCAAATACTTTTTCCACATCTATGAAGATGATCATGGGATTTTTCTTTCTTAGCTTACTACTTTGGTAAATTACACTGATTGATTTTTTTTTTCTAGTGTTAAGCCAACCTTGAATTCCAGGGGGTGAACCCTACTTGGTTATGATGTATTAATACTATCTTTTATGAAAATTGTTAGATTCAATTTGTTAAAATTTTGCATCAAATTCATAACAGGTGTTGTTTATCAGGTTTTTTTTCTTCTTAATTATCTTTCTGGTTTTGTTATCAGGGTAATGCTGCCATGATAAAATGAATTGAGAAGGATTTCCTCCTCTTCAATTCTTGTGGAAGAGATTATATAGGATTACATTATTTTTTAATTAATATTTAATTTCCACTGGGGTAGAATTCTTTAGGGAAGTTGTGAGGGATTGAAGTTTCTTTGTGGAATGATTTTAACGACAAATTCGATTTCCTCAATAGATATAGTGTTGCGTAGATTTTTTAAAGTGCTGTTTGGTAAGTTGTGTTTTTTAAGGAATCTATTCCATCTATGTTGTCTAATTTATTTACATAATAAATTAGTTTGTTCATAATATTCCTGTAAGTATACAAACATTGATAAATAAGTTCATTTATAATATTCCTCCATACTTACAATTCACATAGAATTGGTGGTTATTTTACCTCTCTCATGCCTAATATTAGTAGTTTGTATCTTCTCTCTTTTCCTTCCTAAGACTGGCTAGAGGTTTGTCAATTTTATTGATCTTTATAAAGAACTTAAAGTTTGATTTTACTGATTCTATCTAAAGTTTTTGGCTCTATATTTCTGCACTTTTCTGTATCATTTTCTTTTTCTGCTTATTTTAGGCTTAATTTGATCTTTTTGTAGTTTTTGTGAGATGAAAGCCAGGATCATTGATCTGAGACTCCTTCCTAATATAGACATTTAGTTCCAGAAATTTTTCTCTGAGTATACCTTTAGCCACATCCTGTAAATTTAGGTATTTTTTTTTATTTTTATTTAGTTCAAAATAATTTTAATATCTTTTTCATTTCTTCTTTGACTTACAAGTTATTCAAAAATATGTTATTGGTTTCCAAATACTTGGTAATTTTCTAGATGTCTTTCTGTTGTTAGTTTATAATTTAATTCCATTGTAGTCCAAGAATATATTTTGTATTATTTATCTTTGTAATTTTATTCAGGTTTGCTTTATGCCCCAAATATGGCCTATTTTGGTAAATTTACTATATGTGCTTGAAAAGAGTGTGTTTTCTGCCATTCTTTGGTGATCTGCTCTAAAATCTCAATTAGGTCAAATTGGTTGATAGTATAACTAAAATTTCCTGTATCCTCATTGATTTCCTGTCTATTTGTTCAAGCACTTATTGAAAGAGGGTTATTTATATCACTAATTGTTACTGTGGACTTGTCTACCTTTCCATTCTATCAGTTTTTACTTTCTGTATTTTGGAGTCTATTTTATAGTGCATGAATGTTTGGGGTTGTTATGTTCTCTTAATTATTTGACACCTTTATCATTATGCAACGAACCTCTTTATTCTTGGTAACTTTTTGTTCTGAAATCCACTCTGGACAAAATCTACTTTGTTTATTATTAATATAGCTCCCTTTCCAGCTTTTTTTATTTCTGTTAGCATAATTTATATTTTTGTAATATTTTATTTTAACCTATTTTTAATTTCACATTTAAAGTAGGTTTCCTATAGGAAGCATATATTATAGTTGAGACTTATTTTTTTAATCCAATTTAACAATCTCAACCTTTTAATTGGGACATTTAAACCACTTACATCTAATATGATTACTAGTATGATTGGGTTAAAATAAATCTTATCATTTGATTTTATTAGTCTATTCTAGTGTTTATTCCATATTTTCTATTTTTCATCCATATTTTGAATGGAATACCATTTATGATTCCAATTTTATCTTTTGCTGGCTTATCATTTTTTATATAGTATAAGAACCATGCAACAGTATTTGTTTTTAAAAGGTTTTATTTATTTTATTTTTAAAGAGAGGGGAAGGGAGGGAAAAAGAGAGGGAGAGAAACATTGACATATGAGAGAAACATCAATTGGTTGCCTCTTACACACAGCCTAACTGGGACTGGGCCCACAACCCGGGCAAGTGCCGTGACCAGGAATCAAACCGGTGACCTTTTGCTCTGTGGGATGATGCTGAACCAGCTGAGCCATGGAGCAATATATTTTTATTTTCCCTTCTTGTCCTACATGCCATTTGCTGTCATACCTTTTAGTTCACCTTGTGGTATAAACCCAAAATATATTGTTAGGAATTTTTTGCTTTTTAGTCAATCATCTTTTTAAAAAGTTTTAAAATGTCTACTACAATGAACCACATATTTATCATTTCTTACATTCTTCATTTCTTTGTATAGGTGAAGATAATATATACATTTCATATCATATTTCTTTGCATACAGGACTTTATTTTTTATAGTGTAGATCTTCTGGTGTGGATTATTTCAGTTTATTATGTCTGAAAAAGTCTTTAGTTTGCTTTTATTTTTGAACAATATATTTACTAGGTATAGAATTCTACACTGATATTTTTTCTTTCAGTTTTTTAAAGTTGAGTCACTTCAGTATCTTTTATCTTGCATTTTTGCCAACAAGAAATTGCTCTTACTGTGACTTTTTTCCTTCTGTACATAATGTATCTTTTATCTTCGGTTGCTTTTAAGAATGTCTTGATTGCTAATCTTAAGTAATTTAACTACGATATAGCTTAGAAAACTTTTCTTACTACTTCTTGGTTCTTATATTCTCTAATTTATTGGAACTTGAGTTTATACTTTTTGTCAAATTTAGAGAATCTTCTGTCATTGTTTGTTCAAATATTTTTTTCTGTCTCAATCTTCTTTCTTCAGAGAATTTAATTACAAGCATATTAGTCTGTTTTTAGTTGTCACACAGATCCTTTATGCTCTTTTTAATTTATTTGTATTTTTTAAATTTTTTAAAAATTACAGTTAACTTACAATGTTATATTACTTTAAAGTTCATTATATTTTCATCTCTAAATTTTAATTTGAGGATCTTTCATGTGTCTTGTTAATATTCAGTCTTTCTTTCACCTTTCTGAATGGTTGGAACATAATTAAAACCATCTTAACATCTTTGTCTACTAATTCTGTCATTTGTAGTTTTTTATTTATTTATTTTTCTCCTTACTGTGGGTCACATTTTTCTGTTTCTTTGTATGCTGTAGGGCAGTTCAACCAAGAGAAAAAAGAGGCTGTTTATGGGGAAAGCATCTGAAAGAATTAGAACTGTGAGATTGTGGGTTGGAGGAAAATTGGGTGGTCACCATAGCTAAGAAACTTGTCAGGCAGGATGGTGTGAAGTCAGTCCACCAAGGGGACCTGGTGCCCAGAGCCACAGGAGATGCCATTGCAAGGCAGGCCAGCCTCAGCAGGTGTGTGTGTGTGTGTGTGTATCTGTTGCTATAACTAGCTACTACAACCTTACTATGTTAAGAAAAATTCCATCTTTATTACCTTACAGTTCTGTAAATTAGAAGGTCACATTGAGCTGAAATCAAGTTGTCATCAGGGTTGCATTTCATTCTGGAGGCTCCAGGGTAGAACATGTTTTCCTTGACTTTTCTAGCTTCTGGAACTTGCCAGCATTCCTTGGCTCATGGCCCTCTTCCACCTTCAAAAGCAGCAATGGTAGCTTGATTTCTTCTCACATCAGATCACTCTAACATTTCCTCTGCCTCCCTCTTTCCCTTTTTTAGGACTCTTGTGGTTATATTGAGCCCCTTAGAATAATCCAAGGTATTCTATTTTAAGGTGAGCTGATTAGCAACCCCAATGCCATCTGCAGCCTTAATTCTCCTTTGCCATGAAAAATAATTACACTTCCAGGGATTGGCCTTTCGCACCTCATATTTTTTTGTTGGTTTCCAGACATTGTGAGTCTCACCTTTTTATATGCTGGGTATTTTTGTATTCCTGTAAATATCCTGAGGTTTATTCTAGGACACATTGAAGTTAATTGGAAACAGTTTGAACCTTTTGATGCTTGCTTTTAAGCTTTGTTATGAGAGGTCAGAACAGCCTTTAGTCTAGAGCTCGTTGTACCCCTCTACTGAGACAGTATCATTTTGAATATTCTTTCCACAACTGCATGAATTTTCAAGCTTTCCTACTGTGGTTGATAAGATAACAGACTCTTTCTCACCTTTTTGATCTCTCTGGATTCTTTCTAATCCTTTATTGTGGTGCTTTTTTCCAACCTTGGGTAGTTTCCTCATTCACACAGTTCCCAGCTGAAGATCTGAGGGGGCCTCTCCTTATATCTCACGTATACATGCAACTTAACTGGGCGTGTGTGTGCAGTTCTCTTCTTTCCGTTATTCTGCCTTGCAAACTCTAGTGCCGTTGGTCTCCTTAAACTACCAACAATCTCTACACAAGGATACTGCTGGGCTCCTGCAGGGTTCCTCCTTCCTGCGCTATGGCCTGGAAACCCTCTTACAGCAGTACATTGGGCAATTATATGGCTCATCTTGTTCATTTCCCTTCTCTTGAAAATCATTGTATTGCACTTCCTGATATCCAATATCTGAACAGCACTTTTCATATATTTTATCTGGCTTTTTAGTTGTTTCAAGTGGGAGAGTATATCTGGTCCTAGTTACTCTCTTCTTGCCAGAAGTAAAAGTCAAACATTTGTTTTTTGCCACATATTTCATTTTGATAAGAGCAACAATGATACCCAAATGATAGGTCTCAGGAACTGACCAAACAGAACGGATGCTGGCCTAAAATAGTGATATGGCCATAGTGGTATTTACCAGCTAAAGGTCAGTTCTGTGCAGTGGTGAAACCCAATAATCCACCCAATTCAGAGTTTTGTCATTGACAATCCCAGTGAGATGAAACTTGCTTTGCAATAAGAATAACCTTGGTTTGAGTTTCAGCTCTGACTCTGCCATTTCTAGCTGACAATTTGACTTAAATTTCCTCCATTCCTTAAGTTTCCTTACACTATTATAGTGAAGATCAAGTGTGATAAAATATCTGAAAGTGCCTTACATCTTGCCTGGCAACTAGAATACTCAGTAAAAATGACTACCCAATCAATGCCTTTCCAAATCTTCCTCCGTGATCCATTTGGATTCCTCAAGGCCAACCATGACATTTTGCTAACAGCAGATTTTTATTCAGAGACCAGTTCAACTAACAGAAAAGAGTCTTTTTATGGGAAAAGGATCTGAAAGACTTAAAATTGTGAGGTGGTGGGTTGGAGGAAAATTGGGTAGTGGTCACCATATCTAAGAAACTTGTCAGGCAGGATGGTATGAAGCCAGTCTGAGAGGACCTGGTGCCCAGAGCCACAGGAGATGCCATTGGAAGGCAGGCAGTCCCAGCAGGTGTGGAGGGGTAAGACAGGGGAGAGGTATCCCAATTCAGTTGGAAGAGCTTGACAGGAAGCTACCTGACCTACATCCTCCTGATCCATACCTCTCTGCTTCTTAAGGTATTAGTCCCTTGATAAATGGTGGCAAACGAGTCAGTGTGAAGGATACTTTGTGAGACTTAATTTCTCTGACATCATCCTTAGGGATTAGGATTTGCCTCTTGCATATGACTTTCTTTTCATAATCCACTGTGAATATGCCAGTCATGGATAACTAACTGCATGTACTGTCAGCCTTTTCATTTCATTTGGGCATGCTTTTCAACAAATTAAGATACTCTTTATTTGTTCCTTTTATTTTCTTTGAAAATTTCAGTCCCCCTGGAAGCATGAAACCTAAACACTTGTCTTCATTCAAAGTTTTTGTGCTTCTAGCACTTAATACACACCTCGATCAAAAGTGTACCTGTGCCCTGGCTGGTGTAGCTCAGTGGATTGAGCGTGGGCTGCGAACCAGGCATTGCAGGTTCGATTCCCAGTCGGGGCACATGCCTAGGTTGCAGGCCATGTCCCCCAGCAACCGCACACTGATGTTTCTCTCTCTCTCTCTCTCTCTCTCTCTCTTTCTCTCCCTCCCTTCCCTCTCTAAAACAAATAAATAAAAAATCTTAAAAAAAAAAAAAGTGCACCTGTATTTGAGTGTGTTACAGAGTTCTTTGTTCAAGACATCGAGTAAAATACTGAGCACAAAAGGCCCCAGGATAAATCCTCATGACATATACCTGATCAATCCTTTCAGTTTATCTATTTCATTTTAGTTTAATTTAACTCTGTTTATTCAACAAATATTTATGCTGAAATTATCTACTTCACTCATGCCCCTTGCTCTGGGATGGAAGGAAGTTTCCAAATTCTTTTGACTGACTTAAAAAATGTATTTGAAAAAAATGTGATACTCTGTTTTCATTGTAGCCAAAACAAACAAACAAAGAAAAAAACATAATCAAATAAGGGTGTGATACGCAAGCTAATGTCCTTATTCTGGCTTTTTTGGCACATGTAAATTCTCCATTCATTTGCAACAAACAGATATGAATTAGCTAGCCCTTTTACTCCTCTCTGACAAATCTGTATTTTGTAATCTCAGTCCTTTTCTCTTTCTCTTTTTTTAATGCTTATGAGGTATGTATATTTATTTTGCATTTTATTTATTTATTTACATATTTCATTGTTTATGCTATTGTGTTTGTCCCAGTTTTTTCCCCCTTTGCTCCATTCCACCCAACCACCCATGACTCCCACAGTCAGTCCCCACACTGTTGTCTGTGTCCATGGGTTGTGCATATGTGTTCTTTAGTTATGGGCACTTTTGGTATAAACTCAACCTGAAGGAGGCCTGCTGATCCAATATGGTCCTGCTAGTAAGAGGAGGAGAAAGATCTATAATAATACAGATAAACAAAGATAAGTAAAATACCCAATAGTCCTTTGCCCTCAAAAAGTCATTTGATAAATGCAGAAAAAAATTACTGTGACAGAAAGTGTGGCTCTAGCCCCAAGGGGCAGCCACTCTCCGACTTGGGTATGTATTTACAAAATGTTCCATGCTTGGGTTTGAGGACACAGTGGCTCAGCTAGGTAGGTACTTTCAAAGAGGAATACCATTTGCAAATAACTGTGGTTGGGCTCTTTTCAGGAGGATGACACAGATTCTGGGCATGACTTTGTAATTTGCTGCCACTTTCTAGTGGAGCTATGTACTCATATGCCTGTGTTGCAGTGCACTTAGCACCTTGGCCCAGGGATCCTGACTTACCCCTAGGCCCCTAGCTTCTAGCCCATTGCCTAGCAACATTGTAGTTGATTAGTAAATGTGCAGTGAACACATTTACTCAGAGGGAACTAGGACAATATGCCTCTCTGCTCATCAATTTTTCCAGCAATAAAATTTAGTGGATGACTGTAACATGGAGAATGGCATATTTCTGCTGAGAACAAGACTGTGGGTGTTAGTGAAAAGAATGAACAAGACCACTATAATCACAACAGCCTGGTACTGGCATAAGAACAGACACACAGATCAATGGAACAGAACAGAGATCCCAGAAATAAACCCATCTCTCTATGGTCAATTAATATTTGACAAAGGGGGCAGAAGTATAAATTGGAATAAAAATAGCCTCTTCAACAAATGGTGCTGGGAGGTCTGGAATATTACATGCAAAAAAATGAAACCCAACCACCAACTTACACCATACACTATTATACACCGAACATGGATAAAAGACTTAAACATAAGCCATGATACCATAAAAATCCCAGAGGAAAATATAGACAGTAAAACTTCAGATATCCCACACATCAATATTTTTGTTGATGCATTCTCTAGGGCAAGGGACATAAAGGAAAGAGTGAGTAAACAAATGGGACTACATCAAATTAAAAACCTTCCTCATGGCTAAAGAAAACATCAACAAATGATAAGGGAACCAACCGTATGGGAAAATATATTTGCCAATGACACCTCAGACAAGGGTTTGGTCTCCAAAATATATAAAGAACTCTCATCACTCAATGCCAGGAAGACAAACAATCCAATTAAAACATGGGTGAAGGACCTGAACAGACACTTCTCTAAGAAGGACAATACTGAGAACCCATAAGCATATGAAAGGCTGCTCACCATCAGAGAGAAGCAAATTAAAACCACAATGAAATACCACCTCACACTGGTGAGAATGACCATCATTAACAAATCAACAAACAAGGGCTGGTGAGGATGCATTAAAAAGGGAACTCTAGTCCACTGTTGGTACAAATGCAGACTGGTGCAGCCACTGTAGAAAACAGTACGGAATTTCCTCACAAAACTAAAAATGAAACTGCCTTTTGACCCAGCAATTCCACTGCTGGGATTATACCCTAAGAGTCCTAAAATACCAATTCAAAAGAACCTATGCACCCCAATGTTCATAGTAGCATTATTTATAATAGCCGAATGTTGGAAACAGCCTAAGTGCCCATCAGTAAATGAATGGATCAAAAAATGGTACATTTACACAATGAAATACTACGCAGCAGAAAGAAAGAAGGTGCTCATACCCTTCATGACAGCATGGATGGACCTGGAGAATATTTTGCTAAGTGAAATAAGCCAGGCAGGGAAAGACAAATACCATATGATCTCACATATAACAGGAACCTGATGAACAAAACAAACAAATGAACAAAATAGAACCAGAGGTATGGAAACAAGGAACAAACTGATAGGGACCAAAGTGGAGGGGAGAAGGAAGGAAAGAAGGGGAAGAGCCTAGTTAAAGAACAAGTGTAAATAACCAATGGACATGGACAACAGGGTGGGGATTGACAGTGGTAGCAGGGGGTGGGCAGGGCAGGACAGGGGAAAGCCACAGGGAAATTGGGACAAGTGGCTGTCCCAATAGAATAGCAATTAAAAAAAAGAAAAGAATGAAAACACATACATATATCCATTTACCCTCCCTCTCATTCTCTCCCGCCCTTCCTGTCACACTTGTGTATATACTTTAAAGCACAATAGTATATGAAATAATATATTGCATTATCCTTCTGTACAAGATAGGCACTTAGCACCATTGTGGAGCCCCAGAGGCCTTTGAAATAGAAAATTCTAACTGTAACTTACACTGAGCATTTGGTTTTTGTTTGTAAATTACTGGCACATAAAGACCCATCATACAATTTGGCATTCCTAGTAACAGTATGAAGCAGGCAGCACAGATTACCATGCATCTTAGATGAGGAACCTGAGGTAGACAGAAGTCTGAACCCCAAATATTGTTCATTCCAGCTTTTTCTCTCCAGACCTTTATTGCCACAGGGACAGGGTAGCCCATAATCCTCTTCTCCTGCTGTAGTGATGCTGAGGGCACATGTCTCAAGTTGAGGCTGAAAACATCAATATTCTCATTCATCTATCTGTAAAAGGAGAAAAATCTTGGAGAGGTATAGTGAGGACTAGCTTATTAAATGGTTAAAAAGAATTTTTTAAATATAGTGTTATTTAACCCTGGCTGAATGGCTCAGTGGTTTAAGTGCTGGCCTGTAAACTAGGGGATCATTGGTTTGACTCCCAGTTGGGGCACATGCCTGGGTTGCAGGCCAGGTTCCCTGTAGGGGGCATGCAGTAGCCAGCCACACAGTGATGTTTCTCTCCCTCTCTTACTCTTCCCTTCTCCTCTCTCTAAAGATGGATAAATAAATAAAAGCTTTTAAAATATATGTAGTGTTATTTAAAGGCTTTGTAATAATTCAAAATCCCTAGGAGTGAAAATGAGATGCAGACCTCGAATGAAAAAAAAATTTTTTTTGAATTTACAACTGGACAGAATGTAATTAATTTCAAATGAAAACCTGGGTGATAGTTTCTGTTTCTAATGTTATACTCTCCAGAAAAAAAAAATGTTTTGGTATGTGTGCTTTTAATGGAGGAAATGATATCTCTGGGTTTTTAATGTTGAGGAATCACATATAGAGGAAGACACCACCAAAACAAATCAATAAGAAACACTCTAAAATATATTTCATTCAGGCCAAAAGACTGGACTAGTTTTACATGGTGATTTGTTTGTGAAATTATTTTACCTGAGCTTACTTCTCTGAAAAGTTAGCCACTGGACTACTCAGGATATTGCCAGGAAGGAAAAGGCCATCAGAGACTGTGATTCGGCATTGGTACTTTCTAAAAAATATACATCAACATGTAAATAATTAAATCTGTTCAGGGCCTCAGGTATAATGAAGTATTTTTATTTTTATTTTATTTATTTCTAGAGAAGGGCAGGGAGGGAGACAGAGAGGGCAAAAAACATCAATGTGTGGTTGCCTCTTGGGCACCCCCTACTGGGGACCTGGGCCGCAACCCAGGCATGTGCCTTGACTAGGAATCGAACTAGTGAGCTTTTGGTTTGCAGTCCAGTGCTCAATCCACTGAGCCGCACCAGTCAGGGCTAAAGTGTTTTTAAAGTCTGGTGCTGCTCAATTTTAATTTACAGTCTTGTATTCACATACCATTTTGGTCATGCTCTACAGGCATGTAGCCTAGGAGCAATAGGCTACACCACATAGCCTACATATGTAGCAGGCTAGGCCATGTAGTTTTGTGTAAGCACACTCTACAGTGTTTGCACAGTACAAAACCACCCCATGATGCATTTCTTAGAGAGTATCCCATCTGTTAGACAATGCATGACTATGTTAATAACACATGTGTCTGCGTGTATATGTGTGTATGTGTATGTGTGTGAAGAAGGTTAATAACATATACACTCATTTAAGTTAATAAAATGGGATTACAAAGGGAAAAACTAAACTTAAGGGGAAAGCAGATAAGCTGAATATGTGAGTGAACACAGTTGGCATGTTTGGTTATAACATCTAATCTTCCTGGCACAAAAAGCAGAGAGAAGAGAACTCTGAATTCAGTAATTCTCCTTTCCAGGCACTGAAAAATATCTTGGGTCCTTGGGGGTAAAGAGTAGCTTTTTTCCTAGTACTACACGGGGAAAATTTTATCCTATGGGGAAATTATATAGCACTGCTTCCTTGGTTGTTTTCCTAGAAAACACTCCTGATTTCCAACTAAAAATTACTTCCTAAAATTAGAATAGATAATGAAACATTAATGTAGAGAGCAGCAGGGAATTGAGATGTGCCTTTTCTTAAAAGGAAGGCAGTATTGTATTATGTGTACCATATAACACACATGCAACATTGAACACATCAAAAAATATAATATTCATCATTAAAACCATAGCTAATGTGCATGTAGTATTCTCCTATACCAGGTACTCTTTTAAGCTCTTTATGTATTTTGACTCATTTAATCCTTACAACCACCCTATAAGGTAAATATTATGTTTAGTGCTCCTTTTGCAGATTAAGGACTGAGGTGTAGAGGCTACTCATTTAAGTAGGAAGATGAACCTGACCTTGAACCTAGGATTCAGATAATCCCTCATCTGTCTTTTCCTGAGAAAACATTCCACTTTTCTTTCCATCTTCATCTCTATTGCTTGCCTTTATTTCTTCATCCCCATAATTTACATTTCTTTTATTTTCCCTTAGTTGACCATAATATAAAATCAAATATAGTTTATGCTCCCTATTTAAAAGTTTAATAGTAGATGAGTTAGGATTTTATCTTTACCTCTTCATAAGTTTGTTATGATTAAGTATCATTTTACTTATGCCACTATTAGATTATAGCATTTCCCTGTGGCATGAAAGGAAATTGTAATAATAAAATACCTGTTGCTGTCCTGAATTTTCCAAGTGCTCCCAACCAGTTTGACCTCATATGGATTTAAAGGATGCTGTGCTTCCCCTCCTGCCTCACCATTGCATGCCTGTAAGGTCAGGTCTGTGGTTTGGTGGCCATGAGCTAGAGCTGGTGGGGGTGAAGACGAGGGCCATCTCACAGAGGCTGTGTGAGCCAGCCCCCAGAGACCAGTCCTGTCAGTGTGCCCTATAATCCTAAACACACCCTCAGTTCTGGTGCCTCTTAGTCTCATGGTCTATAACATGTAAGTAACAATCATCATTTTCCAATGATAATAAGAGGCATGACTAGCAGAAACCTTCATGGCTCTCATTGTTCAGTTAATACGATTACTATAGAAAATGCCAGATACCTTTGCTCTAGAACCTCTGGAACCTTATACATTCTGGATTGAACAGTCAAATATTTCATTGTTTTGTCCCTTTAGTATGAACTTTGTAAATCCTGTGAATTTTGTAATTTATTTCATTCAGTTGGCAAGTATTTCTTTTAGGTGATACTATGTGCCAAGAATTGTGTTGGACCTGGTAGATAAGGTGATGATTAAGTCAACCAGTTGTCTTTTCCCATACAATCTAGTAGAAAAATTAAATTAATACTAGGTTCTTCTATGATTTAAACAAAATCCATGAATTAAAGTTTCCTTTAGGAGCACTCATGATGTATTTACTTTTAAAATAGGCTTATTTTCTCTCCCAAGTCCATAGCTATATGCTGATCTTATCTAAAGAGACCAACTCTATATTGCTTCAATGCCTTCAAATAGTTTAAATTGAAACCTACATAAATTGTTTAAAATAATAAGTGAATGTTTTTTTGAAGCTAAATATTGAATAAGCTTTTCCTTGTTCTTGTTTAAATTTATGAGATGTTACCTATCTCCCAGATGCTTTGTAAACTGAAAGCAAGGTTGATAAACGGAATCAAAAGGTGATCCCCTCGATATCGCCTTGGGAAGATGCAGGTTTCTAAGGGCAGATCCCTATAAAGACATTTATGTGCTGTGAAATGCCACCTCTGCTGTCGTGAGCACTGACTGTATTGGGGTTTCTAGCAATATGACTCTAGGCTATTACCCTGACTTCAAAGAAAGGGGACAGCTCTACAAAGCAAGGAGGCATTGAATGCCAGAAAGAAATGTGTTGACTTAAATTATTTAGTCTTAACATATACCTGGAGTTTCCCACTCCTTGGAAAGATAGATAAATGGATAAATAGATTATTAGAATTATCTAATTAAAGAGTACTTTTTATGTGTACTGAATATTCAAAAATATTTGTAAAGATTCAATAGTGTTTTTCCTCTACTTTCTGCTGCTGTGCCATGATCCTGTCAGTTCAAAGCAGAGAACACTGAGAGAGCCTATTCGGTTCCTTTTTTTTTAATCATTATATAACAGTCCTGCTGTACAACGTCACATAACATTGTATAGAGGGAAAATTACACATCACCTAATGAGATAGGGATGTGAAAAGAAGTCTGAAACAATAATTTAGAGGTCCTAATTAGAGCCTATTCCCATGGCTCTTCTGTGGGCATCACTGGCTGATCCCAGGCCCAGGCCTCTAAGAAGAGCATGGGGGAGGGAAGGACAGAAGAGGAGGGAGGAAAATGTAGAAGGTATAGATTCTGGGCACACAAAGAGGTTTTTGTAATACTCCAGATAAGAGTGAATGAGAACCTAAATAACAATGTGAACAAAAAAATTGATGTAGAAAACCTTTCAAAGGTAGGTCTGTCTGAAAGGTTTGATATAGAATGGGATATGGTTGCTTATAGAGGTTTTAAACTAGGAACTGAGAGAAAGGGGGAGTACCATTAAAAGAAATCGGCAAACCCAGAAGTTACTTAATCTACTCAAGTGTGTCTACTAGGAATGGTAGGACAGATGCCCTGGATATTGTGTTTGCTTTGGAGTCCGATGAGACAACATGTAGAAACAAGTGAGAGGGTGCCAGCAAGTCACAGAGCAAGGAAAATAAGTTAGCATGAGCCTCCAAAACAAGGAATTAAGAATAATCCCAGATGCACTGAGACTTGATAGTGACCCTCAAAACTGGAAATCAGCAACAAAGGGTTCAGAAGAAGTCAATGTTAGGGAGAAGGAGTCTAAATGGATTTGTCTAAGAGGATTTTCCCTGCTTCTGTGGCTGACTATGACCAGCAAAGAGAAATTTGCTGGTGAATTAGGTGGGGCAGGAACTTTAAGAAAGGTTTAGCCTGTTATTGTATTGATATTGAGGACCAGGTAGGAAAATTTGAGACAGGAGGAGAAACTTAGAAGACAGATTTTGGCAAATTCAATGGAAAATGTAGACTCTTACTTTGTTTCAAAATGTCAGTCTCAAAGTTGAATAATGGCATCCTGAAGAGACAAGACATGTGGTTTAGTTGATGAGGTCATTCCATATATGGCAGCTATGACAGGACTACAATTCACATAATGGGATGATGTCAAGTTTTCAGCACCGGCCAGCACAAAGCAAGCATTCAAACGTGACTTTTGTGTTTCGTCATAATGTGCCAAGCCGTAAAAAATATAAAGTTTAGAATTCAGAAATGCAGAGAGCACCTCTAATCCAATAGGTCAGCTTCTACGTGGACCATTTCTGGGGATAATCAGAGGTCCTCACAAATGGGTTTTAGAGAAGGAGAGTCATTACATGGAAAGGTTAAAGGAAGCAGGATGTTGAAGCTGGCTGAGAGAAGACTCAGCTATTCCTGTGAGCTTTCTTTATGGATTTGATCAGTAACGATAGGAAAGAGAACTGTACCTGTGAGAGTAGCCCAGGAGAACAGAATAAGGACAGTGGATTTCACTACTAGATATCAGGTTCTGAGTCAACACATAAGGGCCAAATCTGTCATGGCGAACTCGGTTAAAAAATGAAATAGGCCATCCCAGGGGATAGTGGCTGTATTGTCACTAGACATGTCTTGAGGAAGACAGGATGGAATGATGTTGGAGAGCTCAAATGTGGTGATGGAGCAAGAAGACTAGATTCTAATTTCATCTTCACTCTGAACTAGACTTTGGGCCACTTACCTCCTGGGCCTCAATTTCCTCATCTCTAAATCTACAAGGTAGGACTAGGAAATGCCCAAGTCTCTTTCATCTTTGAAATGTCATGATCTTTGGTAACACCCAGTGACCTTTGCTTCCTCATCAAAGTGAACCCATCCACACCTGAATGACATGTGCCAGCATGGTTTTTGTGCCTCAGCTGTGAGCCCACTGTGTCCAAAGAGTGTATTTCAGCAGGTCCAGGAATTATAGAGTTTCTTACTTTGAGAATGACAGCTCAGGCCTCTGCACAGAAACCACTCTGGCATCGAATTCGAATCACCAGCCCCCAGTGTGAGTGAATTTCACAGTACCTTTGATAGGCTTTCACCTCTTGCTGACTCAACACATTTGGTTTTTAAGTGCATGTTTCATATGCAGGTGACTGGAAAAACCTGGCACCCTTCTTTTAGCAGTAGGCTCTTTGCACCAGTTTTGGTCAGGAGTTTTGAAATGCTTTTCACTTTGTATCATGTTGTATTTTCAAATATGGATACATATCTCCTCACTCAAGTCAACAGTACTTAAGTCATCCGTTGCTGGTTGCTTTGCTCCGTGCTGCCAGCATTGCACCCCAGCCACAGGAGGCAGAGGTTTTATTGTGGGAATGAGGTCTTTGTTTATCCCATGTACACAGCAGGGCCCAGGAGCTCACTTTGAATTTACATTTTGGATTTAAATGAGTGGCACGCCTCTCCACCTCTGAATCTCTTTGAAAAGATCACTGAAGCATTTCCAATTTTACTTTCTTAAAGAAAATGCCTGCTTGCAGGCATTTATTTATAAAGTATACTATTATATTACTTTATAATCTGTGTGGTTGATTTGTTCTCAATAAATATGTAGCAGTCTTCAAGGTTTGTCTTTTCAAAGTGAAAACCTAAGAGCAGTGTTTTCAATATTTCTTCAAAGAGAACATTTTGAAATAGCTTTGCATGTATGATTCTTATGAGCATATTTGGGGAATACCATTTTTACATGTCAATTGAGTACATAGAAGTCATCCTTTTTAAGACTCAAGTCAGCTGTCATCCCTCAAGGATTCCTTCTATGGCATTTCCCCCCTCCCCCCTGTATAGTTTTTTAGGGGCTGCCATAACAAAGTCCCACAAACTGGGACGGCTTCACACCAAAACTTCTCTCACAGTCTGAAGGCAGAGTCTAAAGTGAAGGGGTTGGCATGGCAGAGCCATCCTCTTTCTGAAAGATCTAGGGAAGAACCTGTTTTATGCCTCTTTTTTAGTTATCTGTTTGTTGTTGCTGTCCTTGGTATTCCTTTGCTTATAACTCCTTATCTCCATCATTGCTCCGTTGTCACATGGCAGTCATTCTGTCAGTGTCTCTTCTCTTTTTATAAGGACACTAGTCATATTAGATAGACCCCACCCTAATTGAATATGACCTTAATTTGATTACATCTGCTAGGACACTAGTTCCAAATAAAGTCCCATTAACAGGCACCAGGGGACTTAGGACTTCAACATTTTTTCAGGACAAAATTCAACCACAGCATCCCCTCAGACTGATTTTGACGGCCCCTTCTCTGTGTTTCTATAGCATAAGTGTCTCATAAATGTTGCCATACTATATTGTCATTTTCCAGTTAGTTGTTTCTGCCACTAGACTCTTACTTGCATGAAGGAAGGACTCCTATCTTATAATGTCTTTGCAGGCAGAGTACCTAGCAAAATGTACAACACCTAGTGGCACACAGATGTTTGTCACATGAAGCATTTTGTCATTATCATCATGATCCTTTATGTGTGTACAGTGTTAATATATTTATATAAGCTTGCATAAGTATTTATTTTAATAACCTATATATGTATTAATGTATGTAACATCTACCAATTTTTGAGTATTTATCATGTGCTGAACATTTATGTTAAATACTTTGGGGGTTTTCAACTCCTTTTAATCCTCACAAGAGTGTTAAAATTTTAATATGATTATCCTCATTTACAGATATTATACATTAGGCTTAGAAAGAGTAGCTAAATTTCCTGAGGTCACACAGCCAGCACATGGCAGCCCCAGGACCTGATCACAGGGACATTTGATTGCAGACTTGGGTCTCTAGCACTGGAATATACTCGTTTTGCACTGATTGTCCTCTTGGACACTCCCATTGTGTGGAGTGGTTTGTCTGGTGTTCATGTTCACGTTCACCTGATGAAGACACTGAAGCCCGAAGAGTTTCAAGAACCAGTCAGCCTCAAGGTCACCCAGCTGTGACCACAGCCTTTTACTTCAGGATCACTTTTTTTAAACTGCTTTTCTTTGTTGATCATGAAAATTATTTTTAAGAATATTTGAGAAAAAGAGGACATAGAGGGAAAAAAGTGTTACTTTAATAGTTCATGAACTCAACTGACATGGAAAAGCAGGTCTTATCAATTGCAGTGGGAAACTGTTATGAGAATGTTTCTCCATCCTAGAGTTACAGTAAACAGAATATTCTTGCCTATCATATGGTTTATCTGTTAAGTGAGGATAGATCATATTTTGGCTCAATAATTCTTATGGATTAAGGAGAGCATGTACATCAGAGCTCCTCCAGCTTGCCTCTCTGCCTTATGCAAGTATTAGGCCCTGGCTCCCGTGTGCTCAGCTCTCCCTGGTCTTGAGGTCTCATCTTGGTCTCAGGCAGGAGGAAGGGGGCCCTGGAGCCCTGCCTTCTGGGACTCAACACCCAGTGGAGTTTGATGCTGGTCAGGCTCTGTCCTGTGTCCCAGGACTGATAACTGGGTGTCTACCCTCATTCTCAAATGCCAGGCCTCAGTTTTGGTGTCTGGAACCTGTCTTGCTTCTCCAGCTTGAGTCTCAACCCAGTTAACCTGCATGATTACCTGATATTTCTTGACCTGTGACACTGTAGTATTATTGCTAAACCTCAGGTCCCCCTAGGCTGAGTCAGAACCCACGACCTGGGCGATTCAGGCCCAGTGACCTGTGAATGAAATCCTCTGGCACAACTGGCCTGCCGAGATTCATGTTTTGTCTGCTGCTAACAACTCCTACCCAGGACTAAACATGCATCACTACCACTTGGCTTGAATGCTGCCTCTTTTATTGTATTATTCTCTTAGAGCACCATGTTCTGCTTTCTGGGCCAGACTTGTTCCTGGCATACCTCTGTCCCTTCACCCACAGCCCAGCCTAGCCCAGCATCCACACTTACACCTAACCTAGTTATGCCCAGCCCTGACTAGAGACAGGCCTCTATTGTCTTTCTTTCAAATAGGATCTAGTTCTCACCTCAAATATGAGACTCTTTACTAAGGAAGAAAAGGGGCAAGCCACTGCCAGGGTCAGCAAGCAGAGAAGGGGTAGGGGACAGCCCAGCTGACATGGGCCTCGGGCCTTGCAGAGTGCACATCTGACCGTCAGTAGCTGCCATCCCAGAGAGAATAAAACCAAGGTCACTTCTGATCTGATCTGACTCCGGTGGCCCCTCAGTACATCATAGCCACACTGCTATGTGCTCACTATGCTGTAGCTGTGGGAAATTGTTTGAAATGCCCAAGACCTATCAGGTCTCCTTGGCTCCCTTCCTGGATGGCTCTTTCAATCCTTAAGCCTCAAATCTTATTTCTCAACTCTTCATTTGATTTTGGTGCCCTTCCTTTTTGCTTTCCTCAGACCCTGAAGTTCCCCCAACTGGGGAAACATATTACAGTTACCTCTCTAACTCCGATCCTGGCAATAGGATGCACCCAGTAAATATTGAATGAATAAATGAATGGTTGGGTGGATGAAACCAACATGCCTCTGAAGTCCTGAATAAAAAACTCCAGTGGCCCTCTGAAAAATGCCCATCTAATTGATAAAACACTGGATTATGTATGAATCAGTAAGAGGGTTGTTTGTTTCTGTTTTTGTCTTGTCAGGATGGTAAAAGAGGACTAAAAAGAAACATTTGCTGAGCTTTGGCCTTGCTGCCTCTGCTCGCAGTCAGCAGTGTAGAGAGGAGCTGATGGGCCATAGTCTTTGAAATAAATAACCCTTCCTCTTGTTCAAGCACAGTTTCTAAAAGAAAGTTCTACTATATACTTAATTAAATTCTTTTTTTGCTGCAATTTAAGCCTTCTTCCCCTTTTCCCTGAGTGGAATTATAACTCCTTATCTTTGAATTTTACAGGGGCACCTTTTCTAAGCAACACACGGAACTGACTCAGAGTGCCCGTTCACTCGCATCTTTGTCTTTCTGCGTCTGCGTCTTTCTCAGACTTTCTGCTTTGATGAGTTATGGCAGTCGGTTCCTAGGCTGTTAGAGAGAACTATTACTATCTGTTCATATGTTGTTAAAAAGTAATGGGTTCTTTTTTTAAAAAAAGTTTAATCCTTCCCTACTTCTTTCCTCAAATACTGAATTTTTCAGATCCTTTGTGGTCCAACATAATTTGCGCGTTAATTCTCTCCTAAGCTCTTTTCAAGCTTCTGCACTCACCATGCA
Source organism: Tonatia bakeri (assembly GCA_004024845.1). Lineage (NCBI taxonomy): Eukaryota > Metazoa > Chordata > Mammalia > Chiroptera > Phyllostomidae > Tonatia > Tonatia bakeri. The sequence continues at coordinate 152,439 of PVIA01002881.1, read as the reverse complement.
GATTTCATTAAGGATCATAGTCTCTTCATATGAGTGTCTCAGAAAAAAAAACAAAATAACTCTTGCTTGTATTAAAATATTTTGCTCAAACTATAGTGTCTTTTGCCCCACTTTCTGACAATGTATTTATTTATTTGGACTTCAAAAAGAAAACAGAAGTCTGTCACAACTGGAAAAAAATGTAAGCACTGGGCTTCTCATCTCATTTGTGGGAAACATCTGGTTATTATAACTCACGGGGCTCTCATTTCAGGGTTTGCAGCCCTGAGTGGTTTCAGCCTTAAATCACCCAGTGTTGGCAAACCATAGTGAGGGCCAAGCCAGGAAAGAAACAAGCCAAGCTTAGGTTCAGAATGAGATTAAATAAAGGCATAAGTATGTCAATATTCCCATTTCTATTTCTAATATATTCACCTTGGAAGCCAGTATGTTATTTTAATGATGATGACATTGAAGACCATTGTATTCTGGGACTTTTCCTTTAGAATTGGCATCTGGATCAGAAGGCCACATCTTGACTTTTTTGAAGAGCAGGGTAAATTTCTAATAATGGCATGTATTAGGTGAATGGTCAAACTGGGTCATTCTATGTAGAAACTTTGAAGTAGTTAGAAAAGGATGTATTTAAATATGGATCAGAGACCTGGGTTATACTTCTGACTCTGCCATTTGCTTGCTTTGTGATGCTGGAAATGTCATTTAACTGTTTTAAGTCTCAGTTTCTTTACCAGTAAAGTGGGAATAAGATCTGTGAAACTTTATGAGGATTTCAAGTAACTAACCCAAATTACAGTCTTGTCTCTGTTACTTCCAAATGTTGATGTGTTTTGTATACCCCCTAGTTCTGAGCAATAGCAGCACAGAGTTCTGGAGTCCTACAATGCTGGTGGTCTGAGAGATCATCAGGACAACTGTCCCACAGCACAGATGCAGAAACTGAGAGCCCTAATTAGAGTAGAAGTGCCTAGAATGCCAAGGTGGCTACTCTCAGAGAGAATGCTTATTTTGCATTTATATTTAGGGTTAAAAAACCAAAAATTAAAATGAAAAACAAAACCTCATTTTGCTGAAGCCCTGGTGGTACACTATCAAATTAAATGGATTTAATAAATGGAACAGCAGTTCTCTTGGGGTTATAGAGCAGGATCACCCTGCTTATTCTGTTCAACCCTGAGGAGGGGTGGAAATATCCAAGGTGGCTAGAGGAAAGCTATAGCAAACCTTTTCTTGGAAAGGAAAAGCTCATGCTGGCCCTCCTCCATGCCCTGAAGTGACTTAGGAAACCCAGGTGCAGTTGTCATTCCATCTGCCTCTGGGCTTGTGTGACGTTTCAGCACAGGTAGGCAAAGAGTGAGGCCAGGCAGGGCTAAGGCACATGCTGTGCAGGAGAACCACGGAGGATCAGGGGCAGGAAGGAAGAAGAGGAATGATCTAGGAGAAAGAGGGAGAGAGATAGGAAAGGAAGAGAAGAGAAGGAAACTTCATCCATGAGGCCTGTGGTAGAGGGTCACCACGACTATTATGTCTCATGGCATCTGTGGGACTACGTGTCTGTGTAGGAAACTACCACACACCAGGAAGAGTGTCTGTTTTCCGCAAACAGAAAAATTCTCCAAAGAGGGATGTCCTTGCATGTACTCTAGAAACTCAGTACATTTGAGCAGTCTCTGCTCTTAGAAAAGTCTTATTTTTTTTAAAGTCCTTTTACATCACGTTTGAAATTACTGGTTTCATTATCACACTAAAAGAACAATTCAGTGTCTATATTGGAAAACTCATTATTTTTGCCTCCTCCAATTTTTTATAAAGGGCATAAATTTGGCATTTTATGTAGGGAATAAAGATTTCAAAAGGGTGGTCAATTATTTGCTGATTGAATTATAGAAAGAAAATACCAATAGAATTTGGAGATGTATACAGTTAATTTTATGACTGCATGTATCTAACCAAGCCATAGTAATTATAATAACTCTTTGTTTTTTTATTTCCTGGGGGAAATAGGTTAGGTTGGACCTGAATGCATCATTATAAAGTATGCACATATAAATTGAACTTTTCTAAATCTAGGTCAATTGGGTAAGAAGGCTCTTTTGATAAAAACAGTTGATGATTAGATTCACAGGGCACTTCAATGTTAAATGATATTTTCTCCCTACATCCTGGCTCATAAGGAAGTATAAATGATACACCAATGTTAAGAAATGGAAACTCACATTCACAATAATAAAGTTTCATGGTGCACAGTTTTACACTTTAATATTCTGTGTTTCATTCTGCCATGTTAGTGTTTTAAATAACGTAGCTTCCTTTTCATGTAGTTTTAGGTTCATCTTTTATTTTTTCTTTACCTTTCTGGATTAACTTTTTATAGTACTAGGAAAAATTCCTAAAAAATAGCATAAAATCAAATAATCTTTTCAGGAGAATAGAAAAGATTTCAGATTCTGTGGTCAAAACATTATCTGTGTGCTTTCCAGACTCAATCTGTGTACCAGGCTTTGATCCAGGCCTCAACATGATGACTGGGATCACCCCCATTAACCCAATGATTCCGGGCCTGGGGCTGGTGCCACCCCCTCCTCCAACAGAAGTGGCCGTCATCAAAGAAATAATCCACTGCAAGAGTTGTACTCTTTTCCCTCAAAATCCAAGTAAGTGATGCTTGAAATAAATGTTTGCTCATCAATTTAAATTTCTTTCTTTTTTTTAAATATAGCATTGCGTTCATTTTCATATGTGACTCCGAATTTTTCATTCCACAATAGTCCTTTGTCTCTAGATTAGAGTAAATCTGTGGGGATGTGCCCTTGTGTCTGTCCTGGAGCTGATCCAACACCGTGAAGTCAGTATGTGATTTGGGAATTTGTATCCAGCATCAAGAATCTTTTTGCATGCAATGAAGTCTAGCTTTTGCTGCAGAACATAGTGTGAAATATGTGAGCACTTCCATTCATCTTCACAAATGTGGGAGAAAACTCTGAAATGTTTTTTGCTAGATGGAAAATTGAATTAATTTGGCAGTTAGCAATTTTGGGGGGAGACTGCCTCTCAGACTTCCTGGGCCAAATTGCATTTGCTTGAAGGAAACATACATTTGATGAAATAAATGGACCAGATTTTTTTTTTTAATTTAGCTACAGATACTAAGTTTATGGGCTTAAATAGCTAGGACTTTTTTTATTCATATTAATCAGTGTTGCCTTTTTTAACTGGACTTTTCAGGAGATTGCTCTAGTAATCTACATATGAACTAGGTAAAATGTTGCAACAGTGTACATTTTATCTTTTTATACAGACTTTCCCAAATTTAATAGTTTGCTCATTTCAATGTGAATTTTTTTAAGAAAAATTTTCAGGCCCAGGTTTCCCCGCCAAGTAAGTAGTGCACAGGCTTTGAGGTCCAGTTCCCACGTTCTGCCTTGCTGCTTCATTATCCTGCAACAAGACAAAGCAGATAACAAACCAAGGTTTTTCATCATGTTGCCATTTCATCATGCTTTGTACCTTGTGAAGGCTTTTCTCTCTTTTTTTTTTTTTTTGAGCTTCTGTATTATGAAGGAGAAATGAAATTATGCTAACATTTGCTTTATCTTTGTTCATGGACAAGCCTAGCTACTCTGTAGAAATGAACAGAGAAAAGCAAAGGAAGCTTGGGAGGAGGAGGGGAGAGGAACGGGAAAACAAGATGGCCCACAGTCAGTGTAAGCCATTGTAAGGAATTTTCATTGCTCCGAGTGGAGACAGTTACTCTGCAAGCTTTACTTTTGCCAGGTGAACTAGAAAAAAAGAGCACAAATGAAAAGCAAAACCTTCTGTTTTGTTGTGCTTAATTATTAGATCTCCCACCTCCTTCCACAAGAGAACGACCTCCTGGGTGTAAGACTGTGTTTGTCGGAGGATTGCCAGAAAATGCTACTGAGGAAATTATTCAAGAAGTCTTTGAGCAGTGTGGTGATATTACAGCGATTCGGAAGAGCAAGAAGAATTTTTGTCACATTCGCTTTGCAGAGGAATTCATGGTCGATAAAGCCATTTACCTTTCTGGTACTTTGCGTTACATAAGGGTTTCTTAGGCATTTTGTTATGTTTTATGATGTTAATATGGATTTATTCCCTCTTGACTTAATGTACAGTAAAAATCCTTACAGTTTGGGGCTAGAAAAGGAGGGATTCTGCCTTTTCCCGAGGCTGCAGAAGCTCCAGGTTAAGTCTGTGAATGTACCTCACTGCAGGAATGGCTTCCCACATCCAGTCTTTAGGAATTCCATCAAGTTTCGAAATAATGATCTCAAGTGCTTATTAGATGAAAAGCAGTATTATGAATACTGAGGACCATTATTATTATTGGATGTACTTCTCTGGTGAAATAATGTACTCTCAATAGAATTTCAATTTTTCAGAAGTGACTCACTTTCTAGACACCAGGAGACTAAATCAAAATCAGTTCTTTACAAAAAGTAGCCCAGGAGAGCTAGTGGAAGACCCAGTATCATTGCCCAGTTGCTGGTACATTTATCTTGGTTAAGCCTACTCCATGACCCCTTCTCATTCAGTGCCAATTTATATGGGAGATTTTTACAGATGTTGAAGTGAGACCTAATGCTGCCCTCCACTCTGTAGGCGTCAGAGCAAGTGTGTGGAGTCTGTCTACACGACTTTCACCAAATCTAAGAATTATAGGGCTGGTATTGATATGTGGCTTTAGAAGGATGTATTTTTAGATTCAACTCATTGCCACTTCCTCACACTCTCGATCTGTATATTTCAGTCTGCCACTCTGGGCACCGCCTCCCTATTCGGAGACAAAGCCAGTACAGGGAGGTGGAAAAAGAATAGGAAAAAAAATAAAAGCACATGTGAACATTGCTGCCAGGTTTACTTGATTGGCCCCTATTCCTATGAAATTCTCTTGCAAACCCTGGAAGCCTTGGGAGTTTTTTCAATACCACAGAAACTTTTCTGAGCAAGAGAGTGATAACAGAGAACTTTACAACCCTTATCCAATAAAACCTTACGAAGTGAGGGAAAAAAATCTGACAGCTTTCCAAAGTAGAGATGGAAGATAAAACATAGAATAAAAATATATTACAACACACAAACAGCTGTGTTTTACTTTTCACTTATACTTGAGCCTCAGAGTGACCCATTAGACAGTCAGGGACTCTGTTGAGTGACTGGCATGGGACTTCACATGCCTTGGATAAGTTAACCTCCCTCTGAAACTCCTTACCCTCATCTGCATAATTAAGATAGTGACAGTACTACCTCATAGGATTTTTATGAGAAATAAATCAAAATAATGGATATTAAGTGGCACCTGCAACATAAGAACCATTCAGTGTGTAAATGGTTGTTTTTAACACAAACAGCCTGATGATGATAAAGAAGAACTGACTGATTTCTCAGAAACCCTGACCTGAGAACATGGGTTCTTATCACAGCTCTACCAATGAAACTATTACTTTAACCCACCTGCTTAAATGAGAGTGTTAGAGTAGGCTAAAGGTGCTTTAACAGCAACATAACACAATGTTTTGACCCTAATCAGAAACCTTATTAGACATTGCCAAAGATGAACAGGCCCAAAGGTAAGCATGAGAAAGGTTCTTCCTTTATTTATGCCTTGATATGATTTTGCCACCTCAGACCCTGGTCCAGCTTCCCAGCAGAGCCCTGCATTGCTTCTCTGTCTGCCCTTTGGAGACAGAAGGTACCCACAGCAAAGACCTTACCCCCCGGCTTCCCTGTCCGGATGCATGAGCATCTCCCAGCTGTGCCTCCACTGCCCTGTGGTGGCTGCAGCATGCATCCCAGGAAGTTCTGAGAGGATGATTAATTTGAGGAACAGGAAGGAGGGGAGGCTGTGTGTGAGCTTTTGCAAGCCTGAGCCCAGATGGAAGGCTTGTCTAATTTTAGACCTGGGTTCACATCTGAAGGCCAAGCTAATTTTAGACTCAGCCTCATCAGGGTCTCTTTTAAGGCTTTAATGATGATGTTCTGGTGAAAGAGAGGGTGATTTTTGGAACCAGGAATGTCTGCAGAGCAATACTCGGAACATGAGCAAGAGAAAGTTGCTTGGCTTGTCCCAACACTTCCCAGTCCTAGGCACCCTGCCTACTCACCTGCCATGTGTGTATCACTGTGGCCTGCAGATTCATCAAATGGGAATTTCACAAATTAATCTTGGCCCATGGCCAAGATACACTCTGCCTTAGAGCTAGTTCTGCTCATCTGTGATCAGATGTTTGCATTTTTGATGGGTATTGTTATGTCTTTCCATTTTTAGATAATGCTGTGGAAACCTAGGTGTCAGAAGGGTGTAATGGAAATCAGATGTGAGATCTTCTTCATATTTGTAACTTTTCAATGATGTGAAGTGCCCTACTTGGGAGAAGTCAGCCTCTGCAGGGATTTCAGCTGAGTTTCAACCCAAAATGTTATGATAATCCATTGACACCTGCCACAAGATCTCGAACGCCGGCACAGTGTAGCCTAGCGTTTCACAGTGGTGTCTTATTTGCAAAGCACCTACACAGCAAAAGTACTTATTTTGCTCTCTCCTCTAGCAGCCCTGACAGCTGTGATCCTGCTGGGGTCTGAATTTACATTTTTAAATTCTGCGTACCCCAAACTAAAGAGCAACCTCAAAGCCAAGTCTTCTTCATTTGAAGTTTGGCTGGCTGGCTGGTTTCAATTGTTTCTGTTGATTTCTCAGATCAAGTTTCTGCTCACAATCCTCATAAGTTAGGTACCTCACAGTAAATTCCCCGAAGATTTGCTCATTTTTTGGTCTAGTTCTGGGCTCTCGTGTTGGCTCCCACGGCCCTCAAAGACTGTGTGGAGAAGTTGTACAGTGCTGCCTGTCAGCTGGGCTGCTGCGGGGCTGTTGGGAAGGCAACACAAGGCCTCTTGATTGGAGATAAAATATTCTCCTGTGTGCCCCAGAGGATAAGTGGAAATAAAACAGCATTGCAAAATTGCCTGGGTAATTGTGGCTTTTGCAGCTGCTGAGAGAGAATTGAGTGGCAGCTTTTTCTAGGAGAATGAAGTGATCGCCTGTGAGTGAGGTGTTGTGGAATTTACTTTGTAGATCTCTTTAAATATCATAGATACTCTTTATTTACTCCTACTCCATCTCTTTCTAAAAAGAATTTAAGAGAGCTCATGCAGTAGTGTTACAGTAAATTGAAAATATAAAATCACACCATAAAAAAGGTGGGGGGGGTGACAAAAATCAAAACTATGCGTCAATTTGTTTTTGAGCTGCCTGGAAGCCAGAGGGAAGAAGGAGTTAGGATAATTGCTTAGGTTCTTGAGATCATCCTCTTGTTAACATTGGCTTGCAAATGGGTAGGAGACCCTGTAAGACACCTCACAGCAGTGTGTTTATCCCCAAATCTGTATGGGCTTTACTTGGCAATGCTTCCAGGTTACGGGAAAGAAGGATAACGGCCTCCCATCTCCTATGGTAAGGGTGCTCTCTGTAAGATGAAAAAAATGACAGACTTCTCTTAGTGCATCTTGATCAAGGGCCTGAACCAAACTGCACAGTGGAGACGCTACTGTGTGACAAGACTTCCTGTTGTTTTCAGGTTACCGGATGCGATTAGGGTCTAGCACAGACAAAAAAGATTCTGGGCGCCTTCACGTGGACTTTGCCCAGGCCAGGGATGACTTCTACGAGTGGGAATGCAAGCAGAGGATGCGTGCCCGCGAGGAGCGGCACCGGCGCAAGCTGGAGGAAGACCGGCTTAGGCCACCCTCCCCGCCTGCCATCATGCACTACTCAGAGCACGAAGCTGCTTTACTGGCTGAGAAGCTGAAAGGTAGGAGGCTACGCGCTGGCGCTCGCTTTTCTTCCTCCACGTTAGCCATTGCCCACTAAAATGAAAGGCTGTGGACCCTAAACACCAAAGTCTCTCTTGTTTCTTCACAGACTGATTTCGTGTGAGTAGGGAAAGTTGCCTGCAAGCAGGACACCGATTGACTTGGTCCTGCTGTTTGGGACAGAGCCCTGCCCTTTTCCAGTGCTCGCACCAGTTCTCTATGTATGTGTGTGCACTGTCACGCAGTGAAACTCCTGGAAAGGGTCAAAAGAGTCGTCAGCACTAGCCCCAAAACAGGCTACTGCCTTCTGACTTGTGTTGAATGAGACTTGAGTTGAATAAGTTAGGTTAGCGTCTACTCCATGGGCAAGTTGGTCTTGGCGATGCCTCTGCTCTGTAGAGTTTGCACCTACTCCAGACTCATAATAAAGCTCCCTTAACACATATCACTGTGCACTGGGGTCCTTGGAGGAGAGAAGCAAAATGTAGAAGAGGATCCCTCTCTTCAGTGGTGGCATTGAAGGAACACTCCTAACACCTACAGGATAATTAGGACTAGAAGTGTGTATGTTTCATTTCTTCACGTTTCTGAGCTCCTCTCCCGTGTTTGGTGCTGTGAGAGATGAACGCATGGAGGCTTTATTACCTGCCCTGTGGATTGGGGAAGTGCCAGGTCTTGAAATTAGGACTCTGTGTATGTAAAATTTTTTGCCATTATAATCAAAGTTGTGTCACATGAGTAACATCTGAACATTTTACAGACTGTCCTCAGGACATTGGGCATGCCAGGCTTTAATGAGAATACATAGGTCACAGTTGCTGGTCACACAGAGGTGTCTACAAGTAAACAATTAATGGTAATACAAATCCAGTGACATGATTGTCCAAGGTATGAGAAACATGCTTTGAGAATTTAGAAATGAGTGCACATAATATGGATGAAGGTGTCAAAGAAATCTCCACAGAGGAGGCAGAATTTGAACTTTGCAGGATAAACGAGCTTTTATTCCCACTACAAGAGTGAGTACACACATTTCAGTCAGAGGCTGCTAGGAATAAAGACACGAGGAAGCAGAGGGGTATTCAGCACAAGAGGAGAAAGGCATGTGGCCTGCTCTGGTAACGGCGGGAGCTGCATGAAGTTTATAGAGGAAGGTGAAGCTGGAAAAGTAGTCTGGGGCCAGACAGTGGAGCCACGAAGGCTGCCACTGGTTGGGAACTTATTTCATAAGCACTGAAAGAGCCATTGACAATTTCGTATGAGAGGAAAGATGTGATTGATCCTTTGAGTATTTTAGAGCATACCTAGGGTAATGCTTGGCAGTGTATACAGTGGATTGGATGTTTTTGCTAAAGGAAATGTATGAAAAACTGCCCAAATCCTATTTTAGAAAGATAGGAAGTTGACATTTTGTGCTTGAAAAAAGAATTTTAAACAAAAAGACTTCTGCTTCTAGCCACGGCTGGTGTGGCTCAGTTGGTTGGGCATCATCCCATAACCTGAAAGGTCACAGGTTCAATTCCCGGTCAGGGCAAGTGCCTGGGTTAATGGTTTGGTGCTTGGTGGGGACCCGTGTGAGAAGCAACCTATCATTGTTTCTCTCTCGCATTGATGTTTCTCTCACCCTTCCTCTCTCTCTCTAAAAAAAAAAAAAAAAAAAAAGACTTCTGCTTCTAACCGTCATCTCCTGTTCAGGGCTCAAGAATCCCTAGTAAGCTGCAGCTGCCACCGAACTACCCCATTGTATCAAAGAAGTCATGACTGCCCCTGTAATAAAAAGCCTATAGAATGTAAATACATCTTATTTTTCCATTCAGACTCGAAGCTGTAACAACTGGCCAGAAAGAGAAAGAGGAACATCCTCAACCAGGAATGTCGAGTTGGGAACAAATATTTTTGTCATAGCCAGTGTGTTCTGTAGTTACCAATTGTGAGCTACATAGTCTGTATTGTATTCTTTCATGTCCACTCCTGGAAGTGACCAAAACCAGCACCTTGATTCTGGGGGGAATTTCATGAAAGTTTGGCATCTACATTATGTCATTTTTAAGGAACCAACACAGAAGTATCTATGCACATAAGAGGAACACGGCATTGCCTTTCCTGATGGAGGACAGCAGATTGGGATATCAGTTTGGTAAGGTAATTTACAAACCTTGCCATTTCAAAAATATACATTTATATATATAAGTATAATTTGCAGAATTTAGAAGCTGCACCTTTGCCAAGTACTGTGCAATCCCTGAAGGAGAGAACAGATTGGAAATTTTATTAGATGGCAATTACAGTAGAATGAACTAGCTGGGGATACATCTTAGGCAACAGTCAGGTAATATCAAGCTTGACAATTTCAGCCCAAGCACGGAGTTTGGAATATAAACAGCATTTAATTGCTTAGGAAATTGGCTGCCTCAGAGAGGAAATCCACTCATGCTCCTTATAATGCTGCAGAGCCAGACAGGAGGAGCCAAGGAAACTGTTTCCCCGAAGATGATTTCATTGATATGGGGATATAAAATGCAGTGAAGACCTAAGATAAAGAAGCTTGGGTCAGAAAGGAGGTAGAAATGCAATCTGAAAATACCTCACTGGATTTTTTTTCTCTGTGAAAAAACCTTGCTATTTTACATTTATTACAAACATTTTCCCCATTTTTATATCATACTTGTTTATCCTTACAATTTTCTTTTTGAAAATCAGGTTTATCCATCAAAGTCTATAGGCCTTCCACATCCTGCTCAATGCTAAAACTATGCACATAGTAGATGTTCAGTAAACAAATTCTTTTCTCTGTTTCTTAACTGTTTGGATCTGTGAACATGTCGCATTTCTGGCCAACAGTACTGCCATGCATGACCTGTGGCCAGAAGTTAGGGAAGTGATGTGCACTCACCCATCATTCCAATCCCTCCACGAGTATTTGTTGAGCTCTTACCATATATGCCTGGCACTGTGCTGAGCACTGCAGAACAAGGAAACAGGATACAAGCCTCTGCCTCACATAGTTTACATTTCTTGAGTGATAGAGGCAATTTACAAAACACTCTGTACTTCCACTATTGCAAGTGAGAAGTGCAGGGTGCTGTCCCAGTGGAGGCAGGCACACCACCTGGCCAGCAGAGGGGTGGAGACAGGGGAATCTTATGGCACCTGGTGACCCTGCATTCAGTGACCATCAGGTTTTCTGAAGTCAGATGACACACTGAGTTGTAATTGTATAGTGTCTTAGGGCTTAAAGCACCAGTGTCTGTTACACTAATACAAATTTTAAAAAGAAAATTAACGGGCACCCTGCTGATTAAATAGACATTGTTCTGGGACGATTCAACGTAATGAAGACTGACTGGGAAGTGCACGCAGTCCAAAGTTTACAGCTGGGCTCTGAGAAAGTGTGAAGGAGCTCAGTAACACCATAATTACACTTTATTGGAAACAGTAGCACCAGGCAGATGAGATAATGAATTTCAGGGTGTCTAACACAGACCATCCACCCCTAGAGGAACCCTGTGTTTGGACTGTGGAAGAAAGACATTGATCAGACAGTGAGGAGAGATTATATCCTAATTCACTAAGGATCTCTCCTAGCAAGAGTATTTAAAAGTTTTTTGTGTATTTTCCCCCATTTTGAAAACTTCACAAAATCTTTATGTAATGAAATGAAGAGTTTTTCTCTGCATCAGGTGAAGTTTTAACAAGGCTTTCCAAGCAGTGCCCTTGGAATTCCTGGATGTGTCAGGAAACAGGATCAACACTCACAATTTCGAGAGGACCAGACTCTGATTTGTATGCAGAATAGCCTGGTATCTGTCTGCTCAAGGGGTAAAAGGGTGGGAGTGGTTCCAGCATTTTGCTGAGATGGTTGTCAGTATTAATGGTTCTAAGGATGTACAGATCAATAATACTATGAGGCAAGTGGAAGTTCCATTAGCTAAAAGCCAGGCTTTCTTCTTAGGACACAAGAGTCTGTTTGTGAATCACTTCTTCAGACATTACTGACCTTCACACAAGGAAAATAGGCCATTTTATTTAGAAACACTTCGCTTAAACCAAAGCAGGAATAGTCAGTGCATTTTCATATTGTGCCTGCCTTTATTTTTTGTATTTTTACAGATACTAAATATTAGGGAAGTTGTGTGTGTGTGTGTGTGTGTGTGTGTGTGTGTGTGTGTGTGTGTGTGTTGGGGATAAAGGGGATTGTTAAATTAACCATGTGTATAACCTTTTATGTTATTCATGATTTGGAGCACAGGTAAGGAATTACCCCTTTTGATGGTTGATTAAGCAGCCAGAAAATGGAACCGTGTTTAGGGATATCCAATGTGTGTTGAAACAGTGGAATTCTAGGTATGTGGTAGTAGCAATTTTGGCCATCCTGGAATCCGCATTCTCCTTGCATCAGTATGTGACTGTTCACTGTGAACTATTTCTTGCTACCACATGGGCCAGAAATCAATGACAGCTGTGTAGACAAACCATTGTGTGTATGTGTGTAGACACATGTGTGAGTTTCCATGTCTTTGGAAACAGAAATGTTGTACAATGTCTTCCCTTTTTTCATTCTCAATACATTGTTTTCCAACATGGAATCTCCACTCCTCTTGTTCGTTTACAGACCCAGCCATAAATGGTGGTACTCAACCACCCATGTTTTCATATTCATTGTTCACGTCCTGACATTCCTCCCATGTGCTGTTCTGAAATTCAGGCCAGATTGCCCTCTGTACACAAATGGGGAAAAACAACTACTTACCCATTTGATTCTTTTTCCCTTTATTGACTAGACACCAGTTTGATTAAAGTTCACCGAGTGCCGCCCTGCTGAGTCCTGGGCTCTGTGCTGCACCCTGGGGTTTGAGATGTGACTGCAGCCTGGGCCCCGCCAGTTCGAAGGGTGTTAAAGTGGGCTGTGGCATTAAAGTCATGGCTGCCTTAAAAACATAAAATAAATGTGTGCCAATTATTTTTTTTAATTTTTTAATTAATGAGGGAATCAGTAAGATGATAAAACTGGCTCAAAAAAGAATTTGCTTTATAAATATTTATATTTCCTACTGGACAAAAATTCATTTGCATTGTTATCAACAAGAATTATTGGCATTGTTATCAGTTTTCCACAATATATGCTCTAGCCCTATGACACTGTAAAATAGCCTAGTCAAAGACTATTAAAGGTTCATACCCCTGAGAGTCAGATAACCCAGGGGGCACTGGTGAGCATCCTTTAGTCCATGCCCAGTATCCCATTGAAAGTATCTTCAGTAATCTCTATGGCCATTTCCAAATCTTTGACATTTTTTTCACATTTTTTCTTCCATGATAGGGATGACAGATGTTTAAGCAGCTATTCTTTAAATGGGGTAGGGAGTTTGGGGGCAGGGATTCACAAACTCCTAAGAATCACATCAGATCCTTTCAATATTTTCCAGTATCTCAGCTGCAACCTTCTATTTCAGTTTTTTATTATCTCTTAACTTGGATGAGCTCCTAACCAGTTCTCAATCTTTCATTGAGAAATTTCTTCCAGTGCTTATCAGACTTTAATGTGCATATGAATTATCTGGAATGGAATGCAGATTCTGAATCAGAAGGCCTAAGAAGAGGGAGTCTGCATGTTCAACAAGCTCCCAAAGGAGACTCATACTTGTGGTCTTTGAATAACAAAGATTTATCCATAAGCAATTTTTAAATGCCTGCCATGTGGCAGATGCTCAATAAACATGGGAGAGAGGGAAAGGAAGGGAGGTTGCTGAAGTCTGAAGTAACTGGGAATGAAATGAGATAGGTGTGGGTTCAGGTAGTGACACTGAAATATGATAGGTAATTATCTCATTACTTAGTTCACACAGAATTAAAAGTGCTTTTTGCCTTCTGAAAATTAAAAATGAGTTCAAAAACATTTTTGAGCCATTTGATAAGCTGGTTAAGGCCTGGCTGTAGAGGCTGTGCTTCTGTGCAATTATCTATCATCACCCTTAACTGTCCTTGCCAATGGAAATGACCTTCTCAGAGGCCAGAAGAATAAAAGGACCAGCCAGCTAAAGTACCATAAGAACATTTATCTCTCATAGACAGTGTAAAAATACTCTTTATTATGAAGCTAAAATGTTTATTAACAAATGATGTTTCCCCGCTTTGAATTTGGAGCTTTCTAGTGTTAATCACTGCAAATCTAATAGAAATTGGGTATAATGAAATACACAGGGTGGGGCAAAAGTAGGTTTATAGTTGGGTGTATGAGAAAGGGTTTATTCTTGTATTTTTTAGTAATTGTTGTGTTATTTTCCATACAAACAACTGTAAATCTACTTTTCCCCTACCCTGCAGATAGTCTTCAAAGAGAAAACTTCAAAGGGAGTAAGCAGGAGATTGAAATATTTTTTGGAAGTTTTATTCTCATAAAAGACTCAAAACTAGAGACATGCATAAACCAACAATTATTATATAGAGTGACTAATGCTTTAATAGCAGGATATGAAGGGAATTGTGGAAACATACCAAATGGACACGTAATTCGTCTTAAGGTTACAAAAAAGCTTCTTTTATGAAAGGTGCTTTGACTGAATCTGGAGCAAAGAATAACGGCTAGGTGGGCCAGGAGTGTGAGGGCCTAGGATGCGTGCAGACGCAGGGAGGGGTGCCAAGGCGTCTAGCGAAGAAGAGTGTGACAGAGGAGTGGGGGAATGGATGAAAATGCAAGTTAAGGGATAAAACATGTGAGGCAAACTCAGGTGTAACATTGTGAGGACCCTGATTTGAAAACATTGGACAATTTTTAATGAGAAAATGCTCCGTAGTCACTTCATAATACTGTACCAGTTTCCAGATTCTTACTGTGGAAAGAGCACATCTGCACATTCTGGTTTCTAAACAGCACCCATGTTCAGAGTTAGGCCTAAGCATGTTCACAGAAAGTACCTGGAATATTTATAAGTGCGTCTGATGTGATTTTTATGAGCACTGTTCATTTCTTCCCACTTGAATAATGCTGCAATCTAAATCTAGTTTAAATTAGTTTATATAGTTTTCTGTTTTTCCATGATCTTTCCACTGAATGCAAAACTGAATTTAAATGTTAAAAACAGTTAGTTAGATATTGAAAATGCCTGCTCCTAGTATACCTCTATAACCATTCAAAGAATTACTGGCTTAGTGTTGGTTAATATAGTCACTTCTTACATGACAAGAGATACTGACAAGACTTACCAATCATGCCTTAACTAATGTTTTTTACATTTAATTTGAATGTCAGAATATTAGTCATACATCGGCCTGCCAGTTTCAGAAGTTCAGAAATGACAATAAAATTGGAAGTTTTCAGAACCAAGTACTTCTTTTAAGCTAATGGAATTCTGTTTACTATGATTTGTTAAAAGATTAGAAAGTCTCTTTCCTACTTACTTTTTAAATTGTATATTTTCAATTGCCCAATCCTAAGAATGCTGTTTCTCTTCCTGAAAACTATGAGCTAACTATAATGTGCTCATGAACTCATGCTCTAAGTCCAAGGATGAAAAATAATAAAGTTTGGTTTTCATACAATTAAAACAAACATATATTTTGTCCCTAAATTAGGATGTTTATGAACTGAGTGATCACAAGCAAGAGAGAAAAATCTTCTGGTTTGGAAGGAAAAGAAAGATGGAACAGTGTTGCTTTCTCTCTGTGTAAGCTTGATAACAAAAACGAGGATTTTTTTTTCTCTGTGTTATGTAGAGATGAAAGTCACAGCAAAGGGGAAAAATGGTACATTAAGTCAGTGTTCCCTTTTTTTGTTGTTGTTCAGTTTTTTTTCTGCTGTGTTTTCAGAGGTCCATTCTCCATTCTCCTCACGTATATCGGCAGGGAGCGAGGTAGAGAATGTGAGGGAGGCAGAACTCACTCTAACTGTAGCAGTTGTAGTAGGGCTCTCAGAAGTGTGAAGCTAAATCACGGGCCCCTCCATTGCCTGAACGTAATGTTGAGTTGTGTGACGGATTTTATCTTACACAAGCCTCTCCAGTCTGTGAGACGAGATGAGAAACCACTGCAGCTGGAGTTCACTGAGGGTTGAACTTACACCGAAATTCCAGAGTTAACAAAATTGTATGAGCTGGCTATGATACTGAACAAGTATGTTCTGTGCCTATGGATTAAGATTTTCAAGAGAATGTGGCTCTTTCACTTGCAGGGTGCCTCACGGGCACTCCCCAGGCCAGTTATCTCCTTTGGCAAAAGTACTAGAGCAGAGGGGACAGGTGTGCACAGAAAAAAAGCTTTGATATCCAGTCCACACTGCCTCCCCACAGCAGGGGAGGGCCTGGAAGGGTGGCTGATCAATAGTGCTTTGATAATAGCTGCTTCTGACCTGAGAAGGAGGAGCACGCTCCACAAACACCGGTTAGGCTGATCCTGCCTTCATGTAGCATGTGTACCTCCTGGACAAGCAGCAGCCATGGCAATGAAGTTGTAGCTTGTATGGGAGTGGCCTCTGGGAAAAAAGGTACTCACAGCATTTCTACAGCACTCTACAAAATTCACAAAGCACTCCACAAATGGAGGCTTTGTGTCATGTGTAAAATACAATGGTTGACTCCAAAACATCTGGGGAATAAAATAAAATAAAACTCTTTTACCAAATATGAATCGCCCTCTATTTGTTCATCTGAAGTGTATATATGTATATGTATGTATGTGTATGTGTGTGTATATGCACGAGTGTTCATATGTAAAAATATATAAACACAACATAATAATACATATTACATGCATACACATACATGCAGATTGCATGAGGATGTCTCAGATGTCCCCTTGTGGAGGGAACATAGTAGACACTCAGTATGTGTCAAATGAGCATGAATCTGAATCTTCTGTTCTCATTTTGTTCCTTATTTCTAGAATTCAGACTCTACCCAGGTTACTTGAAAAAAAATGTAGTGTATTTTTTCTAAATCACAGTTTCCAGGGCTAGAAAAATACCAGTGAAAGACTTTCTTTTAAGTTTGCCTGGAAAATATGCAATGAGCCTTCAGCAGTAGGATTGATTAATGTTGTAATAACTGACATATAACTTCCAGTTCTAATTAACTTAATCACCTTCAAACTTATTTTTTCTCCACCTCCAAGCCATACACACACAGGTCTGTTCCAGTAACCAATCCCAGACAGGCAAGTCTATTTGTTTTCTTTGAAATAAGTTTTATCACATATTTACCAGCAGAACCTCATTCCCCACTCCTACCCCCACCCCACTACGTACACCTTAAACCAGCTCAAATAGATTTCCAATAGCCTTTTTAAGCAAACATCAACTACCCTAGGTCCTCCTTCGTTGAAAACAAGGAAATATTCTGTTTTTTCAGCCTAATCAAATATGTTATACTATACCTAAAATGAAATTAGTTTTGAGCTATAGTAAAACAAGAATTAACTTATTCCTCCTACTATCTAGGGGACAATATCTTGTATTACAACCAGTTTTAAAGTAATTTAATCTGTCATCCACAGTTTGAAACTAACTCAGCTGATTCTATAAGTCAAAAAACTGGCATCACTGTGTTATATTTCTGATGAAAGAATAAAGAAGTGAAGTGAATGCCACATAGATTACTAACAGTTTTTTTGAGCCAGACTTAAGAAAGAGAAATCAGGGTTTAGAGTAAGAATGAAATTGTACAAATTATAAAGAGTGCCCAGAACAGATCTAAAATCGAGCTCATTGAATTGGTGTATGAGAAGGTGAATCTCCTTTTGTTTCTTGTTTGTCTGTGATGCCAGGGGAGTTAGATGGGAAAAGAGAAGCTAAGTGATGATAGATGATTAGTCTCAGGGAAACTAATTTGTCAAATTCTGAAAATGTATCCAATAGGAAGGGCCAGTTCTGTTTTTTGAGAGGAACCAACATAAAGTATATTTTCTTGCCTTGGCATGATTTTTACTTGGCGGTTTTCCATTTCCAGATGATAGCAAGTTTTCCGAGGCTATCACAGTGCTACTTTCCTGGATTGAAAGAGGAGAAGTGAATCGGCGTTCTGCAAACCAGTTCTATTCCATGGTGCAATCGGCCAACAGCCATGTCCGCCGGCTAATGAATGAAAAAGCCACCCATGAGCAAGAGATGGAGGAAGCCAAGGAGAATTTTAAAAATGCCTTAACTGGAATCCTCACTCAATGTAAGTAAAATTTTGGGGGCCATCTGTCTATTGCGATTTTGCCTTTTCTTTTGTATTCATTTTATTTTTTCATTTGGGGGTAAGTAGTTCAATAATTTCCCATTTGCTCCATATTGAATGGCAAGCCTCATAACCTATTTATGTTCTGTGGCATCTTGGAGGAACACGGACCCTGCCCTGAGAGCTTACTTCTCAAGGTGAGCAACGTTTCTGTAGCTTTTCCTCAGAACACCCAGCCCGGCCTCCAGGTCAGGGAAGCCAGATGCACCCGTGCCTGCTGGACCCGCCACAGTTCACACCACACCCGTGGGCTGCCACACCCACCTGCAGGCCCTCCTAATGCTGATGGTAGTAAGAGACCACAAACACATTGTCTTTGGGCTCTGTTTAGGAAGATGGCACCGTCAAAAACACTCCTCCTCAGGATCCTTTGTTTGAGGTGAGCTTTTGGCTGTCGACTCAGGCAACTCAGGAGTAGAGATTGGTTTTTTTTTGCAGTATTTTTTTTTGTCCTTTCTTCATTTGGAAAGCAAATTGCCTTAACTACTTTATGCTGGTGATTTTTCATGTCCATATCCTAAATTGATGAAGGGTCATAAATAGGCTTTTCCATAGAACAACAGTCAGCATAATTATCCAAGGCTCTATTTTTTTTTAAAAAGGCTTATATTTTTTATGGGCACTCTGTCTGTGCCTGTAATTAATGTCACAGAGGCACCCTTGCTTGGTAACAGCCATTGAGTGACACTGTAACAATGCTGTGCTCCATTCGAAACCAAGCGCAGAGTCCCAGACGGGCAGGTGACATGTGCGATTTACGTATTTATTCTGAGAATAAGTGTTATTGTCAATGATATATGTGCCAAAATGCCTAGCACCTCTTTCATTAGTGCAAACCCAAGTGATAATGTCATCTGTTAGCATGGGAAGAGAAAAGAGAGTGAAAAACGGGGCTCTTATGCATAAAAAATATTTTATTATGACTTTGTTATCAAAAGACCATTTTTGTAGCATCATAAAACGTTATCTAACAAACTCCCAAACCTAAACTATGGGAAGTGACCAGATATCCAGTATGAGACCAGCCTGGTCCATCTGTCTTTATAGAAAAGGAATAGGAAAAACAGAACTGCTCTGTCTCAATCAGGCTCCTCTCAGACCACCTTACCTAGATTCCCCCCAGTCGTGAGGAAAGGCCTTTTATCCAACTGTGTATATCCAGCAGTTCCAAAGTTAAAGTAACTGGGGATAGGATAAAGAACACTAATATTGATACCACCTTTCAAAGAAGGGAAGCAAAGAATGAATTAGTGGAAAGAAAGGGTGAATTTGTCATGAAGAAAAGGAGAGAGGGAAAAAAGCCACACAATTCTAGTAATACAGTTCCTATAAAGCTATGGCAAAAAGCCAACTGTCTGAACAATAGAATGATCACTGGCATCTGTTCTAAATTAATTTCCATTCCTATGCAGTTTATAGCCCCACCTGGCAGGGAAGAATAAGCCCTTGACTCTAACAATGAAGACCAAGGCAGCCACATATTAGAAAAGGAGAAAAATTTATTTTTCTTTGGCAGTGTCTATTGAAAGAAGCACCTATTAAAACAAGGCCCCAGTCATGTGGCTGAAAGAATGCAATGTGCCTGCCTAGCATGATGCAGGTACAAGTTGACGTGGGTTTGAAATCATTGAGAGCCAGAGAAAGAAGTCTAGTGTGGGGGGTCCAGGCCTCCGCATTTCATTACTGATAGAAGTCAGATTGGAAAATGAGGTGAAATTTGTAGCAACAGTGGATAATAGGCTTCCTAATGGGGCTGAGCATCTGGACACAGACAGCACCGAAGCCCCCAGACCTCTTTACCTGGCCTCTTCCCCTGGAGTGGGCACCTGCAGGGCACATGAATTACTAAATGGGACTGGGCGTCTCTGTAGCCAGGTTGCTTCACTCACTGGCTGAGAAGGAGAGAATGAAGGGCTGCAGCAGAGCTGGGAATTCTGGGGGGAAACCCCACCTCATGGACCCACAGGACTGGAGATTACTCTCATAGCTAACTACATCTTAGGTACCTTAACTATAAAATATCAAAAATTAACTTCCTGCTTTTAATCTTCAAATGTATCCCTCTTCTGGGTTTTCCTTCCCATTTTAATAAATTCTCAAGCAAAAATCCTGTAATTTTACACCCACCATCTCCCACCACCAAACCCCATTGTTTCCACCTTCAAATAGGCCCACTTTTCTTCATTTTAGCTGCCACCATGCCAGTGCAGGCTGCCTGAACACAATAATATCTGGTGTGTCAGTTAGATACAATGTCTGCCTGTGAACCATGGAACACTGTATCTTAAATAAATGGATATTTTTTTCTCACACATGGAAAAATCCAGATTTTGGTATTTGTTGGCACCAGTTCAGTAGTTCAAGGCTGTCAAGTCTGAGGTTTCTATGACATGATTAGGTTTTCCTAGATGGTTGTCTAAGAAGACTGCTCTTGCTCCTGCTATCACATCTTTTTTTAATAGGCTAGAGTCACATAAGAAAAAGAAGAGGAATAAAAGCTAAAATTCAGAGCAAGAAAGCAAAACTTACCCTAAGATCCCCAGCAGACTTTCATTTATATCTAACTGTGCAGAATTATTACATGTGGCCTTGCCTATGTATAAGGAAAATTGGAAATATACTTTTTTGACTGTGCTCTTTGATCTCCAGGATAAAATTAGAGTTCTCACAGTAAGGAGGAAGAGGTGAATGGCTACTGAAAGGCATTTGACAGTTTCTGCCATACATACAGGAGTGGGCAAAAGTAGATTTACAGTTGCGAGGATGTAAAGCACAGAGTTTATACTTGTATTATTATTTATTCTTGTATTATATGTTTTCCATACCAACAACTGTAAACCTACTTTTTCCCACCCCTGTAGTTCCTCCCTTTCCACTTTTATCCCTGGTCAGGCCACTTTTCACACATCACCTGATATAATTCATATCCTTGTCTTCCTCACTTAAATGCCTAAGTATCTTCCCATTTCACTCTCTCTAGTTTAAAAAGTTCTCCATGCCTGCTTCTCCAACGCCAGATTTTTCTGACTCACTGTGTGTCATTCTTTCTGCTGAGTGCTTCAATGCTGCCTCACAACTCGGAGCCCTTGCATACCTGTTCCCTGTGTCTGATGTGCTCTTCCGCCCACTCTGCGTGCTTGAATCCTTCTCCTTTAGATCTTGGCTGAGAGGTCACTCCTTTAGAGAGGACTTTTCTGATCCACTCTTTTCTAGTAGGTTCACCATCACTACATCTGATTAGGTCACTTGGAGCACTTATCAAAATGTGTAATGATTTAGTGGCATATCTGCTATTGATTATTATAACAAGTATGGAAAAGGAAATGACGTGTCTCTTTATTCATCAAAATGTATCAAGTGTCTGGAACATAGAAATGCAACAAATATTTGGTGCTGAGTGAGTGAATGAGCGAGTAGATTGTGGGGACGGAGGGTAGTGGTAGTGGGGGGGTAGGGCAGGAAGCAAGCATGAAAACTGAAGTCAGAGTCTCCAGGGACACAAGAAGCAGTTTGACTTTGGCATTAGAACTCTCTGCAAATAATGAGGTTTCAACTTGCATGTGTAATCAAGCAAATCATAAAAAGAGCTCACTAGCTATGCTTTCATTGGAAATTTCTATACTTTACCAGACACTTGGTAGCAGGCTAGGGGATATGAGGAGAACTGGAGTGGAAGAGTCAACAGAAAAATTCATTTTACATTACCCCAATTGTAGCTAACTGTCCAACAACCTCCCCATTTCCCATATTCCTATTACAATTTGGGAGATCCCACTTGGCCTTGTAATTTGATTCTGGGAAATATTTGTCAGCCAGCAGAAGTCAACAAAGATTATAAAAATTCTAGCTGATCTTGACAGGCGTCCATGCTGGCTAAGGGGACACGTCCCAGCCATGGCATTCCTGAGCAGCCTTCAAGTGAGTTCTTGCTAGCCAAGCCCCTTTAGGACGGCTTGAAGATGGGAGACACCTTAGGTGCAACTGTGCTGGAACAAAGCCTGTGAGGTAGAACAGGAAGACTGTGTGTCTCTCTGAGCAACCTCTGAATGTTTCATTCTTTTCTATGCACTTTTATAAAGCTGACTACTCCCCAGATGCAAAGGGGAACCAAATCCTAACATTCATCATAAAAATCTTAGGTAGGTGCTCATTTCATCATCCTTTGAATTTTAAATATTTTTCATGTCATGTCTGGTGGAGTTATGTTTATTTGTCTCAGCCATGTTTTTTTTTTTCTTTCTCCAGCTCAGTTCAGTGTGGTAGGGTGACTTTGGTATTGGTTCAGAGAGTTGCCTTTAAAACAGTAACTGCTGAAGTCCACAGTGATTGACATAGTCGCTGTATTTTCCAAAAGCGGAACCAGTCATACCCCCATTTATCTGCATTATATCCCTGGCAAACATCATAGGAATCATACTTTGTTTTTCACATTTGGAGTTAGGTTAGGATTGTTAAGCACCAAAATTTGAGAATGGCATCTCAGCTTTCTTTCTCCCAAGTGGCTGGAAATCTCCTGATTATTCAGAAGTAGTCCTGAGTGTTCCCTCCACATAAAAGATCCCACAGTGTGAGTTCCCTTCTCCATACCGTTTCAAGGCAGCCTCCCCATCAGAGAGCCTAGGGCAGGGGTGTCAAACTCATTTTCTCTGGGGGCCCCATCAGCCTCACAGTTGCCTTCAAAGGGGCAAATGTAATCTCAATTCCCTAATAGTTAAGGAGTAGTTACATTTTTACAATCCTAAAATTATTTTAGCCCCTTGATGGCAACCACAAGGCTGGTGTGGACCCCAGTGAAAATGAGTTTGACACCTCTGGCCTAGGGTGTGGGACAGTTGTTCTGAGGCAGCTTGGAAGCAGGTATGTTGACGACCTGTCTTATTACAGCAAGTGTGGCTGGCCTGGTCCTAAAGAGAGGGCTCATTTAACAACTTCCAGGAAATGTCAGATACATTGCAAAGTTCGAAACACAGTAAAAGTGTGGGTTCCTGCTTAGAATTTGCTGGAAATAGCAAATTGGTTGAGCAAGAGAAGGGAATTTCATTAAGCTGTAGTCCATTAAGCTGGATTAGATGCCCCTTTTTCTTTACCTTGCTTGTCATACTTGTCCTGCTTTCATATTTGAGCAAGTAGCATTTGCTCAAAAGGAAAAAAATTAGGAGCCATTACTAAATAACATTACTAATAACTAAGAAAAAATTAGGAGCCATTACTAATAACTAAGAAAAAATGTGATTTATTTCAAGGTCTATATCAAAGCTCAGCAGTTGCTTTCCACCTTTATTGGTGTTGTGTTCTACCAACGTTTGTTTAAGTTCTGACCTTTTCTTGTGTCTCTGGCCTTCACCCCAGGATCAGCTATTACATATATTCAAATAGACATCGATTCCATCCGAGCTTTGAAGTAACACATCAAGGGACAGCAACTGAACCCAACCAAGAGTTTGGGGGAGTATAGCATTTGTTTACTTCTCTTTGGAATTGCTTTCTATTTCTAACCATGTTTGTATAGTTATCCAGAATGTTAGATGAGAACATCATCTATCCTAGTGTGGAACCTGGGACTTTCTCTTTCCTTCTGGGCCAGCTGGGTAGATGTCATTTGATAGACATATAATAGAGAAAAAAATAATTCCAGAGTATACATATGAATCATCTCATTCGTATGTTGTCATACCCTTATATCATCCTTGTCTCATGTTTACACCATTTCTTAAACTGTCCATTGGCAGAAACTCCTCCAGGTTTCCCAACTTGGGTTTTGATCTTCTTGTTTTCAAAAAATGTGTACTTCACAGGAACTCCTCATAGGTCTGCTCACTTTCAGTTTTTTAGTTGTGAGGAAAAGCTGATCATTTCAAAGCTCAGAGAGTTGTTTATAAAGTACAGGAAGCAGTACCACAGCATTCAATTGTTAATATGCATGCCAAGATGATCAATTGTGCATGCCTTGTTACAACACACATTGAATGAAAATTTAAACGCTCCATGATATTCCTACTTTGGTACTTTGCCAACATGCTTCCTGGTAAGAGAGAAGAGAGTGAAGGGAACGAAGTGGGAAAAGGCAAACAGGAGAGCAGATGGCAGTAGAAAAGGGTTTATTAGCATTAATTTCAGAGTACATGCCACAGATATAATGAACAGGAGTGAGAAGGAGAAATGGTAGAACGTCAGAGGTAGACAGGACCTCAGGGACTCATTGGTTCCAAGCCTTCCTTTCACAGAGGCAGAAGCTGAGGCTGAGGAAGCAGACATGCCAGGCCTTGGTCATGTAGCAATCTAGGGACAGATTAGAACCCAAGACTCCTTGTACTGTTTGCTTTCTACTACCATGTATTTTTGTATGAAAAAATGATCAGATGAGGAAATTCTAACTGGAAATGTATAGTTCACAGGTGGGGTTGAAGAAGTGTGCTGGCATCACACTGAGCATAAATGCTGTTATTCCGTTAGAAGATGAAGCATTTGCCTCTTGTACAACCCACCACCCCCGCTGCCAGAATTCAAGCCCAGCTTCTATCGCACTTCCTCTAGGAGACCTTTTTGGTCTTATAACTCATAACCATCTCCCCTGTCCTGCCTTCTGCAGCACCTGTTAATACTGTCTACCTGAGCATTTAGTTATTCTCTAAGCATAAGGTTTTTGTTTATTGGTTTTTATTCCCTCTAGTAGGATTTCAGGCTAAATAGAGACAGAGGCCACTTACTGTTTTCATTTCCCACCTCACTGCACCACTCCCAGCTCTGGCATAATTCTTGTAAAGCACCTTAGTACAAATACTGGTTGTTAATCAAACATCATAGATGGAAATGACAGTAGTATTGGAAATTGAGCTGGTACCTAATAACTACAAAACATATTCTAAATGTTGGTTTTTGAGTAAACCATGACCTCAACTGGCTTTGTGTTATTATACCATTCCCCCTAAAGTAGAATGCATAGAATATATTTTGGTTTACATGTTTACAGTAGTATTATAGTTACTAATACTATTTTAGCCTAGAGATTAGGAAGGTTAGAACTATCATGCAAATTTACTTTATCCATTTATGATAGGGATTGGCATCAACCTCATCTTAGACCTTAAAAATAGCAAATAGTGGAGAGACTTTTGATTAGGCATGGAGAGATCTTGATTCTAATCCCAGCTCTGTCATTAATTAGCCAGGTGACTTTAAAAGTCTTTCAGGCTTGTTTTTTCATCTCGATAGTGACAGGGTTTGTCCTTTCTCCCAAGTCCCCTTCCCCCTCTGAAGATTCTGCCGTCCTCATCATGTCAACACTCCCACCCTTTATGTCTCTGAATACCTAAACACAAGTGTGGACTGGCTCCCAGCCATGATGTCAGGTGCTCCCGAGCTGCTCACAGAACAGAGGATCAGCCACCCACATGTCCTGGTTCTGCCTGGCTGCAGCAGTTATGTCTGCTGGACAGCCCTGTGAATTTTAAGCTGCATTTTAATCCTGAGAGCATGTGGGACACCTGCAGGTGCTGCCAACTGGGCATAAGTCTTGTTAGAGAGGCTGCACCTACCCCTGACCGTCTCCTCTGTCATATCCTTGTCCCTTTTCTTGATTAAAATCACAAAAGCCTCAGGCATTTGAATGAATGATGAAATTCATCCACAAATATTTATTGGGTTCATATTAAGTGTCAGATACTGCACAAAGTATGGCAGCGACATGAGAGGGCTTTCTGATCTCCATGTGCACCCTGGCCCCCCTTTCAGGCAGATTGGTGTCCTCACCCACATTTCTTCTGCCTAAAAAGCTCTTCCTGAAATCACTTACATCTTAGGAACATCTCCACTAAACATTTTACTTCCATCGGGGGAAATTTGGCGCCTATGTCCCTGCTGTGGAAAAAGAATTTTTATGAAGTGTTATAATGTTTTCCAGTGTCTGTGGTCATTGCTAGCATTCATTCATCCGTGGGACAAACATCCCTTAACTGCTTTAGCAACTCGCCAGGTTTTCTGTTTCTCCTGAAGATCATATTTGCCAATGTTTTAAGTGCTGGAAGCATAATTTTTATTAAAAATACCTCTTTGTTTTCAGGAAATAAATTTCCAGAGAAAATACTTTTTTAATAAAAACTGGCAAATCCAGGATGAGTGTAGAATTTTCTGTTTCCCAGGATACCACAGCTGGAAGTAAAGTTACTTAAGGCAGAGATGATGTGTTCCTGACTCTGTGCAACTGAGGAATACAACTTAGTGTTCACGCTCAAACAAAAGGAATCTGCGCCCAGAGAGAATGACGATGGAAGAGTAGCCACAGACAAGTGAGAGCGTTTCTATTCAAGAAAACAGACTGCTTGAGTATGGGGACACCTTCTCCATCAGCGTAGTTGCTGTGACCCTCAAGGCCAAAAAACGTATTTACCATTTTCCTTTGCAGAAAGTTTGCAGGCCCTGTAGTGCAGGATCGCTAGATTGTCAAGCCCCTCCCCCAGGCCCTGGGATCTGAACAGATGGAGGCTTTCCACCGGCCTCACAGCTACTTAGAGTTGGAGCTGAGAGTTGACAGCACAGGCTTCTGGACTCTCCCTTCTCTCTCACAAGAAAGAGCTTGCAATCTCCCAAGCATTTCCTGGGCCTCACCTCCTTAAGTTTCTTCTGCTGGGGCTTCCTATTCAACAACAGTGATAATTGGGCAGAATGGATTTTAGATTAAAGTGTGTGCTGAGACCCTGAGTACACTTTGGAAGAGGGGTAAATGCAGGTCCTTGATCGATCACAGCATCATATGTTTGGCTTTGTGGTAGAAAATTCCATTTACCTTAAAGTGATGGCCTTCCCCACCTTCTTTGGTACTCCCCACAAGCTCTCTTACTGTACTTACTGTGATTCAATCATGTACAGGTTCCCCCCATCCAAAAATAGTGTTCCTAGGAAGGCTTTTATAAGCTCAAATGGCATAAAATGAAGGCGCAATAATCATTAATTTATGTGGAGAAATTTTTTAGGGTTTCCAAACCCCCAAAATAACCTACCAAATCATACTAAATACACTTAATTACATCTACTTTTACACTAAGCATAATGCTGTTAAAACTCTCAGGCTCTTTTTCTTATTATGTCATAGGATACATCTTGCTACAAGATGAACAGAATAAATCTAAAAGCACAGATGCTCACAGATACAGTTCAGAGCTCTGGGGCTTGAGGCTAAGAGGCCAAATGTGGTTTCCAAGGAAGGAGCTTAATGGGGCTACTGCTGATGCTGGGGGTGCACGCTGCCTCTATATTGGCTGCTGCAAAACAAATACTGAATGCTATTTTTGCTTTTCTTTCATAAAAGCAAAAATCCTCTTCAGATTTCTCTTGATTAGGAAAACAGATACAGATATTAGGTCTTCCATAAAAGTGAAGTTTCATAATACAAACTTTCAAATAGCAGGGGTTACCTGTATGTGGTTATGTGCCCCCCACCCTGCAGGGCTGTAGGGACCAGAAGTGTTTTTGGATCTTTTTATCCCCAGCATCTAGTACACTGTCTGGCTTGTTATACTTCACAGTGCTCATAAGGCTTTGGCCTATAGTATAACTACACATACAAATTTGTGGTTGCCAGAGGCAGAGGATAGGAGTGGGGAAAATGAGTAATAGGGAACCAAAAGGTATAAGCTTCCAGTTAGAAGCAAGTCCTGCATTGGCCATGTGGCTTGGTTGGAGCATCGTCCTGTACACTAAAAGGTTGACATTTGATTCCCTGACATCGCACATACCGTATTTTTCATACTATAAGATGCACCACCCCTTCCCCCCCCCCGCAAAATTGGGGAGGAATAATGGTTGTTAATGTTGCTGTTGAGTTCTATTTAGGTTTACAGTGGTGAAATATTATGTTACTTATGTTATTACATATTTTACCACATTTTTTGCTTCAAAATTTTTTCCCCTATTTTTCTTCTCCAAAACCTAGGTATGTCTTATGGTTCAAAAAATACAGTACCTACTTTGCAGGTTCAATCCCTGGTCAGGGCACATACAGGAGGCAACCAGTCAATGTCTCTCTTACATCAATGCTTCTCTCTCCTCTCTCTTTCTTTTCCACTTTCTCTGAAATTCAATAAAAACACATCCTCAGGTGAGTATTTTAAAAAGAGAGAGAGGGAGAGAGAGAAAGTG
Organism: Tonatia bakeri; assembly: GCA_004024845.1. Lineage (NCBI taxonomy): Eukaryota > Metazoa > Chordata > Mammalia > Chiroptera > Phyllostomidae > Tonatia > Tonatia bakeri. The sequence continues at coordinate 124,267 of PVIA01002881.1, read as the reverse complement.
ATACCAAAAGCCAGGTCTCTCCCCTTCCTGCTGGATAGTCACCCTCAGCACGGAGTCCACTGCTGATGGAAGGGGGCTGGGAGAGCCTGCAGACTGTTGCTGTGTCTCATGGTGGAACTGCCAGTGCAGATGAGCTCTGTGCAGGGAATGCTGTCCCGCAACTCATGCCATTCTTATCTATCAGGAATGGCAAAAAGTGAGTGTTTGATTACCAACTATGGACAAGAGGATAGGAAAACCATTTAAAAAATCACTCAGTGGGCATAAAATTGGAGGACAGTCTAGCTGTCAAAAATTAAAAATTCAGATATTCTATCTGTCCTTTCTACTGCTAAGAATTTTTTATAGAGATATTTATGTGAGACTGTCGGGAGGTACATCTGAGGATGTTCATTGCAACCTTATTAATATGCATATGAATAAATTTCCAAGATATGTTAAGTGAAAAAAGCAAGGTGCAGCACAGTGTATATAATATTAGTATTTTTTGTAAGTGAAAAACAGGTTACACATAGAAAAACATACACTGTATATATCCGCACAACATTTTCTCTGGATGAATGCGCTAGAATCTGCAGGTTACCTTTAAAGAGATAAATTTGGTGGGGGGCAGTCAGGATGGAAAAGTAGACATTGCTTTTTATTTTACTCCTCTTTTCTTACATATGTGTGTTATTTTAATTAGTTAGTAAGTACAATGTAGGCAGGAGGATTTATTGGATTTAAAAAGCCTAATAAATACAATATATTGTAAGAAACTATTAAAGTGATAATATTCTAATGGATTTTTGTTGTTAGTTTCCAAGATATTCTAATATATACATTAATAAGCGGATCTGCAATCCCTTAAACCATCCTGGGATTTATACAAAGCTTAAGAAGTCACTGTCTCTCTAATATCTTTCCATTTATTTGAACAATATCACCATTTCCTGCTTGCTTGAAATTTGATTTAAAAAAATCCTATTTCTTTTTTTATAATTTGATCAGCATGTTTCTCTTTCTTTCTATCCCCACCCCATTCCCCAGAAAAACCAAATCTCTGTCCTCATCTAGTAAGAAAGTTCAGAAAGGGCCCTATTGGGCCTCAGGTGTAAAGTGGCTGAAGTGGAATCACAATGTCATGCAGAGTTCGTTTTACTCATCTCAAGACAAAGCCCCAGAATGCCCTTCTTTTCTCCTCAACTTGAAATTCCAGTCAATGCCTCCTTAATGTATGGCTTTGACCATATTAATTCTCTGTTTCCTGGGCTTCCCGCCAGGCAGACTTGCAGGCTCCTCTGAGCTCAGGACTCAGAGCCGCCTGAGTGAATGAGCAGAACTACCTCTGGGAGTGTCTCATAGCAGCTTCCTCTTACGTGTCCCTGTCCTGTTTGACACTAACCGCTCCTCCCTCTGGCTTTGTCTGGCTCCTCTGGGTGTCCTGAGAGCCCAAATCACGTACTACCTTCCCTCCATTATAATTCTTCAATCCAGGGCCAAGGCCCATCAGCTCCACCCAGCTTTTAGTATTTAAAAACAATGATAACAAGCTAGGGTAGAGGAGGTCTGCTGTTTCATTTGTTATATACCTTTGAAAATCTCTTATGAGCTATTCATAGATAATTTAGAAAAAATGTTATCCCTTAAAGGAAAATGAAATTTCCTCTGAACCCTATGGTGTTAAGGCTGTATCATGAGCCCAAATAGCATTAAAAACAAAAATTAAGCTTGGAAGACCTGTTCAAGGTGCTCTATTTAGACAGGCCTACTGCTGGTAAGAACTTAATCAGTGTCTCCAGTTATTTGGGACACTGAATGGATTTAAGGCTCTTTCACAGCTGTTTAGCTGGAACAAAAGATGCAGGAGGTGCAGGAACTTTGAGAAAGAATGCAGTCAGGAGGACATGAAGGAGAAAGGGCTATGTTTGTGTTCTTTGGAGGAACCTGACCTTTCTCTCCACTGCTTCTAATGCTTTTCTGTCCAGAGCTCAAAATTCAGGAGTGTTGTACAGCCTAGAAATCTGAGGTTTTATGCTGGATGTCCCATTCCTTCACAGGAAGCTTGTTTAAATTGTTCTATTTCTGAATAAATGGAGTCATGTTCTGAGCTTTCCTTCCTTGAGGAAACTGAAGACAAGTTCTCAAGATCATTTATTAAGTTCTCTCTCAAGTAAGGAGTATGTGCTGAACTCAGCAGATGTCCAAACATTTTGGGGGTGGTGGAAGGTACTGAAAAAAGTTTTTAAATTACATGACCTTATGGATTTTTTTGAAATTTTGAGGAATATATACCTATATGTGTGTATGTTCTATGTATGCATGTGGGTGTATTTGTTTCCTTATGCATGTATAAGATAGTGAATAAACAACCACTAGTGGAGTGTTAAATTTTTAAGCAAGGAGGCCATTAGTCTGGGGTAGCTCTAAGGCTGTGGTGGACCAGGTAAGCAAACCAAACTCTAAGCCTGTCAATACCTGAGGATAACACAGTTGAAACCTAAGATAACCAATCACAAACAGCCAACTAGGCTTTAAGCTATGGCGAATCCATAATTCCCTTGTTTTCCTTCTGTCTCTTCTCTATAAAAGCCTCTCTCCAGCTCCTGCTGTTGAAGTGTTCCGAACCACTTTCTAGTTTGGCACTGTCTGCTTTTAATCAATGTTTGCTGAAATTAACTCTTTAAATTTTTAACATGCCTCAGTTTATCTTTTAAGAAGAGGTTTGTAACCGTAAAGAGTGATGACCAATTTTATCACAGCTCAGTTTACCCTTCCATTATGTTCACTGCTACTTGCTGGGTGTACAAGCAAGACTCTATTATGACATCTAAGACTGACATTCAAGCATATTTTTGAACAGTCAGTCACTTAATTTATTTTATGATTCTCAAGTAACCTAATTTAGTCTAAGCACTTAAAACATAGAATTAGGAGAGAAAGATTTGCAAGGTGTAAAGGGTAAATTGAAACTTTCTGACTGAAAGCTCCTGTTGATAACACTTCCAGAATGGTAAGCATGCTAACTGCTGTAGGCTCGCGTGGGCTGCCAGCCAGCACCCTGGAGACCACTACCGGCGGTGAAGGCAGTGGTGGGGGTCAGTCTGAATTTGTTCTGCCTGTAGCACAACTTTCTATAAGCTACATTTTTAAGTGAATGCCAGTGCCATCTTGTCTACTATTTACCTCTTCTCTGAGCTGTTAGGTAGAGTTTTAAATATCCCATTTAGTCAGTAACTGCTTGTAGCTTCATTACATATAGAAGCAGTGGAATGAATTACACTGGAGAAGTAGTGACTGGTAGTGTTCATGGACGTTTCTGGTTTTCGCTGCTGGAGACAATGAAGAGTATATGGCCTTTACCTGTGACATTAGTTATATGGTCATCCCATTTATGATTTTACAAATACGCTGTTTTTGAATCACATTCATTAGTGCATAAGCACTGAGGTGGCTTTTCCCTAGTGATGATGAATTCATGCTAATTCAAGCACTCTTCCTAAGTCTTTCGTATGCCCAAGAACTTTCATTTGTAGGTCAAAAGTAAACTTAGCCATAGAAATACCATGAGAGTATTTTTTAAACCTAAGTTGAATACACAATTTTTGTTTTGTTTTGTTTTAATTTATTACTATGTGGGGGAAAGTAGAAAACTTAATAAGGAAAGGAGTATACAATTGATCGCATTTAGTTTTGCTTTTAGTTATATCCCCTATTGGAAAGAATACATGAAATTGAGATTGGCCAGAAAATGTAAGACATAGCTCTTTGAGTTCTGACTTCTTTCTTAACCCCAGTGTGTATTCCAGCTCCATGTGGATGACCTTCAGTCGTCTCAAATTCAGCATGTCCAATAGCAAAGTCCTGATCTTCTTTCTGAGACCTTCAGCTGTACTCATCTTCTTGGTCTCTGATGTACTTCCCAAGCTGGAGTTTTCCTGGTCTCCTTCCTCTCCTCTCTCGTAGCAAGTCAGCCACACTTGTGTCCTATCAATTTGCCCTGTCAAATGACCCCTTGCTTCTCCTTCCACTCCAGTGTTTTCTGCCTTAATTCAAGCCTCATCATTTCTCCCAAGCAAATTCTACCCAGATCTGCCTCCTCTGGCCTACAGTTTAAAATTCACAATCTGGTTTGGTGTACATGGTTCTTCCTTATTCATTCTTACCCAGCATGAACCCCATCCCCACCACCTGTGTTCACACGAAGTTCTTTTTACATTCCTTGGCAGCCTTTGAATGGCAATCCTGCCTTCTCAGCTGAGCGAGTATTAATTCACTGTTTAAAAACTGGCAAAATGTGGCCTTCGTTGCAAGTGCTCTTTGACCCCACCTACTGAGTTAGTCCCCATAGGTGACATCCATACCTCTCTCAAATAGGGTAATTATCTGCTTGTCTTTCTCTCTAGAGATTATAATCTCACCAAGGGCAAGGGCATGTATTCATCATATATTTCTAGCAATCAGTCAAGTGTCTGGTAACCAGTAGGATCTCAGATGTCTGCTGAATAAATGAGTGAGTGAGTGAGTGAATTGAACTTATGCCCTGGGATATGGTAACAGCGTGTTCTAAGCAACTGAGGCACTTCACCTTGGACAGGAACTAGCTGCAATAGTGAATGACCTGAGTAAATATTAGGGGATCTAATTTTACTCCTGAACGTGTATAGTTTTAGCCATCTGGTCTTTCTTCTCAGTGCTTTCTCTTCTGCACTACTCAACATGCATCCCTGCTCTCTCACTTCTGCCCACCCTACCCTCACACACAAACAACACAAATTTTCTCCTTAGTGTATCTCCTTTATTACTAGCCTTCCCTGACTGATGGCAGAATTTTGACCATCACCACCCAAATTGTCAGCCTCAGTCCTTGCTGTCCTTCCCATCAGGCCTGGTGTCAGGACACCACAGTTCTTATTCTTATGAATGATGCCCATTGAAGAGCTCTGCTGTTAAAAGCAATGGGGCCCATTATTCTCTAAAAATCTCTCAATCACTACCACCTCTATCCCTGCCGGATAATCTGACAGTGGGGTCCAGCACAGCATTGTGAGCTGACTGCTCTGTGTTGCCCTTTCAGAAGGCAGCTTGAAGTCCCCCGTGAACCCAGTCTGCATGTAGACAAAACAACAGGAAGCCTGGGCAGCTGGGCTGCACTGTGCTCCTCCTCCAGCTGTGCTGCTGATCCCAGGGTTCGGTGGTCAGGCGAAAGGCAGCCCTCAGAGCAGCTCAGCCTGACTAGTCTGGCAGTCTTACTTCCTCCAGGTGAGCTGATGAGAGGGAAGCCACTAGCACTCAAGGAGAGTGTGAGATAAGCTGATGGCAAATCCTCCTATTAAAATTGAGTGCAATACCTGGCTGGTGTAGCTCAGTGGATTGAGCTCGGGCTGCGAACCAGGCATCGCAGGTTCGACTCCCAGTCAGGGCACATGCCTAGGTTGCAGGCCATGTCCCCCAGCAACCGCACATTGATGTTTCTCTCTCTCTCTCTCTCCCTCACTTCCCTCTCTAAAAATAAATAAATAAAAATCTTTAAAAAAAATTGAGTGCAATAAATTCATTGCGTGACATGGTGATAAAGTTTGATAAATAAGAAGGCTTGGAGGTGTGAGTCTCTTGAGGTGGAAAACAGTAAACATAAAAGCCCCTGTGAAAACTACCCATAGGTTGAGAAGTAGCTGCTTATTAGCATTATAAGATATTTACAGCATGGGGGGTGAATGGATCTGCTTTCTTCCAGTGCTCCATCACACGTTTGTTTATTTTGTGAGCTTATTTTAAAAATCACGGCACCATATTTTGTTCTTCTGTACAGATTATCCTATCACTTTTTGACATTCTTTGGACACCTGGAAGATTTGGAAGAGCTTCGATGTCCTTTTTTAATAACAGAGCCTTGGAAATCACTTAAGAAGAATTTATATTTGATAGAGTGTTAGCATCTATGAGAAAGAAGCTAATTTTAACTGTGTGCCTTTCTAACTAATATTTAGAAGTTTGTGTTTAATCATATGGTGACTTCAGTGATATAAATTCCTTAATCCCATGCGTACTAGATCTATAACAGTTTAAGCAAGACTGAATCTGCAGTTGGTTGGCCCCACCCATAACATTCACTACTAAGAGCCCATCCCTTTGTCTATATAGCTTTGGTCACAACCCCCCAACATTCATCATTCCAATAGCACAATGCCTGCAAGCCACAGAAGTTCTAAACGAAGTCAAAGTGATAGCATTGGAATGTCAAGGGGTTTGGGAGCCTGTGGGAGGGAAGCCTTATGAAAGAGAAAATGGAGTAACAGAGAGTGGTCCATGGTGCTGATGAACTATGGAGGGTGCCACCTGGTGTCAAAATAAGACCTGCGTGCCAGTGTTGCAGGTGCAGTGAGCCTTGGTCTGTCTTGACTTGGAGACAGTGGCTCTGCTTCCCTGCCAGAGGACTGAGGGCTGGATGTATGGGGTGCAACATGGGGAAGAAGAAGGAGCCACGGAGTAAAAATAGCCCTGAGATTGAGGGAAGACACAACTACTCATTGCCCCAAGTTAGAACTTGGACACGGTAATGTCTTCAGAGGGCTGCGTGTGACTCGTTGAGATGGAGACCAGAAGAGAAAAAGATGTATGTTTGGCTCTTCCTCATTCAGCCCAACTTCACTTCTGAGATGCCAACCAAGGCACTGCACTGTCTGTATATCTATATCTGTGTGCCAGTGCCCATATCAACTATAGATACAGGCATATAGACAAACTAAGTCACATTGCTAAACAAGGTAAAGAATGCTTGGATGCAGAGGTCCATAAACTATTCCCAGCGTATTTAGAATTTGTTTTAACCTAAAGTTGTGGAGACAGACTTGAAGAGAGACATCCCCAACCTTGCTAAAATGTAAGTACAAAAAGGCACAAATTGGATGGATATTGATGATGTTATTTCTACTGTGACATCATCCATAGACTCCTAGTGTCTTTGCTTTGCTTCCCTAAAGTGATCACAACATAAATTACTTGTCTTGTTTGACTTCCTTGTTCACCAAAGTTGAGCAGATTGTGGCCGTTTTCAACGCTTCTACCAGACAAAAAGCTTGGGACCATTTCTCGAAAGCTCAGCGCAAGAACATAGACATTTGGCGAAAGCATTCTGAGGTTGGTGATTTTATTATTACTTTTTAAACACCATCACACAGCTGGATTGGCAGAGAATAGTGTGGCTGCAGCCGATACGGTTTTCGTTACAGTGGGCGGTCATCTTGCCATTGTCCTGTCTCGTTGTCACCTCCAAATCCAGCTTGGTTTTGTTCCTCGCCCAGGAAAGCAGCTGACTTTGTGCTTGGAAGGCAGAGTGCTTTTCTCCCTGGAAGGAGAGAAAAGAATGTCTTCCATTCATAGTAAAGAGCTCAGAAATAAACCAAGACACTTTGCCTAATGATTATGAAGTAAAATGTAATAGAAAACAGGAAACTAGCTTTTAGTAACTACGGAGGTTTTTTTGTTTTTTGGGGTTTTTTTACTGTTCTACAACATGATGATAACACTTGGTTCTTTGGGCTAGAAATGGCAAGTGTGCCTTTCATGCCACATTTTCTCATCATTAGCAATGCCTCAGTCCCCTGTGCTAGCCTGTAAATTATATCATACCTCTCTAGAACAAAATTCCTCAGGGGAGTGAACAGCCAGGCTGGCCAAGTCTACCCTTCTGCATCAATGCATGTGTGAAGTGTGAGTATTAACCCCAAGTAAAGAGTCCAGAACTTGACGTTCTTTGCCACCTAGAAGGGCCAGAATGTGTCATTAGTCATGGGTCGTCGGCTGTTATTTTTAACTCTACAGTGTAGTATACGCTTTGAACCTGTGACTTAAAAGTAAGTATACTGTCTTTGTTTGCTTCTTCTTTAAATGAGAGAATGCTGTTCATGTGGACGCCTCTCCATCTCTAGCATGTTGCTATCAGAGTTCTCTAAATGACATTCCCCTCTTTCAAAATTCCAAACTTATAGAAGGTAAGGCTTATTTATTTAATGATTTTGGCTCACACTTGTAAAATAAGTGTTTTACATAGAGTTTGAAGAACCACAAAGTACCGTGATATAAATCATTCGGGTAGCATTTTAAGTGCCCATTAACTAATGCTAAATTACAGTTGAATTCCAATGGCACTAGATATAATATCCACATGAATACCAAATGAATTCTTTATTATCACTGTTATTATGGTGAATACCGAATGACTTCACAATAATGGGACACTTAAAGTGCTAGTGCAATTTATTGTTAAAAAGGACATTTTTTATTTTGTTCACAAATGCCTAAGAACGTTGCTGGTGAGTGATGAGTTCTGTCCCTCTGTTCAGGATTATGAGTGAAGAGAAGGTGGAATTTCTCTTTAATTTTTCAGAAGCCAGAAAAACAAAGTATGCTTCCTAGTGCTCCCCAAACACTAAATCCAGACCAGAGTCAAGGTTGATTTTCAGGAGGAAAGAGCCCTTGTTAATTACAAAATTTATAAATTGTGGGTTATGAAATAAACTGGAATCCACAAACTATGATTCAGAATTTGGAATAATTTATGAATTGTTTATTTTTTTTCTTCGTGTAAAAACCAAATGTGATTAAAAGAAATATAAGGGGGATGCAAAAAAAAACAGAATTTATTTTTTAAAAGTTGTGTATTTATTTTTATGTGTTTAAGCTTCAGCCACCATCTCCATTTGATGCAATACACCTATCGAGACTTAATTCCACTGCTCAAAACAGTTTGGAACTCATCAATCTTGATGCTTCTCAGTGCTTCTGCTGTCTTTTGTTTCACCCCTTCCTCAGCCATATTGGCAAAATGTTTCCCTTTGAGGACTTTTTTTCACTGAGGGAAACAAAAAAAAAGTCACTCAGGGCAAGATCAGGTGAATAGGGAGGCTAGGGCATGAAGGTCATGCTGTTTTTAGTCAAAAACTGCTGAAAGCCACCCATCATGAAATGGGCAAACACCTTGAAAGAGTCTTCAAAAAAATTCACTGAAGCCAAACACAGCCTCTCACAACAGTGCCAGTCGGTGCACTGGTACAGATGGGTTCCTAGAACACTCACCTGGTGGGGGAAGCCTGTACTACAAGGGCCCCGCCCGCTAGAAGATAATTATGTTTTGGGGGGGATCACCCCTCGTATTGAGAGGCAAGTGGCATGACGGTGAGTAAACCTGTGCATAAAAAGGCTGTCCTTAGTAGGTGAGTGTCAGCAAATAGCAGTTACTATTTACATCACACTTCCTGCCACGTCTGGTCCCCTTCTCCGGGCTTCCTGGACTGGGGTTGGGGCTGTCCTCCCACTGCTGAGCAGGACACTCAGGGCTTCCAGCTTTCCAGCTTTGTTCCAAGGAAGCCTGTTTGCTTGCCCTTGCTGATGGGTAGAAGTGGATGAGGTCCTGAGAGGTGCTCCTGGAAAGGGTCTTTATGACTCCCTGCCACTCCTACCACATCTTCTGATATACTAGGAAATAAATTCTAAATTACTTTTTTATTTTCTCTCCTACATGTCGCTTAATTGATTAAGTAACAGTTGGTAATTTAACATTGTGGATGATTTCTCAGTTGCATAAGCTTGATAATTGGCTTGATTTTTTCCACGTTCCCATGTACAGCACCTGTTAATTATCTGCAACACCTTTACAGATTTATTAGAGAGTACTAGTGATTTACTGTTGAACCAGAGGCACCCTGTGGAAACACCCTCAGGTTTTTTTCCTCCCATGTTTTTTCCTTTCTCTGCCCTTCCACACAAGAACCACAGCTGTATAAGTTTGTTATTAATGATAGGGACTAAACAACAGGCTCTTTCGGGCTCATTTATTCTTTCTACCCGACTTTTCCTTGTTTGAAGCATTTTCAGGCCATCTCTTTGGGAACTGGGCCTTTTCTCAGAAAAATTAGCTGTCCACAACCTAGAAACATCCCCACTAAAATCACAGGTGATACCCACCTCTGACACCCACTGGTATTATTTAAGGCAGGACTGGCACCTCCTTCTACTGGGTGTCATGGTCGTAAAAGGAGACATGAGCCATCAGCCTGACGGCCTTTCAAGACTGCCCTGTGAGAGGCGTCCCTGTCCCAGGAATCTTGCCTCTCTGCCTGCCGCTCTACCTGTCCTCTGCAGTGGTGACTCCCAGGGTTCAGACTGACCATGCAAATACTGTTAGCAATGAATACTTGCCTTCCCATCACACTACAGTTAAAATGTGTGCGCTACACAGAGAGGCAATTGAGAGAACCTGTAACACAGGCTAATCTACCCACATCAATTAAATGGTTAAATGGCCCCTGGAACTATGCTTAAAGTTATACCCTGAATGTTAGGTGTTGTAATGTACTTTCATTGGTACTCAAAGGTTTATTTATTATAAAGTGGAATTATTTTAATTATTTGACTTTTATTTAGAGACTTCCATTTAAATGAGTTTAAAAACAGGAAATACAGCCCTTTTTTTTGAGGACAGTACATATAAGAGAACAAAATGGATAAGGATTTACAAATATATGATATGTAGATTGATATGTATGATAATATCATTATTTAACAAATGATTACAGTGTCCTGATTTTTAGACATAGCTGTAAAAAAACGTATTCTGGAATTCTTGTTATGAGTTTTCACATGCACGCTTGCATTCAAACAGCTTTTATTATTGTACTACTCTTCCCCATTTATGTGTGAGTTGACAAAGGCTCAAAGAAATTAAATGCCTTAACTACAGTCACTCCTCTAATAGGTGGTGAACATAAAATATGATCCTAAGATCTTAAAGTGATGCTAAAACAACCATCACACCAAAAACAATAAACTCTACATAATAATGTGAAACGCCAGAAAAGGAAGGCATCTGTTTTTTATGTTGTCCTTTAACATTTTTTTAACGTTACCATTTGGATATCTGAATGGCGTGTGTGTGTGCGTTGATCACACATGGGCGCAGGGGCACATGCAGGAGCACTGTTTTGCATGAAGAGTAGTAGCGGTCTAGATTTTCAACTTGGAGAACCTAGTGCCTAGCATGATACTAAGTACCTTAAAGGCATTTTATTCTCAAAATTATGATGGTCACAATATTCAGTGAGTAAACTGAGTGTTAAGAGAGATGAAGAGACATTCCTGAAGCTGCACAGTAGGTCAGTAGCAGACGGGGCCTTTTGAAAGTTTCCGTTTGCATTCCTAATCCTGAGCTATGAGCCCCTCCTGTGTGCCAGTCATGGTGATAGGTATTTCTGTGTAGAGCTCTACTAGATGGATGTTATCATCTCCTTTTCTACAAATGTGGAAATTGATGCTTAAGAGATGAATAATTTGCTGAGGAGCCCTTGCCTGGTCATTAATGAGCAGGAATTTGTCCAAAGTCTGAAAAAAGTCTGCCTCCTATACTCCTGAGAACTTTGTCCTAGATTAGGTGGGGCCATCTTTGGGAGGGAGAAAACTGCAGATTCCAAGTACTCATATGTCAGCCAAAATACACTGAAAGACCGTGGGGAAAAGTGACTGACATTCATGTATTCTTAACTTTCAGGAGCTCCGGAACGCTCAAAGTGAACAACTCATGGGCATCCGCCGTGAAGAAGAAATGGAAATGTCAGATGATGATGAGAATTGTGACAGCCCCACTAAAAAGATGAGAGTTGATGAATCAGGTAACACTGATGACTGTCACATACCTGCGAGGTATTACAATGATCTTCCTAATCCCAGATGTGGAATATATATTGGTAAATGACCATGTACCTCATATTTATTTGAGTTATACTAAACTTTCATCTCTGAGTGACTCTGCCTTTTATAAATAGAACTTTAAATTCCTTCTTAGGAACATAGTAATTCAAATTGTTCCAGTTGTTTCTTTATAAATAGGTCTGGGGCCATTATACTTTTTTCAGGGATATTTGCCTACTCCCATAAAAATCCTTTTCCAGAGTTATGGTAGCCACTGCCGATGCTGAAATATAGATAAAATGTAGTTTCTGTCAGTGTACTTCTGTCAACAACCGAACCTGAAAAAACAAATACAAACTAAGCAGATAACTAGAACAGGAACAGATTCACAGAAATAGAGATCACATGAAGGATTATAAGCGGGGAGAGGGAGGGGGGAAAAGGGAGAAAAGGTACAGGGAATAAGAATCTTAAATGGTAGGTACAAAATAGATAGTGGAAGGTTAAGAATAGTATGGAAAATGGAGAAGCCAAAGAACTCACATGTATGAGCAATGGACATGAACTAAGGTGGGGGAATGCTGGTGGGGAGGGGGAGTTCAGGGTGGAGGGGAATAAAGGGGAGAGAAAATGAGACAACTATAGTAGCATAATCAATAAAATATATTTATTTTTATTGATTTAAAAAATTGTTTAATCCCTAAAGAACCTTTCTAGCCTCTGAGCTAGCATGCTGGGGAATAAGACTTTTTTTCCAATAAACTAGTTCACCTAATCTGTAATCAAAGGGTTGGCCCATTTTGTAACAAGAAGGGAGCATTACTCTTGAGTGGTAAAAAGCAGAGAAGCTCAGAACGAACCATGGTTCATGTACTCTGTGCTGTCTGAAATGCTGATTCAGAACTCTGCGTTTGAATTATGTGTGTGTAAATCCCTTGGGGTTGTGAAAGCAGGCCGGGGGTGTGGGGGGGGGGGTGCGGCGGGGGCTCACTCACACACAGGAGACACCAAGAGAGACTGCTTGTCAGGGTGAAGAGTGTTGTTTGTAGGGCCTGGGAGAAACCAGAATGCCACCATTGCCGAAAAGGACAGTAGGAAGCAGGACATAGATTTGATCTGTCTCCTCACATGTCCTAGTGAATAAAATACTTACCTGTCCCAAGTTTTTTAACAGGGAGATTCAAGTGCCTAGAAACAGAGGACTTTTGCTAATTTGTTGGCAGAAATCAAAACCAAGACTCCAAAAGGGTCAAGTCATCCAGGCTGCCACTGGTCAGAACTCTGTTTCCCAGGGCCTTCAAAGAGAATGCCAGAGGCCTAAGTGGTAACTGCAGGCAAACCTTTCACCTGGCATATCAGCAGGAAGCTTCATTTCCTGAGAGCGGTGGTTCTCAGAAGTGTGGTCCCCAGTCCAGCAGCATCAGCATCACCTAGGAACTCACTAGAAACATAAGTTCTCAGGCCTTACTCAAGACCTGCCGAATCAGAAGCGCTCTCGGAGGCAGAGGTGTGATCCCGCAATCCCCAGTGTAAGTCCTCCAGGGGGTCCTGCAATGTTCGAGAACCACTGCCCTGGAAAATGTGGCTTTTATCCTCACATTTCATTCATTTAAGTCTTTTAGAAGCTTAGTAGGAAAGAAGGCATCATGCCACTATTTTTTGAAGCCATATATCCTTTGTCTGAAAAATGAGCCTAACATTTGTGTGTCACCATATGCCTCGTCTTACGATGACATCAGGTTGCTCAGGACCACTTGATTACTGGGTTTGGATACGCTTATGTGAGGAAACCACCTTCCTCACAACATTTTCACTCTGCAGACCTTCAAATATTAAACGAAGAGAGCAAGTGTTAGTGTGAACTTCTTAAATTCAATGCAATCTTCCCATAAAAATATAATTTTTTTCTCAAAAAAGCTTTCATCATTCTTGAAGTTTCTAGATGAGGGGCAGGTTTATATAAAACTTTAATCCTTAATATCCTCAATAGGAGAAAAGAATTAAGTTAATCAGACATTTTTATTTAAACCGGTGGTTTTAGGGGCAGAAGAGGTGACTACTTTTAAAACAACCTATCTATTTCCTGAGTAAGATGTGTTTAATTTCATAGCCTGCATAGGATAGGGCCAGAATGATGACTCAGAACGGTCGGCTCCCAAAGGAGATCTCACCAACCATGGCAGCAAGCAGGTACCTGCAGGATTGGCCCCTGATTTCTGCTGCAGAAAATCCAGAGAGGCTAAGGACCTCTCCCCTCTCAGGGACCCCAAGGTCCTCTGAGAAAGTTTGACCAAAGAGCCCTCTTCCCAGACCTCTCTTCATTTTTCTGAGGCATCTGGAAGAGCCTGAAGTGGGACCTGAACTTTTAGAAGCTTTCACCAGGCTTGTTAGTTGGTCAGTAGAATTAATGAGCACCGCACAGTGCATGTTCTGTACTGAGTGCTGAGGCAAAAGATGAAAGAACTGGAGTTCAAATGCCAGACCCCCAGGAGTTCAAAGTCTTTTTCGTGCTTTTCAAAATGAGATGGACCAGAGAACATGGCATGTGGTTTATGAGGAAAGCTCAGGACTGATTAGGGGGAAAGGAAAGCAACTAACCTTTTTTACTCCACTGGGCCCTGGAGATCCCGCCAAAAGGCAGCAACTGTTTTTCTTTTTGCCTGCATGCTGGGCACACAGCCTGAGAGCAGTCTTCCCTTCTGGTCTTTCGACCAAGGCTGAGACAGATCTGCTCCTTGCAGTGGGAATAGAGGGCTGAGGCCCCATAACTAGAGGGGAAGCACTCCTTTCAGTGCCACCTCCTTAGGTGACACAGCAGTAACTTTAGGTACGAATTTGCATCTGTCAGGCACCTGTGAGCAGGACTCTCAGTGTGTAGGTCTAATTCACTGACAGGGAAATTGCCAAATGCTTAAATAGAAGTAAAATTCTCTATCTTTTAAAGAAAATCCCTTGCTCTTTTCCTTTCTGCTAAAACAGTGAGATTTTGCCTTGCTCCCCTGAGCAGTAGTTGACCCAGGCATCCTAGGAAATTCTGGAGGGACTTCCTTCTCTGGGCCTCATGCCTGGGCAGGGACTATGCTGAGGCCACTCCCATGGCATGCTTGAGTTTGGTCCACCAGTGTTGCCTTTCCTCTTCATTTGTCTCCTAGAACAAAAACTAACATGCACAGTTTTATTTCTGAGGAAGAGCCGGAGATAACTGGTTTTTAGAGAAGGCACAATATGTTATATAAGGACTTGTATGATACCTTGGGTTTAATTCTTTAAAAAAATTCAAAGTTGTTCAAAATATCTCTGATCTTCTGGTGATAAAGAATATTTCATTGTAGTTTTGCTTTCCATCACACAATAATTTACAGCATGTTTTTGGCTGGAGTTCCCCAATACTGCTATAACCACAATATAATTCTGGAAGGCCTGTTCACTGTTCCTCATCAGCTGAATCTTAAAGGGGAAGAGGAATTCGCTGGAGCAAAACTAAGATACTGATAAAAATGAAAATGAGTTTTGTTAATACATTCAAAAACCAAGACAGATTAATTGAAGCATTTATTCAAGAAGATTGGCATCCTGTTCTGAAGCCTGTGAAGATAATTTTTGATAAAAATTCAAATTTATTGTTTCATGGTCTGCCTCCTACTGGAATCAAGCCAAACTTTAAAACCAGATCTGTTCCCCCTTGTCCCTCTCTCTCTCCTTCTCTCTCTCTTTTTTTCTTTCACCCCCACCCCACCCCAGGATGGCAGTGGGGGTGGGGCAAGAAAGCAAAAGGAAGAGAGGGGGCAAGAAGAGGAAGTCTGTCCCAGATTGTAAGGCCTCAATGACAGAACGGATTAGTTTTCATATCGTGAGAGCTGAATGAATCAGTGCATGTAAAGCCTTCCTCTCAGTGTTGAGCACATAGTAAGTCGTCAGTAACTGTTAACTCTGCTCATTATCTTAGTCATCCTCCAGCATCCGACCCTTGGCTTTTCAACAATAAGTACCCAACTAAAGTTTGTTGACTTCAGTTGCGTATTCCCATCTTCTGGTCTTTGTTTTCTTGCGTTTGTTCCATAAGTTGATAGGAAGATGTTAACCCTAAGAATATTTATTCTAATTAAATTTTAATTCATTTCCCCCAAATGGTCTGAACTTCTCTATACGTACAAAATTCAGTGTCACATGCTTGATAGGCTACATCCCAGAAACCTGAAACTCAGCATCATTGTGATTAAAACCAAATATTGTTAAGTACCTTCTTGTGTTCAAGGCACTATGAACTGACTAGGGCATATGGAGAGGGTTAGACACAGTTTAGCCTGCCCTCAAGGGTGTAAGATGCTTTTAGAAGAGAAGAAATAAACATTTTAAGTTAATAAAAATACAATGTCTAATGCCAAATATGTTCTAAAGCCACTAATTTAAATTCAGTATAGACCAAATGAACATCACTACCCAGTGTATGTACCTCTTCCAATATTTAGTGTGTACAGAGTATACATTGAAGATAAATTTTGCAAGAGTAAAATGAATATATCCCTTGCTTATCAGACAACCCTTAGACCATTCCATAATGCACAAATATTCTTGGATTTTAATTACACCTAATTTAAACTCTGAGTTCTTTAGGGGAGCAAATACTCTTTTAATTATGAAGTGTTTTCTGGGTTGTTGGTTTTCCATGGACACTCACCATAACACAGGTACGGACTTAAAACAAAAATCAGTAAGAAGTCATTTGGAAAGATTCGCCAAATCTTTCAGCCAACTGAGGCAAATTCAGTACTAATAATTAAGTGTAGTTGGAATTAGCAGTATTCAGTCTGTCTGATTAGTTTTATATTCAGAAGCTTCCAGTAGCTTGAAACTTTAGGTTAAAAAAATCAATAATAATAAGGCTCTCTCTAGCTATCCCCTTGATGTCTTTGAACACCAGCACTGCCTGTTTTTCTGATTTAATTTGTTTCCTGCTTAGGAGTGCTTTTGAAAGACAAAGGATGCCCAGTGCAGGGGTTACAATTAGGCAGGAGCCTAAGAGGTGCAGTGCCGCCCCTCACCAGACTGGGCACAGGAGGACAGGGCCACTGGATGGGAGCCCAGGGTGTAGCTGAAGGGGCCATTCCACTCACAGTAGGTAGAAGCCTCCCATTGAATGAATGTGATCTGAGCAGGCTTATTCTGGAGTTGTTTGGAACTGGGCAGACTCAGACTCAGAAAGTGAGACGTTCGATCTGCAGTCACTTGTCACAGGGTGGAGCTCTGGGTGCCAGCAGATTCGGAGGCAGGCAAGCAGGTAGTGGTGAGAGGAAGCTGGGAAGGATAAGCCCCTTATAGACTTCTGTTTTCAGATGTATTGACAGCCTAAAAGAGAAATCCAGCAGTGGTGTATGTCTATCAGTGACCACCAAGTTAAAGACAGGCATTTTTTTTCAGCTGCTAAAGAATATCTTCTGGGAACACAAATGCCTAACAAGAAAATGTGATTAATTAAAACTAATATGACTTAAAGATGATGAAGTAAATCTTCCAAGGTGGGCTGAGTAGCCTTCTTCATTCCTAAATTGTTGAAATAGAGCTTCATTTACAAGGAGCCAAAGCTTTTTCTGTTTCTTTTTTTCTTGCTAATCTTGCCAAAGAATTCAAATATATGTTTATTTGGGGTATATTTTTTTCAGTGCCCTGATTTTATATATAGTTACAGTTCCCTTTTCATAACGACATGTTTCTGAAGAGTATAAAATCATGTCATCATTGCCTTACCTTTAAATGCAAGAGACAGATGCTATCACATCAACCCTGTGGTGCACGATTCCTTGGCAGTGGAGGCACTCCTGCTGCCCAGCCAGACTGTGTGTCTGTTTTGTAAATTCCCATGTACAGCTAAACTGTCTTTCATCTCAGCCTCCTTCTAATCTTATTTTTATGTGGCACCTAACCGTGCCTTATTCCTGATATCTCTCTCATGTATGCACTGATTTTCCATAATCATGTGTTTTATGTAAAATTGATTTATGCTGCTAAAATTGCATTGTGTCAAGGAAAGCACAGTTTTCCCCAACACTCTAACCACTTGACTGTCCTGCACCTCCACAAAACCAGGTGAGCCCTCACTGAGGTTCTCCAACAATCCACACCTGGTCAGTCCAGCTTGTAGCTAGATGGGCACTCTGAATGGTTTCCTACTCAGTAGGCCAGCGCATCTCCTCACCTACATTTGCTGAGCAGACTCCGGCTCTGTTAAGCCCTGGCTTCTCGCCTAGTGACATGAGCTCCTGGAGCCTGGTAAAGGGCTTGGGCTGCTGGCTGTTGGCAGTCAAAGGAAGTTAGCAGCCAATTTTCGGGAAAAACTACATAGACCTTGATCTAGGGAGAGTGTAGATGAATGACCAGTGAGTAGCACAAGGTCCTAGCACGGCCACCTGTGCACAGCCCTTGGTGCTTGGATTCCCTCAACTGCCAGGAACACAATTATCTAGATTACAGTTTATTGTGTTTTCTGGGCATTTCATTCTGATAAGGGTTGAGGCAGGATCATTATATAGGAGAGTAGATGTAATCCTCTTTTCTTAGCAGGCTTTAAGGACAGGGGAATATTTATGTAATAAGATGCAAAGTTGCTATGGAAAATACTATAGCAACCTAACATCTTCCCAGAGCCGGGCAGGTACTTGTAACAGCAATCTAAATTTACATTTATTTTAGTGTCATTTTATCAACACTCTTAGTATCTCATTCTGACAGGATGTTAAAATATGTCTTCAGCTTGTATTTGAGCAAAATTAACACAGTGCTGTTAGATTTTAAGTGTAGTTTATATAACTTCTGAAAAAATCAGAATATTTTTGAGGGAATTTAGATGACAGAATTTGGGTAAGTTTTTAAGTTGTTTTCTTTCTTCCCTAAATGTAGGAAAGAATTCCTTCGTAGTGTTTATTCCTAATTTTTACTTTTAGTTTGTAAGTAATAAGTAGGAATTTCCAGTTATGAAATAGAGATTATCCTTTTCAACACTGACACAATTCATCAAGCACTTACCTGTGGTTCTTCGGGTGCTTACAAAGAAAACACTTTTAGTAGATCAGCTCATTGCCCTCTGGCAGCTGTAACATTTTAAACATAAAACCTGTCTTTCACATAAAATGATACCTGGTCATTTTGGAAGATATAATGATGAATAATAAAGAGGAAAATAAAACTGTGTTAGTCATAACACTAAAACAACTGTGTGATTTCATTTTTTTTTCTTCTGCACAGCTTAACTATATAAGCATTTTTCTATGTAATTTTAAAAGTCCAGACACAGTAATTCTACATGCTTTTGTTTTCAGACAGATCTTGTATAATGAGTGAAGTTTTTAAAGCTTCTTTTTATATGTTAATGCAATAGAAAATTAGAGCAAATTGGGTATGTCCCTTCTGGATCACAGGCTCTTTTACAGGAAGCTCTGAGAATTGATGCCGTAATCTTTGAAGTGGTCAAAGTGGATACTTGAGATTATTAAAAGCCTCATATCTGGACTAGTCCTTCTAAAAGCAGCTTTTGGGTCCCTTGAATGTGAGTGTGTGGCAGAGAAACTATAGATATATAGCTGATTGGTAGTGAAAAGATAGTATCTATTGATTTTCTTCTATACCTCTCCATCTAAAACGTAAAGTGTGACTCTAACACAGTTAAAGTGGGACATTGGCCAAAAGAATCAATACCAGACCATATTGAATCATATGCTGTGACCATCTTCTTTGCACAATAATGCACTTACTCTTTATGAACGTCATTGTCCTAATTCTCCTCTGCTTTCATACTGCATTGTTCATCAAAACACAGCTGGTGACATAAAGCTATTATATCTTGACTCCTAACACTGTTGCTCATAAGCTCCATTAATCAAAGACCTGAAGATGCTAGGTCTACTGTATTAATACAGGAAGTGAAGACAAAAAAAAAGGTCCTATAGAATTCCAGTTAGCCATACACATTCAGTGCCACATAATTAATGAAAAAAATGATTGAAAGAAGTAACTACTTTCTTTTCCCTGGAAATTCCACCTGTCGCTATATGATTCTTACACAGCAGGTCCTCATATAACATTATTTTGTTCAATGCCATTTTGTTATAATGTCGATGAGAAAAAAAAAATCCTGGCCAGGGTAACTGCCTATGTGGAGTTTGCACATTTTCCCACATCTGCATGGGCTTCTCCAAGTACTCTGGTTGCCTCTCACATCCCAAAGATGTGCATGTGAGGTGAATCGGTTAAGTGTCCAAATTGCCCCAGTCTGGGTGAATGTGTGTTGTGAGTGTGCCCAGCACTGGAATGGTGTCCTGTCCTGTCCAGAGTGAGTTCCCACCTCATGCCCTGAGCTGCTGGGATAGGCTCTGGCCACCTTACCCTTATCTGGAACAAGCAGGTTGGAAATAGTGATCTCACCTGTTTTTATTAATCTCCCTTAAATGTATATGTAGCCCACATTTATTTCAGTTTTTAATATTGAAGTGTTTAGGCTCCTTATTTAGAAGTTTGGTGATGATTTTGTGACCAGAAACATGCTGCAGGAACTGAGCTCCTGTCTGTACCAATTAGCCTGTGTTACAATTGGTCCTGTTGTATGTTGTTTCACCTAAAGTCACAATTTTTAAGATCATATCAACTATGTTAGGTGAGGACTTACTATACTTAGAAGCCCTGGACATTGAGGTTTATAACAATTAAAAATTATTATTATAGTAAGCCCTCCCATATCTAAACAGCTTAAAGACTCCTCTCTTGGTGAATGTTTTTGATACCAGGGAGGGACTAAGTACTCAGCAACTCTTCTCCTCAGTTCCAGGGCACAATGTGTGAAGCCTTCTGGGAAGTGGCTAGAGCAGGGAAATTTTATTTGACTCCCCATGCTGGCAGAAGAGTAGGGAGAAACATTTCTAGAGCAGAAGCTGCAAGGCAGAGTCTATATTAAAGTGGTTCAGGCAGAGTGTTGCAGGTTCTTTAATGAACCCACCATAACTTCTAGAGCTGCTATGTCCCAGAGGCCCTTGCTTTCCACTTGGACCATGTGGGTCATTGCCACTAGACACAGTTACCTAAAGTTTCAGTTATCAGGATTACTCTAGAAACATGTAAATATCTAACACTAGGGTACTGGTTAATTAATCATGTACATGTACATAGCCTTGAAATAAATCATGTTTTAGAAGAATATAATGGCATGGGAGAAGATTCTGCAAAGAAAACCAAAAGTTTATTTGGGGTGTTTAGGGATTCAAATTGGGAGACACATATTCAAGAGGAACCTGAAATGTGATCTGAGAAAAGAGGAAAAACACAATGTTTGTATAGGCAAAACCTGTAGGCTTACCTAGTTTATTGGAAAGAAATTGGCATAGACAAAAAATAAGTAATATTAGTCTGCATAGGATAGGTTATTATGCTATTTGCTAGGTTGGAGTTCACAGAAATAAACCTCAGTCTGAGAATGGCAACAGATATAATCTGTCTGTGGT
The DNA here is from genome assembly GCA_004024845.1 of Tonatia bakeri. Taxonomy (NCBI): domain Eukaryota; kingdom Metazoa; phylum Chordata; class Mammalia; order Chiroptera; family Phyllostomidae; genus Tonatia; species Tonatia bakeri. The sequence goes on along the minus strand of PVIA01002881.1, from coordinate 103,118 downwards.
TGGCACAGTCTAAAAGTTCATGTGCTATCCAAGTATGGACATGCATAATACAACTTCCCCAGTGGCCTCCTGGCTCCACTGTAGGACTCCTTGACATTAGTGACTCCATTTCAGATATTTCTGCTCACATAGTAAAAACAGTTACAAAACAGTATATAGGTCATTCTGATCGTGTGTGTGTGTGTGTGTGTGTGTGTGTGTGTGTGTGTGTGTGTTGGGCTTATTAGATATAGGTCAAACATTCTGAATGATTATTTCTAGATTGTGTGATAAAAGATTATTTTTCTTTTCTTCTTTGTATATCTCAAAAAATTTTCCACATTGTGGCCCTGGCTGGTGTGACTGACTCAGTTGGTTGGAGCATTGTCCCATAACTAAAAGGTTTCTGGTTCGATTCCCAGTCAGGGCATGTACCTGGGTTGCGGGTCTGATCTCCAGTCTGGGTGCATATGATCCCTGGTTCAGGTGCGTACAGGAGGCAACCAGTCAGTGCTTCTTTCTTACATCAATGCTTCTTTCTCTCCCTGAAAAATTGTCCTCTGGTGAGGATAAAATCTGTTTTTAAACTTCTACAATATGTACATGTATTACTTTAATAACTAAGCTACCATGAATATTAATTTTAAAATTAAGAGAATCTGGTAAAATTCATATTGATAGGGGAATACCACCTAGCCATTTTCAATCATTCAGGAAAGTTAAAACTAGTGATGAATAGTAAGTAACTAGTATCAGATGGACATTTACTGAATCACTGCCTTTTGCTTTAAATTAGGGAATTTCCACATTTAATCTGCCAAAATATGCTTGCCTTCCCAGACCACTGTCTTACCATTTTCTGTTTCAATGGCTGATCATGTTTAATTTGGGATCCAAGATATAATTCAAGCTCTAAACCAAGTAGACATGTTGAATTCTTACTCACAGAGAGACTGGTAATGATGAGTCTCTTCAGGTGTAGAAGAAACCTTTAGAAATCATCTTGTATAGTCCCCTCCTTCTTTGTACAAATAAAAATATGCAGTTCCACCCAGAGAAGTTATGTTACTTGACCGAGATAGTAAGTAGCAAGTCTAGAACTCAGCACCAGTTTCCTTTTTTTTTTTTTTCCAGGCTAATGACTTTTCTATGGCACAACTAAATTTCATGAAGAGAAAAAAGCTCCAGAATATTCCAGAAATGTCTTAAGTGTCATTAGCCAAATAAAAGTATCCAAGAATTTTGAATGCCAGTTATGTACGTGGCATTATGATGCCATTTGGAGGCAAGAGTATACTGGGGGTGTTTATTACCTTAGAATATTAACCCAGACAAAGCTGGCTGGGGCTTCTACTTAGTTTTCCCATTGTTTTCTGTATTTTCTGCTAACTAGTGATCAGCTTCAACACAGGCAGTGTATCCAGAGGCTGTTTTTAAGCTGATTCCAACAGAAATGCCAACTTCTAAAAATATTAGGAAATCGGCACAATCCTTCTGGTTGAGTGATATGTATTTCCTCAAAAACAATCTTCTCTATGGCATTAAGCAAGAAAAAGAAGAAATGTTCTCCTTTGGTAACCACATACTGTCACATCCCATGTCTCCCATTGCCTAACTCTCCAAAAGAGTACAAAGAATAAGGACATTTCTCCAAACCCAGGTGTAGACTAGGTGGTTGATCTGAAATGACTTGAGCTACTAGTCCTTTGATTTTTTCCTCCTCATTTCCTGTTTCCTCTGCATTCCCAGGCCCCAGGGAAGCCTGTCTGCCCATCACCACTTTATTGACTGTACATCTAATTTCAAGAGTTATTGAAGTGCTCTTCCTGCTTCCTATGCCTTTTCTTTGGGAGATTTGCCTCCCAATAAATCTTTAAAGTAGAAGTGTGTGGAAAAGAATCTACAATAGTATCAATCTTATTGAGATAGATGCACAGACCCAGGGAAGTTTTAGTCTGGAAGAGGTCTCAGAAGTATAATAACATTTCCTCTCCCTCCCCACCCCATGTTCTAAATTAATGAGAAAAAATGTGGTATTTTTTTTTAGCCCCAACAATAATTACTTGAAATGCTGAGTAAATTCTGCAAGTTTATATTGGGTACTATTTGTAATTAAAAGTTTTAGGCACAACTTAAATGACAACACATAATTTGACAAATCCTTTGGAGAGAGGATAAGAGATTTCATTCCTCCTTTAGTTATTTACCAGTCCGTGTTTAAGAAATGTCTCCACCTGCTACTGCAGACTTTCGTAGTGCAGGTTACAAAATGTGAGAATCCTAAAAGCATTCATTTCTCTGTCTCTAGTTCTTTCCTCCATGAGTTGTCTTAAGCAATGTTGTAATACAAAGCAGTGATAAAACTAAAACAATAGAACTTCTGCTAAGATGGAGGCATAGGTAGATACACTTTGCTTCCTTGTACAACCAAAAGAAAGACAAGAACCAATTTAAAAACAAAAAACAACCAGAAGTGCCAGAAAATCGAACTGTCTGGAAGTCTGACAACCAAGGAATTAAAGAAGAAACATTCCCCCACACTGGTAGGAGGGGTGGAGATGGGCAACTGGGGTAGAGAGGACTCACGGCAAGCCAGCCAGCCGACCAGGTGGATGAAGTGGTGGTTGACAGATCAAGCAGTCCCGCATTCACATGCAGATAAGCTGAAAGGAACCACTGGGGAGCAAGACAGACTGCACAACCCAGGATCCCAGTGTGAGAAACTATAGCTTTAAACCTCTGGCTATAAAAACCAGTGGGGGTTGTGGTAGCAGGAGAAATTTCCAGCCTCACAGGAGAGTTCATTGGAGAGGCTCACAGGGTCCTGTAATGTACACAAACTCACCCTCCTGGGAATCAGCACCAGAAGGGACCAGTTTGCTTGGGAGTATCAGGGAAGTGATTGAAAGCCAGCCAAAAGCTGAGCAAGTGGTACTGTTCCCTCTCTGACCCCTCTCCCACATACAGTACCACAACACGGAAAAATGGGTTGGCCCACCCTGGTAAATATGTAAGGCTTCACCTCTTACAACATAGCAGTTGCACCAAGACTAAGAAATATGGCCTAAATGAAAGAACAGATCAATACTCCAGAAAAAGAACTAGGTGATGAGCAGATAGATAGCCAGCCTTTCAGATGCAGAGCTCAAAACACTGTTAATCAGGATGCTCACAGAAATGATTAAGTGTGGACACAAAATAGAGGAAGATGTGAAGGCTATGAAAAGTGAAATAAAGGAAAACATAAAGGAAACCAACAGTGAAGGGAAGGAAACCAGACTCAAAGCAACAATTTGGAGCAGAAGGAAGAAATAAACATCCAATGAGAACAGAATGAAGAAACGAGAATTCAAAAAAATAAGGAGAGGCTTCAGAACCTCCGGGACAACTTTAAACATTCCAACATAGAATCATAGGGCTGCCAGAAGAAGATGACGAAGACAAAGATGAAGACCAAGAAGAAGAAAGAAAAAGGAAAGAAGAAGAAGGAGGAGGAGGAGGAGGAAGAAGGAGGAAGAAGAAAGAAGAGGTATAGGGAACAAGAAGCATAAATGATAGGTATAGGGAACAAGAAGCATAAATGGTAGGTACAAATAGACAGGGGAGGTTGAGAATAGTATAGGGAATGAAGAAACCAAAGAACTCATATGTATGACCCATGGACATGAACTAAGAGGGTCAGGGAATGGTGAATAGGAATGGGGTGCAGAGCAGAGGGGGATAAAGGAGAGAAATATATGGGACAACTGTAATAGCATAATCTATAATATATACTCCAAAAAAGCTAAAATAGTGAAATCTCATGATGTGTATGAGCCAATAATTTCATTTTAGTTGCAGTGCCAGATTAAGGAAAAAATTAGCAAGCAAAATCTTGTAAGACTAATTGAAACTCAGTCTTTGATATGAGAATGTTGCTTATCTACTTTGACAAATCTAGTAGCATATCATCAGAGGTCTTGTTCTGGAATAGCACTGGGTCATGGCTCCCTACAGTGCCTGCTCTCTGTATTCTCAGAAGTCTCAGCAAGACCAGCAGATAAAGTCTACCATAAAGAACTGTGAGAGCTGAGAGTAACTGAGAAGTTGTATAAATCTGTTCATTGGAGGTTTTGTTTGTTTCTTTGTTTGTTTCAAGCAAATAAGGGTGAAAACATGCTAAGATGGAAGGACCTTCTACCCCATAAACTCTTCTAATACTAGTTCATGTTCTTTCCCTCTCTGAATGGCCAGTGCATTGCATTTTACACAGTAGGTGGACAAGAATTTGTTCAGTGAATAGAAAGGAAATTAAAACTTGGGGGAATTAATTTTTATTCTGTTGAAGGATATTTTTTCCAATTTAGACCAAAAAAAAAAAAACACGACAACAACAAAACACTATTATCTATTTCATTGTCACAGTACTGACTGTTTTCTCAGATGAGGACCCTGAGGTGTAATTAAAGCCTAAAGCCTCATCTCTCTTCTCTAAAACTCCCTGGCCTCCTGCTGATATATATTCCATGTCTACACGACTCTCTGAGGTTGGCAAGAGCAGAAATGTGAGAGGCCAAGCAGCACGGTGGAGTTCCTCTTGGGCATCCTGCTCCTCAGAAACATGCAGTAGTCCGCAAGCTGCCATGAGTCCTGTCCCTCCTCACTCCTCTGTGGAATCCTGCATCCAAAATTACATATCAGAGACTCTATGTTTTATACTTTAGAGTAGGTAGAATGACATGTTCTTTTAGGTCACTAAAAGATGGGGGACCATGGCAAGGAAAAGGATGGAGCCAAAAGGTAGAACAAGAAAGAAATCAATAAGATAACATTTGAAACTTTTTCCTCTTGAACTAGGTTGAAACTATTGCAGACAGAAAGAAAATATATCTTGATTTTTTTAGTAATGGAAAGTTGTTAGATCCTTGGGTTTTGGAAATAGAAATTAAAACTTAAATTGAACTTTTTGCCCCTTCTATGCAACATGTAGGCCCCTACAGAACATTATAATTAAAGCCATATCATCAGCGCCCTGTTAACAAAGTATTTTGTATAAAACCAGCCACAGCACCTCTCTCTAATGTTTAATAAAAAGTTAGTAACAGGAGGGCTGCTTCCTCAGAAGAATTCTTTTAACCTTTCAGAAATAAAATATTTCATGCTAATTCCTGCGTAATTGCAGGGAAGTCATTTCTTTAAAATCATTGAGTATGAGTTTGAAGTCTGTTCCATCCTTGACCTCTTTAATTCAATCAAGGTCACCTCATATACTTGCCCAAATAGCTTTATTTCTCAATTAGAAAAAGGGTAGGGTTGTTTAAAAGCATTGATGTTTGATTAATCATGCTTAACTGGGGCTTCAGCACTTGAAGAAGGTTTTGAAGGACCTGCTAGTAAGAGTAAATAAAACATTGCTACCTGAAAAATTATACTCATCAGAAACCAAAAACAAATCATTTTAATGAGCAAAGCAAAAACTGCTTTTCATAGGGAATTGAGAAAGATTATCATGCTCAATATATAGAAGGTTTTAGTGTCTGAATAACCCTCTCCCAGGGAAATATTGCTATAATTTAGCCATCCAGACAGTTTTTAAAGTATGTGCACTTTTGCCTGCCCAAGGACTCTGAGGAGATGAATGCAGAGTTTATAAAAGCAGGGTTTTGTAGCCCTCAAGCTCTAGGGATGAAAGAGTAATGAGAAGATGAGTCCTGTGAAGAATGTGAATTAGAGCCATCTGAATGAACGGGGGACCAGGGGTTCTGGCAATGAGTTTGGGGGGGCTTCCTGCCATGTTTTCTTCCTATTTACTAGGCCTGGCTGAGGACTGCCAGGCTACCCTTGAAGCTCTTTGTGAGGGAGGGTCATTTGGGTGGTCAAGGCATTGGGAAAGCCCCGAGAAGGTGGCCTATGCATTGAGAGTTGGTATCGTATAACAGAGAGTTTAGACCCACTGAAAAGAGCTGAGAAATAACTTGGAACCAGACAAGGTCAGAAGTTCTTTGAGGTATCTTAGTTTTGTTTCCAGGGTGGCTTGACACTAATGTCATTTCTCTAAGCCTCAGCTTTCTCAGCAGTAATATAAGACTTATCCTAAGGGAGTTTCCTCAAGGTTGTAAGGAATAACTAATTAAGGGATTCCGTGGCATTTTGCAAATAGCAGGTACTTTGGCAATGCTGAGAACTGATCCTGGTGAGCAATAACAGAAGGTGTAAATGAGTTGTTCACAGGCCCGGCTGCACATGTGACAGTCCCAGGAAGCTCCATACAAACAGCAGTGCCCGGGAGTTAATGTCCAAGCCACTGTGTTATTAAAATACCCGTCAGGTGATTCTAATGCACAAAAGATCAAAAACACTGGCTTACAACAGAACAAATGGCTGTTGATAATAGGTGGGGATGAAGGAAAAAAACAGGTTGAGGTAAGATAATAAAAATATGAGAATGAGAGGAAAATAAAAATGGAGTAAAAGATGAAGTGGGTTAGTGGAAAGGAAGTGACTAACAGGCAATAATAAAAGACCAAAGAAATAAATAAAAACAGATGTAGTGTATTAGTTTCAGTATGGCCTGCGTGACAAAGGTAGAGAATTCCCCTCATCATGTCTGTACAAGGTGCACTTGCAGTGGCCTTTGCTTAATTGGGAAAAGGCTCATTGGGAGGAGAGAAAACATAAAGATAGCTTGATGCAGAAAATGTGATGAGAACCAAGCACATAGTCCCTGTTCTTCTGTGACTATAGGAGAGTAGTGGGGACATTTTTCTCTTCTCTCACTGGTGAGAGAGGGAAGCACGGATGCCTGGACATATACCTGAGGATCTAGCAACTGGTCTGGAGAGAGCTCACACACAGGATGGACCTGTCTCCTCCAATAAGAGGCTTGGTCAAGGTGGTTCATTTCCACAGAGCACAGCACTCAGCTGGGCTTCTGAGTGCAAGCCCCAAACCTGCTGCAGCAGGAACTCTCTCCAGAAACATGGCTGCAAAGGGAAGGAACACAACTATATCTAGTGGACCAAAACAATGTGTTTTGGAGATACCACGCAGAGGGTTTATGAAAGCATTCAGCCACCGTATCATCTCAGGAGAGATAGTGAGTAGCATTCAGAGAAGAATGGGTAGATAGATCAATGAAATGTAAGAAGGCAAGGCCAATGGCAGAGAATCCTAGAAGGCCATGTTGAGTGGTAAAAGCTGGGGAGGAGAAGATTCTTTCAATAATAACAGAGAAGCTGTTAGAAAAGGCTGAGAGCAAGCAGGTGTCAAAAAATAACAAAAGAAATATAAGAGTGGAAGAAGGTTATAAAGAAAGCATGAGGAAATAGGGACCTGGTTTTTAAAGGCTAGGGAAGTGGTTCTAAAAACTTTGGCATGCATTAGGATCAGCCTAGAAACTTGTTGAAATGCGTGTCCCCAGGCCCTGTTCCAAAACCTCCGGTTTAGAGGTCTGGGATAGAGCCGAGAGGTCACATTTAAGAGATGCCAAGATGAGACACATGGAGGCTCTGTGTGGAATGAACTTTGAGGAATAATAGCCTGGAGACAGTCAGTTTTTCCTACCAGTGTCCTTCTTTCCCTTGCTTGTGTGTTTAGAGAGGATCAGGGTTCTTTTGTCCTAATGCCAGGTGCACTTAGGTGTGCATAAATCATTCACAGCGTTGGTGATGGGATGTGGGGAGGAGACTTCAGAGGCAGCCCAAGCTTAGTCACTGCCCATCCCTTCCCACCAAGCTTAAAAACCAAGTCTTGGTTCCCACTTAGTAGACTAGACAGAGTGCATATAAGACAAAAACTGAGAATAGAAAAAGGTTTGCTATTCAACTCATCTTTGTTGTCCAAAGTATTTAGTGTTATGAATGAAAACTTTGTGGGAAAAGTCACTATTCCTTGCAAAGGGCAATGACTAGAACTGAGAACATACTTTACTTTGGGGATGACCTTCATTTCATGTTTCAGAATGTGGATGTTTTATGTGGTGGAAACCACCAGTTCAAGAGTGTGAGGGGGCAGGGAGTGTAGGGGGGTTAGTAGGAGTAGGAAAACATCACTTCTTGAGGGAAAGGTTTCTTGAAGAAAATTAGAAGTGATCCTCTGTTAAAAGGGAAAGAAACCTGCAAGCTAAGAGGAGAGAGAGGTGGTGGCCCTTACATTGCAGGCAGATCATCTGAGAGGAGGAATGCCTTCAGGGGAAGGGTTGCTTCTCCCTTTGGACAAGGCCAATGACAACTTAGGGTGAAATCACACCCAGCAAAACCCACCAGTGGAATGCTGTTCCCAAGGGAGGGGCTCTGTCTGTGAAGGAGGGGTGTCATGGCCAAGGGATGGGAGGGGGACTGTTCCTGAAAACCTGTGTCATTATGTGATTGATCTTGGTCTAAGTCTGACTCCCTCTTCAGGCATCTGCAAAGCCTTCAGAGGGTAGAAACATAGTCCTGTATCTTGGAAACAGAGATTTTCAACAGGAGTTGAAAATGAGAAGGAAAACAAAAGTCTAATCCAAAGAAAAGACGGGGGTAGTGCCCCTCTGCATGTGCCTGCTGCCTGCCCTGTCTGCCTTGGTCCCTCCTCCTCCTGGAAACTGCTGGGCCTCCTCTGTGAAAACGGTGTCCACTCTGTGGCAGCCCCAGTCCTGCCTCCTCTCAGCAAACCCAGGATCCAGGTGTGAGCCCAGCTTTAGCCCAACCCAACCCCACCTTCACCCCCCTTCCCCAGGCAGAAGCCCCCTCTCCTATAATCCTACCACAGAACACACTGTGGGGACAGCCTCTCCCAGGGCGGTTTACAGAGGTTGCCACCAGGTGCACACCTATGTTAGCTGCCAGGAGGGACTTCTGAGGTCAGGCAGGAGCCTCTTTGAGCCTGGAGCAGGACTGAGCCAAGGTTCGCAGGGGTTGCTGTAGCGGTGCTTCCCTGGGGACTCGAAAGGCCTCCCTCACCCAGCACCGTGTCCTTCAACATTTGAAATGGTGGACTCATCTTGCTGTTGGAAGAAGTGGACATGCCTTTTTCCTTCTGTTTTCCTCTGAGGATGAAGGGGGTGGATGTAGGAGGTATCAGAGGATAATGTCAATGGAAAAGCAATAAAGCATGAGGTGAATTCTCAGTAGTGTTGAGCAGCTCACTGCGCAGACCACTTCATTAGAAAGGCTGTGTGGAGGGAGGGACAGGGGATTTTTTTCCCCGAATCACCTTCCTGTCACTGTGCCTCCAGACGCACAGTTAAGTTATTATAATAACAGGATCTAGCTTACCTGCACTCTCCAAATTACCCTCATTCCATTGGTCTCACACAAAGATGGAAATAGACACTGTATTGTGCTTCTATTTAGCTCTCCCCAATAACTAATGCACAGACTATAATACACGCTGCAAATATCAAGTGTTATGTCAATGCTAAGTTGTAATAATAATAATCCTGCAAAAATATAGCAGAAGGAATTTCCATGAGCAATTTGAGGAAAATTGCTGTTTCAGTAGTGATACAGGTGTTACTGAAACACAGATGGATTATGGTCCATTAGTCCCATAAGTGGCTATCTAGCAGGAGACTGGCCATGTGGAAGGCATCCCATGATGCTTCCAGCTCTGAGCCTGGACACTGGAAGGCACCTGAGCCACTGACCACAGCCCAAGGAGCCATCACCTCATCATCTGATGGGTGGGCTGCACCTTCCTCAGTCCATTTAGACCTGGGGGCAGACTTCTGTGGGTGTAGGGCTCAAAAGCAGAGCATAGGTGAGCTCAGGTGGATAGGTAGGCCCTCTTAATGGTGGTCCTTCATGAGTCCTAAAACAGCATGAGTCCCTGGACACAGCTCTCTGAGTGGAAACTTACTAACTACTGAGGCTCAGGGGCTCAGCAGTTTGTGGCTATCAGTGTGTGTGGCCACTTCAGAGGAGAGATACACAAGGCAGAAGAAGGGATCCCTGAATAGTTGGAATCAGCCTCAAGACAACCAGATGGGAGAGTTTAACCTTTATATGGATCATTTCTAAATTTCTTCTGCAGAAAATGTGTATTTATTTTTAAAAGGGCCCGCCCTGTCTGCTTTCAGAGCAGACCCTCTCTCCAACAGAACACTCCCCCAAGCAGAGGCCGGAGTGGAGTATTTCCCCTCTTCAGGAACAAGTCAGACACCTCAGAAGTGTCCTAGTTTCCTCCCCTCTGGAGCCACAGCATTTACCTGCACTAGGCCAACCAGGTGCATTGCTCAGGCCCCTGAGAGCATGGGTTCTGGAGTCACACTTGCTGAATGGAAACCCTACACCCCAACCGGTATAAACCTCTGCAACCCCCTGTCTCTCAAATTCACTTTCATCACCTGGAAAATAGAAATAATGATTATATTTTCTAGATTATGTTTTTGTGATGGTGAAAGGTAACTGTGCAAATATATCACATTGCCTGACACATGAAAGTTATTAGCTCTTACTATTGCTATTACTGCTGCGACTCTTGCTTCTGCTATTTGGGGAAAACAGAGCAGTGACTTTCTCCTCCTCACCCCCTAAGGAGGTGCAGCCATTGGGACTGGGCTGCAACAGGACTACCTTAGGGTTGCAGAGCTTCGAGCTGGGGTCAAGTAATGAAACAAGAACGACAAGCCAAGTGTATAGTTCCCCCAGAAGTATTTGTCCAGATAAGCCAGCCAGAACGCCAGTTCAGGAGCCAGGTGATAGAATGAGCAGTGGTCTTGGCAACCTCAGCACTGGTAACCTGGAGGAATCAAATTCTCAGGCTCCATCCCAGACATACCGTATTGTTCAGTCCAGAAATAGGTGCTGCAGCAGCCCATCAGGAGACTTTTCTTTGGGCCAGTGAACACCGGGTCAGAGTAACACCAGCTGTTTTATAAATAAGTCCCAAATCTTCAGTGGCTTAACAAAAAAAGTTTACTTCTTGGGCACAGAAGGCTCCAGAGAAGACATTCTTGGTCTCTGGGCACCTGTCCTCCATACAGGGATACAGAGACCCAGGCCCATTCCAGACACAGCAGGAGAATGAGGGATTTTACACTCCATCGGTGAAAACTAGTCATGTGGCAATGCTGAGGTACGCACCTCTGAGGAACAGCACTGTACCAGGCACAGAAAAGCATGAGGTGGGTACCTCATGTATACAGACCTCATGGGGTCTGGGTCATGGAGCACCTGGAGACCCCAGGCACTGCAAGGAGAGTCAGGATGCGGGAGGCCTGGAGCCTGGAGTGTCTCTAAGTGAGCAGGCCACTGGGGCTGGAAAGCGAGCAGATACCATGGTGATCCTTTGAGGCCTCAGACCCATCCAGTCATCCAGAGTTCTGGACCTACCAGCACAACCCCCTCTCTGGGCAGCAGCTGACGAAAAACGCTGGAAAAGGACATCCCTTGCATGCAGGAAAGAAGTGTATGTTCAGCAGCATTCTCCCGGCTTCCCAGGAGGACATCTGCCAAAGTGGAGGGAGAGTATTAGAGATCTCCAAAGACACAAGGACAAACTGTTCTTGAGAAATCCTGACATTGTTAGAAACAATATGTTAAAGTGTTTTATTATTTAGTTATCCCTTGCCTGAGCATGAAAAAGATATTAACATACTATTAACGTACTGGGACATAAGCGAAAATAACTTACATTTTTCATATAGTGCTAATTATTTTTCTGAGGCTGGCTCAGGCTGGCAAGAGAGCTCTCAAGGCTTTCACCAGATTATTTACTTAAAGTAGTTAAGCGTGCCATTATCTGTTTCCATGGAAACACAAGTAATACAAGAAACAGAGGAGAAGGTCACTTTGACCATAATTAATATAAAAAATAATGGTTTATACAGAAGCTAGGAAACAGGACAGTGAGGTGATGCAACACCTTCAAACCCTTTCTTCAGCAGCGTGACTTAATCTTTGGGTCAGTTTTTATACTAGCGTCACTTTGGTAATTTTAGTAGTCTAGTGCTAAGTTTTAAAGTGGAACTTGACCTTGTTTAGCAGAGCTTTTCCAGTGTGATTATTTCATTTTTGATCCAATCAGAACACTCCAGTAACAATTTCTCTAAGGTCCTGAACAAGCGTGAGCCAACGAGTGCCCTCGTGTGAGCCACAGCTCCTCATCGGCGCCTTCTCAGCAGGCCGGAGAATGCACGAGTGATAGTCCAGGCCATCACTAGGTTTGGTGCCTTTAAAATCACCAAAGGAGATTTAGTTATGTCGAGAATAGTTTACATTTAAAGTGTCTGATTGCATTCTTGTTTTACATTGAAAATCGGCAGTCCACATGTGGTGGCTCTTAGCTAAATATTCCACTTATTGGAACACAGTACACTCCTTTGGGGTTCTTACAAAAAGATGAATACTGTAGTTTATTTTTAATCTTTCACTTGATTACACATTTTTCAAAACCATTTAATTTAATACAGTATCCCAGAAAGAACTAAAGAGGGAAAAAAATGAAAAAATTGACCTTTTAAAGTTTCTGAAATTTTCATACACAAAGAAATTATATAAGTTACAAATTATCAGAATTCCGTTTGTGTTAGAGCTCCAGTCTGAGGAACATAAGGTAGCTTCCTCCAGGAAGCCTCTTCTGAAGGTGGACGCAGTGCTGGCTGCAACATGATGCTGGGTAGCGTTCACAAACAGGTGGCTTAAAGTTAAGTGGAGTCCATATACAATTTCTCACCCTTTAGAAGAGAACCATTCTGCTGCCACCTGAAGAACCACATTTGTTTTTGCAAATATCTGGCTTGAAATCATTTAATCAGGAATGTAAATCAGGTATATGCTCCAATTATAAAAACATTGATGGGATTGGCTGTGGTGTTGGATTTGGGAGGTGGGGATAGGGTGAGTGGAGCTGCTGTTTTTTTAAAATATATAATAATATCACATTTCTATTCCAGAAATGCAAACCACATTGCATCCTACTTGGCAGGAACAGTGGTCACTTAGCTTAGCCAAGAATAAGAACTCTTAGCAGTGCCATGTCACAGGCTTATAGGAGAACTAAAATAATGGATGGTGTGCTTTCCTATATGTATTTGTGTTCAGATAATTTATTTAAATAATGTTGCTGGCACATGCTTTATAGCTGTTTACATTTTGCTACATGAATTTCAGTGTATCTTGCAGACTATGCAATTCATTTGGAAAAATGTAATTTTCATCCCTGCATACTAATCGATTTCTTCACAAACACCTGCTATCAGTTATGATAATAAAAATGCCAGTCTGAACTGAGAAAGGACTGAACAGAGCTTCTGAAGGAAATGACTTAAGTGTCTTTGAATGCTACAAAATGTAGTAATGTGCCTATGTGGTGCCAACACTTTTCCCATCGTTTGCATTCTCTGTAATTTTGCCCTATTACAACATGATGCCTCATAACCATCTCCTTATGGATTGTAAGCTGAATTGTCAGGAGTTGGGGTCCCATGGCATGGACAAGATCTAAAGTTGGGCTGCACGGTGTCAGAAAACAATAGCTCATTCCTGGTATACCCTGAGTCATTTCTGGTTTTCTATGTCCCCAAAAACTGTAAAATTGGCTCCTCCTTAGTTTTACATCCACATATACACCAAATAAAACTCTCCTTATTTATTCCCTTTAGCTACCAGTTTATTCCACACACCATTGCCAGACTAATTTTCCTAATTCAGCAATTTCCTCATGTCCTTCCGGCACCCAAGCACCTTCAGTGGTTCTCAATTGGTCGCTCCATTGAGCCCAACTCTGCATTTTGACTTCTGAGCCTCCATCCTCTGTCATCGCCTGACATAGTTCACCTGTCTCTTCTGCTTCCAGAAAAACTCTCTCCTTTTTGGTCAAGCTTCCCCTGCTTCCTGCCTTTTCTCTCTCCACGTCTCATCTCTGGACTTTTGCTTTTTTTTATCCTTCCCCAATTCTTGGATTTCATACTTTGAAGACCACTTTGATTATTCCAGTCTGCATTTTTCTCTTCTCTGAACTCCTGTAGAATGATTTTCTTGTCCTATACTTTGACACTATTGCTTGTTTATTTAGTCATTTAACCAACTTTTATTGAGTACTTACTATATGCCAGGCAGCAAGCTGTCTTCTCTTCCTTTGAATGTATTAGTTTCCTTCAAATGTGTCAGTTTCTATTATAATTTAAGCTCCTTGAGGCAGGAGACATATTTTGTCTCCTTTTCTGATCCAGGATGCCCAGGCAGGTTTGGGCACAGAGCACATACACAGTAAATGCCTGTTGACTAAATTGATCTGTAAGGGTTTGGGTAGGGAATTTTCTGGTTAATTGCATGTTTTATTTGATTAGTATTTTAGTGTTTACTATACATGGATTATTATTGTGAAAAATAGAATACCATAAAACCCTCAACTGTAAAACTTTTATTAACATAAATTGATGTTTGATATTTGATGACAGACTCCACCAGGGTGTCCCTGTGTCCCAGTGCACATCTGCCTTCCTTTTACTGTCAAGTGCAGATGGAATATGTACAAGGCTGCCCAGGACCTGGCCCTCTGCCTGGAGTTGGGGTGGTGGTGGTGAGGAGCATGAACTGAGCACCCAGGCAGAGGTCCACTCCCTGCCCCAACACACTGGAACTTACTTCTGCGAAGAAGTTACTGATAACAAGTTTTTAAAATTTTCTTTCACTTCCCTCTTGCTTCCAAAAGTAGAGAATGAATTTCCTGTGGCAGGGAGAGAAAATGTGTAAAACTGGTGGTATAGGAGAGGGGAAGAATGAAAGACTGGCTCTGAACAGTCTGGTAAGAACTAAGCACGTCTGGATGGGCACAGTAACCCAGGACTGAGAGCTAGCAGCCTTAGTGTAAAGACTGTGCTACTCATTTTGTGGGATTTGACAAATTTTCTCCCTTTTCTGTGCCTTGATATTTTCATCTGTAAAGAGGGGATAAAGCAGTTTGGTAGGCGGTAGTTATAAGGTGAGTTAGTGCATATGAAGCTCTTTGCCCAGTGTCCATTCTGTGGTGAGTGCCCAGCAAGCAATTACTCACATTGGAGAGAACACAGAGCAATCAGCTGGCATGTGGGGAAGGGGTAGCCCATCCTTAATTTCCTTTTATCATTCACTCTTCTTTCTTATTCAGTATCTGTTATTTCTGAAGCCTTGAGATGTGTAAGAACCCTGAGTGAACTGTCTCAGTCTCTCAGTAAGATGCACATGGGACTGAGGTCTGAATCTACATATAGAGAACTTAAGGTTTCAGGAAGGAGTATTAGAGTAACCACTAAGCCTTACAAAGAAAGGGCGTTTTAATGTGTCGGTGAAACAGATGGAACTAGGTTACCATTCTAAAAGGAGTTAGAGAAAAATAATTTGTGCAATTTGTCCCAGCAGTAGAGTGGGGGAGGGGTGCATATAAATCCTGCCCTCCCCTGGGCTACTGCCACACAACCTGTGGAGCTGATTGTGTGCAAGAAGGTGACTCTCCAAGGAGCTCAGCAGCCCTGCAGTAAGGGAGAGGACAGCAGTGTGGCACATGGGATGGCTGCCCAGAATGCTGAATGCTGCCGTTACTGAGCTACACATACTGATTTCCAAGAGAGTGCCTATGCTGGGCAAGAGGTCAAGACACACACACAAAACACATTCACATGTGAACAAGACAAATAAAATACATGAAAACTGCAAAAGAAATTATGCTTACCCACTACACAGAGCCCTGGTATAAGGCGTTCCAGTTTTACTTCTAAGGTGGTAAGAAATGTTAAGAATTTGGGTGCGACTCCCATTCCCCAAGAAGGCCACTCGGTCTCAACAGGGAGTGACTCCCTTGAACTCAGTTGTGTTTATCCCCCAGCCCTGGCTGCTCAAGCCTACGCTCTGAAGGAAGAGAACGACAGTCTCCGCTGGCAGCTGGATGCCTACAGGAATGAGGTGGAGCTGCTGAAACAAGAAAAGGAACAGCTTTTCCGAACAGAGGAGAACCTCACCAAGGACCAGCAGCTCCAGTTCCTGCAGCAGACCATGCAAGGCATGCAGCAGGTATGGGCCAGGGTTTGGTGGGGTTTCGTTTGAAAGGGATGGCTGTATTCAGGGGGAGGGAAATGACAGCCATTTGCAGAATAAGTGAAGGAGAAGAAATGACGACGGAAAAGCTAAGTTGCTGGGACAGGAAAGTGCTGATGACTGTTTGTGGGAGGGTAGAACCTGGAGAAAACCCAAGCTGAAGAAATATATTGGAGAAATGCACCCTTGAGGTAGGAAATACAGGAAGAAGATCTAGGCAGTGGAAAGGTTTGCGTATGAAATTTAGCCTTACAGCCAATGTCAGGACATCCAGATCATGACACAAGTACTTTGTAATCTTAGAACTTTTAAATGAAAAGCATGCTGACTGATTTTACAAAAGCATGGCAAGTTGTTTTGTTTTTGTTTTCTTCCAAGACCAAAGAAAACATAAGCTGTATTGTTTTCACTTCCTCTGGATTATCTTAGGATCTGGTCAGTATCCATGAAAATAGTACATACTTAAGAAATGTTTGCTGATGGGTTGGATGAAGCACTAGAATTTGGGTAACAGGCAACTTTAGAAATAAGCCAATATCTGTGTTTTAGTTAAAAAATGACAAACATCAGTCCTGCACACTCAAGTTACTAGAAGGAGGCAGAGGCTGTGTGTGGGCTTCTGAAGAATGGAAACACAGACTGTGAAATGAGTTGAAGGGAGGGCAACCCTGAGCCCTGGCCGTGGCAGGGTCCACATCAAAGATTCATAGCTGGATTTATATCTGAAAACATCCATTGATATCTGATATGCTTAGGGTGTTTGGGCCTTTCAGTTATTATAGAATAATGTTGTTGGGGACCGCCCTGCCTGGTCTCAGGAAGCTGTGACCCCCTGTGACTTAGGCTGAATGAGAGACCTTTGAATTAGGAGCTACTAAGGAGACAAAACTTATTCCCCTGGCATGAACACTACCTTTTCTGTGCCTGGCCTTTAAATGCTAGATTAGTTACCAATGATGGGTAAGACTCCTCATGGGAGGGGCAACCTAAGACAGGGACTGGTCTTATAGGCCTATAGAATAAGACTCAGGAGACTGTGGAAATAAATGAAGGGGCTGTGGAAAGGAAGCGGTGATTGACATCAACCCCTGCCCCCTCTTAGCCTGAGTCTTTGTACTTAGATGTGAGAAATCCAAGTTTCCTGGCTGCCTTTGTCTCTTGCCCTTTTTAGGGCTAAGCAAACAGCCAAAGGGGCAGCTTAAACCGGAGATGGCGGACCCCCAGGGTAATTAGGCCTGGGACATAGAATATGCAAGATCCTGTGAGATCTGTTTGCTGGAGGTTGTTATTAACTTGGAATTTGAAGGCACAAACAGAAAACCTTTGGAACCTGTAGTCCTTTTATATGATAAAACTCCAATCTTTGCCTGGAATTACAACAGAAACTCTGTTACCATTTTTAGAAGTTACATGTTCCCTTTGATCCTTTCTGCCAGACTGTGAATTCACAAACTGTGTCTACTTTCTCAATAAAAACCCACTGGAAGAAAGGAAGGGATGCTTACCGACTTGGAGAGTGGCCACTCCATTCTTTACTTCCCTACAGAAAACTGTTTCTGTGCATGATTATTTCTCTTGTTTCAACAAGCTATCCGCAATGTGTTTTCACGTGTACACAGTCGGCCGGGAGAGCCAGGACTGCATGCTTCATAATGTAGCATAAATTATCATCATACATGGGTATTTTTTTATGCCTCTGAATATGTAAATCTAACCACTCTTCTGGCAAAAAAAATATTGTTTTTATTTAAATAAGGGAAATGTAAGGAGATAATGGGAAATTAAATATATAATGAGTATTATTTTTTGAAATTCATTCATAATGACTATTATCTAAGATCAGGAGCATGACTTACCTACAAAACTGTCTTAATGACTAAAGGTGGCTGCTACAGAAACATTCCCCAAGCAGGAGGAAATAATTGAGAAAAAGGAATATGAAAAAGAGGTGTGGATTAAGATATAAAGAAGTTAATGACCAAGTCACAGAAATTGTCTTAAACACCTCCCTACATTTTAAAGCAATTGTTGTCTTGTCTTTGAGTCCTGACTCGTAGATGTTCACAGAGTGTTAGATCAGTGAGATTCAGAGATAAGAGCCCACCAGGAAAATGTCATTACGGTCGTTGCACACGTCCCTGTGCTTAGAAATTGGTATAACAGCTGCTGTGTGAGGCTCCCAGGGTTGTCCAGGTGCCCCAACACTGGATGTGTGCTGACACCCTTGCCAGAAGGAAAGTCTGTCAATTTCTGGAAAGACCATGGTGCCAGACCTAGCCCACAAGCCACTAGTCTCACTTCCCACAACCAGCCTCTTTTCTGGAGGGAAAACTATCCTAGTTGTTTTAAAAGTTAATAAAAATCTTTAAGGTGGTGAAGGTTCAAGTCTGAGAAAAGTCAGAGGAGATAAGGGTGAGCTCCTCAGTCAGGGAAACGCCTGTTGGGGCTCAACACCGCACAGCTCGGGCAGCCAAGGGCTGGGTCCACCTGGGGGCAGTGCGATAAGCCAGGCCACCACCCATGCACAGCCCCTTCAAGGAGGTACTCATTTACTGCAGAATTTCATCAGTAGTAAGCTTATTTTTTGCATAGTTTCTTATTTGTTTGGGGGGTTGTTTTGGTTTTTGTCTGATTTGGTTTGATTTGAACAACAGAAATTGACTATGTCACAGTTCCAGGAGCTACAAGTCCAAGATAAAGATGTGGGCAGGCCTGATTCCCTGAGGGCTGGGAGGGAGAATGAATTTCTGAGGTTTTGCCCTAGTTTGTGATGGTCAGCTGGTGATCCTTGTCCTTCCTTGGCTTGTAGACATATCACCTGCTTTCTGCCTTCTTCCCATAGTGTTCTGTATATGTCCAAATTTTTATTTTTTACAAGGACATAATTTGTTTAGTATTAAGGGACCCACACATCCAGTATGACCTCAGCTTAACGAATGACATCTGCAATGACTCTCAGTTCAAACAAGGTCACATTCTGAGGTACAGGGGTTTAGAACTTCACCATATAAGTTTGGGGGCAGGGAGACATAGTTCAATCAGTAATAGACATATAGTAGATAGTCAGAATACATTTGTCGAATAGAGGAGTGAATGGAGAAAAGCACAGAAGCAAGAACTAGCAGGGTGTCTGTGAAGAGTCTTGGGCTATGTGGGATTCTGGGTTCATAAACAGCCTGGCAGGGAGTGGTAGGAGCTGACACTCTGTAGGTTGCACATGCAGACCCTCCTTGGCACACAGGAAGCACTAACCTAGGAGTAGTGGATGTGATTTTAATTTTTACTGGTTGTTAGGTGGATGCAAGGCAATCTCTGTGGCAACCCATCTTTAATATAGTTTTAAAATATGTGTGCTTTTTAAGAATTGTATTTCTCCCTTAATATGACTTTGAATAAATTTCCACAACTTGCTAATTTGAGCCCCAAAGCAAAGAATTCTCCTTACTTTGAAATCTACTCTCAATCTGTCCACTATCCACTTTTTAAATTAGAAAATCATCTCATGGGAAAGTCAAGAGGTAGAGGAGGGCTTTGACCCCCACACATCATTGTTTTAACAATCCATTTATGGGAAATTATTTCTGTAATAAACAAAAGAAAATAAAGAATTTCCACAGCCTTAGAACTAGCATACAATTTTTAGAGTTGCTTTAAGTTTAGCCAAAAAGTTTCTAACTTTTTTCTCTTAATCTGTTAAGTATATGTTTTACTGACATCACAGGGTTTCTTGTATGTTCATGAAGAAAACATGATGGGTAAGCTTCCTAAAAATGAAAAGCCCTTGGGTGACGTCATCTGGTTGTTTCTTGGTCTGCCCCTACATTACATGTGAGTCATAATTTAATATTAGAGGTTCCAATAATAGCTTGCAGCCATGGTAATGCAGTAGCCTTTCCTGACTTAAACTAACAACGAAGTTAACCTGTCTTTGCCACAGGGATAGTGAGGTTGTTGGCTTTCATGCCTATCTTTAGGTGTACGATGGAAAATAACACATATTTTAAACTCTTATTTATCTTCAGATTACCACCCTGGATTGGGTAGTCTTACATTTATTGAGGTAAAAAATACCATATACTCTTTTAGGGGTATAGTTCTATGAATTTTGACAACTTCATACACTCATACACTTTATACACTCAGCCATTCTCCAAACAACTGAGCCCCCTGGCCAGGGAAGAACCACTACTACCTCAGTCAATGTATAAAACAGTTCCATCATCTCAAAAAAATTCCCTTATGTCACTTTTTAGTTAACCTCACTCCCAGTAACTACTGATTTGTTTTCTACCTCTGTGGTTTTGGTTTTTGCAAAATGTCAGATAAATGGAATCATACAGTATGCAACAGTTTGAGTCTGGCTTCTCTCACTTAGCATAATAAATTTGAGATTCATCCATGTTGCTGTATAAGATCACTCCTGTTTACACTGAGTAGTATTCCATTGTAAGGAAGAGTCATAATTTGTTTAGCTAGTCATCAGTTTAGAGGCATGTGAGTGATTTCCTATTTGGGGCAAATATGAATAAATTTGCTATAAATACACAGATGATTTTTGTTTGGACATAATTTTTTATTTCACTTGTGTAGATACCTAGGGGGAAGATTGCTGGATTAAGTGTGTTTAACTTTTCAAGAAACTGATGAACTATTTTCCAAAATGTCTGGACCGTTGTGCATTCCCATGGGACTACATGAGAATTTCAGTTGTCCTGAGTCCCTGTCAGTCAGCACTTGATATGGCCAATTTGTTTTGTTTTCTTTTGCCTTTTTTAGCCACTACAATAAATGTACAGAGGTGTCTCATTATGGTTTTAACCACACCTAAATTTAGACAATAGTTGTATTTTCATTCTTGAGGTCAATATGTCATACTTTAAAATAACCAACTTAAGATCAGAGTTCTTTTTAAAAATATGTATTTATTACTTTTTAGAGAGAGAGGGAGAAAAACATTGATGTGAGAGAGAAGCATTTATCGGTGGCCTCCCGTACATGCCCACCACCCCCCACCCCACAGGGATTGAACCTGCAACCTAGGTATGTGCCCTGACCAAGGATCGAACACACAGCCTTTTGGTGGATGGAGCCATTCTCCAACTAACTGAGCCCCCTGGCCAGGGAAGAATCAGAATTCTTTTTGAAGCTGTGTATATATCATATTGACAGAATTGATAAATACCCAATAAAACAAGATACCATTATCAGTTGCTGATCATAAAACTAAAACTACATGTGACTAACAAGGATTAGTATGTCAGATGACTTTCTCATGAATACTTTATGTTAAAGCTTTTAAATAGCATTAACGAATGTTGTCTGAGGACCAGCTGTCCTAAGCCAGTAAACCATTGACCCACGTAGAGAAGTGGCTTGACATTTGTAAAGACCAGGCAAGTCTGCTGTCTTGACAACTTCCAGCAAAGGAAGATCAGACAGTTTGTGTGTGTGTGTGGGGGGGGGATTATGATCAATACCATTTTAGAAATTAAAATAGAGAGTAACACCATCTAGTTTTACCAAATGTTGCTCAGTAATTGGTCTTGGAGATATAATTAATAAATAAATGAAAGTATGTTGTGTCCTGGTCCATGTGGTTGTGTTGGTGGGAGCATAGTCCCATACCTGAAAGCTCTCAGGTAAAATTCCTGGTCAGGGTACATACCTAGGTTACAGGCTCAATCCTCAGTCAGGGCACGTGTGGGAGGCAACCAACAGATGTTTCTCCCTCACATCATTGTTTCTCTCTCTCCCTCTCTTCCTCTCCCTTGCTTTCTAAAAACAATGAGAATAATGTCCTCAAGTAAAGCTTGAAAAAAGAGAAAGAAAATAAAGTGAATTGAAATTGAACATTAGTAAGTGCATCTGACCACTTACATTAAGCATCTCTTCTAAAATCTCCATTACACTACTCAATTGTTTAGTAAATAATTAAACATAGTACATAGTTTGCGCTCCCCTGCTGTTTGAAATTCATATGTGATGAAGTCTGATGTGTAAATGTCAAACTCAGGATAATTATGGCAGCAGGAGCGGTACTGAAGGTGATGAGTGTGGCTGTGGTGGTAAGGGGACTCTGATAATGGTGACTGTGGTGGCAGTGAAGGCTGTAGTGGTGAAGGTGTGGTGGTGGGCACGGTGGTGTTTTTGATCATTAAAAAATTTGGGGACAGACAAGTAAAATGAACATATCCAAGAAAAGTGTATTCATTCTTATTTTTTATTTTTTTAACTTTATTTATATTCAGAGAGAGGGGGAAAGGAGAAAGTGAGGGAGAGGAACATTGATGTGCCAGCTGCCTCTTGCCCACCCCAAACCAGGGACCTAGACTACAACCCAGGCATGTGCCCTAACCAGGAATGGAACCAGAGAACCTGTGGTTTGTGGGACAATGCCCAACCCTTGAGCCACACCAATCAGGACATACCCAAGTAAATTTTAGAGAATTCTTTTTATATCTGATAGAAAATGTTGTCCCTTAAAAATTGTGAAAATCCTTAAAATCCCAGCAGGCCCACTGCTCCCAGCAGACAACAAAAGGTAATGTTACAGCCCTGGCCAGGGTGGTTCCATTGGTTGGAGCATTGTCCCAATGCTGAAAGGTTGCAGGTTCAATTCCTGATTAGGGCACATACCTAGGTTGTGGGTTCAATCCCCAGGTGAAGCAGCCAATCAAAGTTTCTCTCTCACATTGATTTTTCTTCCTTTCTATTCCTCTCTTTCTAAAAGCAATGAAATAATAGGCTGATTCTCTGCCCATTATTCTTTTTCTCATATTATCTGTTTAAACTTTATCTGCTATCCTTTCCACTGAAGTTTCTATTGATAATCACATTATTTTATTTGTAAATGTCATTTTTGTTTTTTGATTATTATCTTTTCATGAAATCTTATCCTTATTTTTTGGTTGCATTATCTTCTCAAGTCTTTTTGAGAATACTAATCAGAATTTTTAAAAATTCTCTTTGTTCCTGAATCATTTCTGTGTATTCCAAGATTGGTGGTTTAGTTTTTGTGTCTCAGTCTGTCTCATGTGCTACAAGTTTCTTCTCATGTGAGGGGATGCTTGGTAGTCTGTTTGCATTTCAGAGTGAAAGGCTCAATTTACTTTCCAAGGATGCTGTGTGGTTTCACTCACTATTGAGTCCAGGTCTCCACCTTCCCACACAGAGTCTTCCTTCCATGCATGACAACTGACTGGCAGGCTTCAATTTCAGGAGAGTTTGAGATCCCACAAATGTCAGAATCTGTCCTATACTAGGAACTCCCTAGAACTCAGTTCCCTTTCTCTGTTTCTTAAAGTTTATTTTTGACAGACATTTTAACTGACTCTCTGGAGAAAGGAAAAACAAAAACCAAACACCCATGGACTGTGTCTGACACTTGAACAAAAACCCATTTCAGGAGCTTTTAACTTTAATGCAGTCCTTGAATGAACTCTGATTGGCATGTGGGCCAGTGAGAGGGTCAGGGGAAGAGTATTACAAGTTACTTTGGCTGGACTTCCAGTCAAGATGATGGCATAGGTAAACATGGTTCACTTCCTCATACAACTACATCAAAATTACAACTAAATTATAAAACAGCCAGCACTCAGAACTGTCAGAAATTGAGTTGAATGGAAGTCTGACAACTACAGAATTAAAGAAACCAATTCATCCAGACTGGTAGGAGGCGCAGAGGTGTGGAACAGGCTGGTCCCATGTCCATGTGTGGTGGATAAAAATTTGGGAAGGATATTTTTGCAGTGAGGATCACAGCCCCACACCAGGCCCTGTAGCACAGAGTTCCAGTGTCAGGAAGATAAGTCTCCATAACTTCTGGCTACGGGGATCAGCCACTCCCTCTGAGGTCCAGGATGAGGGTAGCAGCTTGCAAGGCACTAGTGGTACCCAGGGAAGAACTGAAATGAGAGCTGGGGAATAGCTTTCTCACAGATAGAAAAACAGGCAAAAGCCATTGTCCCATTTCTGAACCCTTCCCCCACAGAGCTACAGGACCAGCAACTGGTACCATATTTGAGACCCCATCAACCTGACTCGCACTGTTTGCCTACTCTGGAGATCCCCTGAGACTTCATCCCACCCAACTTACAGCTTTTAACAGTGGCTTTTCTATACAAATGGCTGGTCTTGGCTCATGCTTCCTCACTTCCTAAATCCTTTCAAGCAAGCAACAACCTGCCTCAGTGAGCCTCTAAAACCTGTACTAGCAGCAGCCAGCCTAGATTCACAGCTTGGCTTTGCCTGGAAATCTCCAAGC
Organism: Tonatia bakeri; assembly: GCA_004024845.1. Classification (NCBI taxonomy): domain Eukaryota; kingdom Metazoa; phylum Chordata; class Mammalia; order Chiroptera; family Phyllostomidae; genus Tonatia; species Tonatia bakeri. The sequence goes on along the minus strand of PVIA01002881.1, from coordinate 78,905 downwards.
CCAACACAAGTAGCAGCCATCTCAGATTGTTTTCTAACTCAGGCAGGGTACTCCCAAGGAAAACACAGGTAGGTAGGGGCTGACCTTGGCCTGCACCACCTGGGAAACCCAAGGGCCTGTTCACCCAGTAGACAGCTACAAACCAATTGGAGCACCACCACCCTGCCCCTGCACAGCTAATCCTCCACAGAGGATGGAGGTTGGTGGTCAGTGTTCATATCCAATCCTTGCAGCTGACTGGCCTGGATAAATCCCCCCCATTGATCTGCCAACAGCAGCCAAGACTCAACTACAAGAGAAGGATTCACTCAGTCCACGTGTAGGACACACCTCAAGTACCCAGGTCCAATGATAGGAGAGGCTGTGCCACTGAAACCTACAGTCCATCTACTATATTAGACTATGCTACCAAAACAGGGAGTTTCTATGCTCTACCTAAGGAATAGAAACAAACACAGGGAGGCTGCCAAAATGAGGAGTCAAAGAAACATGGCCCAAATAAAAGAACAGATCAAAACTCCAGAAAAAGAGCTAAATGAAATGGAAATAAGGAATCTATCAGATGCAGAACTCAAAACACTAATTATAAGGATGCTCAAAGAACTTAGTGAGGACCTCAACAATATAAAAAAGATCCAGTCAGAAATGAACACTGCACTAATTGAAATAAACAATAATTTATAGGGAGAAAAGAGTAGAGTGGATGAAGCCGAGAATCAAATCAATGATTTGGAACATAAGGAAACAAAAACAATCAATCAGAACAACAGAAAAAAAAGAATCCCCCCAAATGAGGATACTATAAGGATCCTCTGGGACAATTTCAAGCATTCCAATATTTACCCATAGGAGTGCCAGAAGGAGAAGAGAAAGAGCAAGAAATTGGAAATCTATTTGAAAAAATAATGAAGAAAACTTCTCTAATTTGATGAAGGAAATAGACATGCAAGTCCAGGAAACACAGAGAGTTCCACACAAGATGGATACAAAGAGGCCCACTCCAAGACACATCTTAATTAAAATACAAAGGTTGCCTTGGCTGGTGTGGCTTAGTGGACTGAGTGCCAGCCTGTGAGCCAAAAGGTCTCCAGTTCGACTCCCAGCTAGGGCACATGCCCGGGTTTCAGACCAGGTACCCAGTAGGGGTGCACAACCATACATTGATGTTTCCCTCCCTTTCTTTCTCCCTTCTTTAGAAAAAAGAAAAGTCAAAGGTTGCAGATAAAAAGAGAATCTTAAAAACAGCAAGAGAAAAGCAGTTAGTTACCTACAGGGGAGTTCCCATAACACTGTCAGCTGATTTCTTAAAAGAAACTGCAAGGTAGAAGGGATTGGCAAGAAATATTCAGAGTCTTGAAAAGCAGGGACCTACAGCTAAGACCCAGCAAAGATATCATTTAGAATTGAAAGGCAGATAAAGAGCTTCCCAGACAAGAAAAAACTAAAGGAGCTCATGGTCACCAAGCCATTATTATATGAAATGTTAAAAGGACTTATTTAAAGGAAAAGAAAATCAAAACTGTGAATAAAATGGCAATAAATGCATATCTGTCAGCTAAAAAACAAACTAAGCAAACAAGAACAAAGACAGAATGATGGATATAGAGAACATTTTGATGGTTGCCAGATGGGATTGGGGAGGGGGAGAATGGGTAAAGAGATGAGGGGATTAAGAAGTACAAACAGGTATTTACAGAATAGCCATGGGGATATAAAGTACAGTATAGGAAATGAAGTAGCTAAAGAATTTATATGCATGACCCATGGACGTGAACAATGGTGTGGGGATTGCCTGAGGAAGTAGTAGGGTTGCTGGTTGTCAGAGAGCAAAGGCAGAAAAATTGGGACAACCATAATAGCAGAAACAATAAAATAAAAAAATAAAGTTACTCTGGCTGTCCAGAAGCATACAGGGAAAGTAAGAACAGCATGCATATTTTCCAGATGTCTGAGAAAAAGAACATGGGGACTTAAGGCAGCAAATTTTAGAATAAAGATACCTGCTTCAGGGTGAAGGGGCAGATATACAAATTAGGTGGTGGCTTTAAGGGAGGAGGAAAGGAAGACAATTAGTTCAGAAAAGGTATCATGAAGAGGCTGCAATATGTAATAATGACAGTGATCTGATTGACTGTTTTCCATTCTATTTTAGTATTTTTACCTGGAAGCAAAGAAAGCAGGGAATAAACACAACTGACTGTACAGAGGCAGGCAAGCGTGAGCTCAAAAGGACGTGCGAAGAGGAGAGGAGGAGGGATGGAGGATGAGGACAGACAGAGCTGAGGGAGGGGCAAGGGAAGAGCACTTCTTCCTCTAGAATTTTTTATAGGAAATGGCACAAATGTAGAAGAACAAGAAGAGAAAAAAAATTCTCTAAAAAAAATTCAACATTTTTATAATGATATATTTCAAGAGCTTTTACAAAATATTTAGATAAATGAACTATATGTAGAATGTGAAAAACTAAAGATTGATTAGTTTGGAATTTAAATGGTAATGTATTATGAGGATTTTTCTTCTAAGTGGGATTCTTCCCTCAGGAAACTCAAAATTGTTCAGTTGGAAGAGAGTAGCACGCACACAGCGATGTTTACTCATTCAGGAAGAAGGATGTAACCACATTATCATAATATCTTTACTATGAAAACATTTCTATATCAGTGCATAAAATAATTCAGCATCACTGGACAGGGCAAGAAAACCACATTACGGTGTAGAGAAAGGGGCTTTCTTTTAGGCTTTCATGTGCAAGTAGGAAAACATTTAGTTTTAGAAAGTTCAAAAATATGTGTGTATATAAAATGTACTCACACGATACAAAAAAATTAAGAATATTTATAAGCTATGACTGCAGAGAAATACCCCATGTTTATTTTATTCTATTTCAATGACCTAGATGAAGTTTCTTTTTAATAGAAAACAACTCACAAGACACTTCCCATATTCATATTAGAAATTTTTGACATTAGAAGTTTTCAGTAGAATCAGGAAAATCATAGAACATGTACATTGTCAGATGCTGTGGCTTAGAAAAGGTTAAGGACTGGGCACCAGGGTTCATAGTAGCTGCAGATTTGGGGCCCACCAGGATCTTCTTTTCCTTTCACTGAGCTACACTAGAGTCTGTCATTTTATTTTCTACCCATTCTTCAGCCAAGTGCTTGGGATGCTGCTGTATAACAGCAGCGTACATGATGGTGATGATAGTCCTCATTTTAATTCAGCAGGCACCATTCACTGGGCAGTTAAGTGTCCTTTGTAGAATTCCCGCTGGCAAAGTGTTCATTTTCTAACATCTGCAGATTGCATTCTCTGGTACATTGGGAGAAAGTATATATCCCACTTCAGTGTGAGACTACTAAGAGCATGGTTGGTCCATTTGGAATCAGAAATAGAAACCAATTTTTCAAAGCTGGGTCCAGGGCTTCACATTACAAACCCCTACATATTTGAAAGGAGAACCTGACATCTGGTAAGGAGTTTAGGAGTTTAAACCACATACCCATTCGACTCTGGCAAAGATACAGAGACTGAAAGTGAAGATAATGGAGAGGAAACCTCCCTAAGTTTTTTAGTTTCAAATAAGAATGGGCCACTGGGCATCTTGCTGTTTCCACTAAACAGAGACCACAAGACAAGGAGGGAAATAAGTTGCTTTTATGCCACCCAGTGGGTACCAAGCTTTTGTACAAGAGAATGGAAAGAGTGAACCAGTAAAAGGAAAAGGTGCTGTACAACTTTGTGAGAGCCAGCCTATCTAAACTTCAGGTTCTTCATCTGGAGAATAGGTCCTGCCAACTGCAGTCAAAACTTGTTGCAGTAGAATGAGGTTATATATGTGAACACACTTTGAAAAGCTATTATACAAATGCAAACTGTGATTGCCACATTCCTGATGAAAATATGAAGAGTGGAGAGGTTTAAGAGAAGCCCCAGTGTTTGCAGAATAAGTCTGGACAAATCCAGATCCGAGTTTCCTGGTGCTGGGGCATCCCGCGCTGTTGCCTCTCTGCCCCTGACTGCAAGTCTTTGCCACTTTCCATGGTTAACCCCCAAGAGCAGGTTCACGTTATTTCACACAATGCTCCCAGCTCAGGAGTAGGTGCTTATCCTGGTTTCTCAGGTAAGAAATTGAGACCTAGAGATGTCAAGTGACTTGCCCAGGGCACAGCAGGTACCTGGCAGAGTCAGAGTTCCAAGCCCACATTCTCTTTCCTCACTGCTGCCTGCAGTGTATGCTGGATGTGGTGCTGCCAACGCAGTCCTCACAAGAGCAGAGGACCTGAAAGCTGTCCCTTTCCCATACTTGATGATTGCTAGAAATATTATTGGCAAAAACCCATTACCTGTTTTCTGATTCTGCGTCATAGCCCCTAATTTGGTTTTTACAGTAGCAGAGTGAGGACTAGCAAAAAGAAAATAGCGTATATGTGGCTTTTATTTATTAAAATATTTGGACTGGGGAAATAAAATTCTTGGGAAGAAAAAGAGAAGCCCTAATAAAATTAACTATGGGAGTCTTCATCGCATCATTTGTTATTTGCTCTGCCATTGATTAATTTGATCATCAGATGCATCCTCATTAGTAACTGTCCTTTCTAAAAATTATGAGGCCAGCAGACAAATTGATGTGGGAGCCAGGGGTAGAAATAATGGCATCGCCTTGCACAACATTAAAGTCTTTTGACTTCTTTCTTTTGCTCTTTGCCCCTGGATTCTGCAATGGGAAATACAGCATTTTCTGTAGACTTAACAGCCATACACAGGACAAAGGAACTCTGCTCCTCCCAACATCATAGCCGCAGTTGTTGGATGACCTTTGCATGACCCTCCTCTCCACCACCTCTTTTGGAAATTGCCTCCTGACTTGTAGGCCATATCACACCAAGAGTGCCAGATTTATAGTGAAATGGATCTTTTTCTAAGTGCTATAAATCAAAACAGGCTTTTGTTGCAGACACATACTAGCCTTTCACTCTGTTGGACCATTGTCGTCTCTCCCTCCAGGCACAGATGCTAAAATGAATCCTTGTGGCCTGGCCTTGACTTCATTTCTGTATAGTCCGCCAGTGCAAAGCAGCAGCCCCATCCATGCTGCAGCCCTGAACCTGGGAGCAAGGTGCTGCCTGTATACACAGGTGTCACGCTTGCAGCCAGACTGTGTAATTTTCCATCTCTCAAATTGGGCTGCAGTTGGGAGGGAATTGTGCTCCTGGGCTTTCTCCATGTAGCTGGTTAGGGGAGGAAACATGAGGATTAGAAAAACCAGTCAATTGTCTTCTCATCAGAAATAAAGGCTGTGAAGAGAAAGCAAGGAGAAATGTGGTAGAGGGTGAAAGAATGCAGTGTGGAAACAATCTGAAAGGACAAGAACAATTCTGAGGAAAAAATCCTCTTTAAAAGAATAAACAGAGAGGAAGAAATACATAGGTGGGAGTTGCAGTTTTTCTGGGTCCAGGTTTGTCATTTTAATTTTTGTTTTATTTTCCTTTTTATAAAAGAATGTATACTCGATGCAGAAAACTTGGAAACATAAGAGAAGCATATAAAAGGAAACAAATCATTCCTAGTGTCACTACCCAGATAAAATATTGTTAACATTTACATATATCCTTTCAGTCTTTTTCTCTGTGTACTCAAACATATAGGTGTAATCATTTTTAAATATTGACCAATGGAATAGCCAAGCTTAGTCAGGTAAAGTTTCTGGAACTGTAACCAAAGTGTGGATTTGGAATTCAGTTCCAGTGTGTTGTTAGAAGGTTTGTTAAAGACCATGTTTTCTCCTCTGTTTAACAAAGCATCCTGAATAGTCATCAAGGGAAACTTTAAACAAAGTTGGTGCCCAATCTGGTCCTCACTTATCAGACCACCCATTTCACTCAGCTGATCATTGGGAAGCCCCTGCCTCATGAAGTTCTTTTCTAGATGCAACTTCCTCAGGTTGGTAATCACCTCTCCAAGTTTTCCTGGTTTCTGTTTCATCTCTGTGTGTCTGTGCCTCCCTCTCCTTCTCCCCACATCTCTCCCCCTCACTCCCAAGCGCGCTCTCTCTCTCTCTCTCTCTCACACACACACACACACACACACACCACTATATAGCCTCCACAGCTTTATTTATTGGAGGTGCTGGAGATTATAGAAAAGGAGGCATTATACTTAAACTCTGGTTGCACAATAGGTTTCTAAGGAAGGGGTGTTACAAGTAATGCTTATAAATGAAGGACAAGCAGAGTGACTTTTCAAAGTTTCATTATCCCTTTTTTCTTCTTTCTTTTGTTCTCTTAATTTATTCCGCTGTGGCCCCGTGCATACACATTTCCATTTTTCATGTCTTCCACCACCAGCACCACCTTAATTAATTTTAAGCTGGGTATTACTCAGGTATTCCAGTCAGAGGGTTTCAGTGGCAAACAGGGACTCTCACTCACGGTGTTGGAGCTGCGTGTTTTCACCCAGGATTTGTATTTTATCCTGAGTAGGTCATCTTGGTTATTGAAGCAGAGTGGTGTTCTGCAGTTTTGTCTCTCACTACTTCTGTGTACGCCTTGTCTTCTTTTCTCATGGGTTTGTATTTCTTCCCTCGTGCTCTCTATTTTTCATTTTCAGTGCTACTCGATTTATTTTAGGAGGGTTTTGGTAGTGACCTAATTGTAAAATCCATAAAAAAGCTGTCATGCTGACAGCTTTTCAAGTTTCTCTTTACAAATATAGTCGCCCTCCCACCCCAGTAATCCTCCTTTTTATTATTTGGGGAAAAGGAAAAAATGGGGGTTCCTGATGTAGTTTCTCCACTCTACGTCTGATGTGTGAGCTCAGAGTGATCTCAGAGACTCTCCGCATCATTTAATGAGCTCTCCCAGGTCTAGTCTTTCCCTCATGGGTGCTTGGGACTTAGCTGATTAGGCTGGTCTTTCTGCCCCACTGGTAGTTGACTTGCTTGATTTTAAGCCTACAGTTTGCTGGTCATTTCTCATGTGAAACGCATTGCTTTGGCTACATGGACCACTCACAGTAAGAAAGCATGAGAGAATGCAATGATAATGAGAATTCTGTATTAGATAGCAAATTCGGACTGGATTTGGGCTCAATTTTACCACTGTTGTTACAGCACAAGGACTGCAATATACAGAATATTAAAATTAGGAGGAGCATTAGTAGGCCCTACATTACCCCACTTACTTCCTAGTTGTAATCAAACAGTGAGGTTAAGTCACTGAGCTAAGACCCCTACCCTTCTAGTCTCATCTGGCTGCCCAGGGCTTCCGATTCCTGGCCCTCAAGTTCATACTCTGCCTCCTTGTAGGCAGTTGCACTCTGAGAATCCTTTCCTTTTACATTTATTTATATCTGTCTCCTACCTCCCTAAAAAATATGAGTTGAGACACAAGGGCTATGATTTTCTCCTGACGTGTTAAATAAGTGCTCATTTCTTTTGTCTTCTTATGTTGGGGTTGAAACTAATTCTGACACCTAAGACGAGCCTTTTGTGGCTTACTTAGTACTTTATATTTAACAACTATCTGAGTAAATGAATGAAGAAGGAAAGAACAAATAGTTAAGTCACCTCACACATTTTATTCTCAGTGACAGAAAAGTCCAAACCAACTTACCTGATTCTTAGTCTTTCCTGCTTTTCCTACTTAGGCCTAAATAAATAATAATCTCATCTCACTGACTGAGTAGAAGTAGCTTTCAGATGAGACTTTTTGTTGAAGTTTAAGGATTGATGAGGTCCGTCTCCTTTTAAAGGTCACATGCTCTCTCCTGGTGATGGAGATCCTGCAGAGCTTACTAGTCACTGGCCTTACTCAAGGCAGTTGGTGTGGCCCCAGAACTCTGAAAGAAGGACTTCAACCGCAGGAAATAAGCCATCGTGTTTTCACTCTTGCTGAATGGGTGTATGTGTGCTCACCAATGTTTCTGTTCAGATAACATCTGTCTACTATCCAGATAGATGCTTTGGGAGCCTTAATGATGTTTTTATTTACTGTGCTTACCCAAGGAACAAAGGCATAGAAAGGACAGGTGAGGAGTCTCCAAACAAGACAGTACAGTGCTTATAATTTCTTCCTAATTATTTTTCCTAATGTTGAAAGTGAGATTGTTTCACAAATTGAGGTATAAAGGACAATGGGAAGCTGCCAACCACACTCTTTAGTGGAAGACCCTAGAAGATGTCAGGGAATAAGGACATTTTTCTAAGCAGCTCTGCCACGCCCTTCCTCTGGCTCTTCCTACAGATGTTTGCAGTTAATGATGCATTTCCATAGAACTCAGCCCCTGCAAGCTTCATCAGCAGGGCATATATGGAAAACAGTACTTATCAAATATACCTAGAACAGTTACAAAGAGTAATCCTATACTGGACCTTAAAGCAGGTCTCAACAAATTTCAAAGAAGTGTTTTCATATTTTCTTATCACAACAAAATTTTTAGAAGTCAATGTCACAAATGATAACTAAAATAATCTTATATATTTGAAAATTTAAAAACATACATCTGAACCCACAGGCCTACAAAGAAATCAGAATTATAATTTTAAAATATTTAGAAATAATTGATAATCAAAATACAACATATCAAAACTTACAGGATTCAAATAAAACAGAACCTAGAGGAAAAAATTAAAAATTTAAATGTCTACTTCAGGAGAAGAGAATATTGGATAAGCATCCAATTCTTATTTCAAAAGAATAAACACAAAGCAGGAAGGACATAAAGATGAGGGTAGAAATTACTGAAATAGCAAACAGCCATACAATAGACAGGATCAACAAAGGCAAATGTTATTTGAAAAGACTAATAAAATTAAAAATCTTTTTCAACAGTGATCACAAAAAAGAAAGGTATAATAAACAATATTAGAAATGAAAATGGGGTATAATTACAGATGTGACAGATTAAAGAGATATGAGAATATCAAGAATAGCTCTATGACAAATTTTTTAACTTAGGTGATATAGACACATTCCTATAGAAAAAAAATACCTTATCAAAATTAAATCAGGAAGAAATTAAAAGCCTAAATGAACTCATTTAAAAAAACTGAATCAGTTTCTAAAATCTTGCACCAATATAACTAACTCAAAATGGCTTTGCAGAGAGGTTCAACCAAACATTCAAGGAAGATTAAGCCCATCTTTTACAAGGGTTATTCAGAGAATAGAAAAGAAGGAAACATGTCCCAACTCACTCATAAGGCCAGTATACTTAATGCCAAAACAGGACAAAGACAGTGGAAAAAGGGAAGGAGTTTAGGGGAATTACAGGTCACTCTCACTTATGAAGGTAGATTTAAAATTCTTTTTTAAAAAGTTAATTTATTCTGGTATTGTGTAAACCACCAAAATGGATTTATTCCAGGAATGCAAGGTTGGTTCAATATTACAAAAGTCTATTAAGATAATTATCCTATTAACATGTTAAACCAGATTAATACAATTATTTTATTGGCTACAGAATATCTGTTCATGACTTAGAACTAAAACAACCAAAGGAAAATGAGTCTTTTAACAACTTGGAATAAAAAAGAACTTATACTGTTTGTCCTGATCAGTGTGGCTCAGTTGGTTGGGCCTCATTCTGCAAAACTAAAGGTCACTGGTTCAATTCCCAGTCAGGGTACATACCTGGGTTATTGGTTTGGTTCCCAGTCGGGAGGTGTACAGGAGGCAACCAATCAATGTTTCTTTTTCATGTCAGTGTTTCTCTCCCTCTATTTCTGCCACCCTTCCACTCTCTTTAAAAATAAATAATAAAGTCTTTTTTAAAAAGAAAGAGAGAGAGAACCTTTCCTGTTAAAGGTTATCCATAGTGAACTCAGTAGCAAAACAATTTTTTTTAACCTTCACAGAGTAATCCTGATATAATCCTTTTAATTCTGATACAATTATTTGGACTAGAATGTAACTGCTTTATATCACTTGTTTTGTATCATGATTTACATTTTCAGATTGTCATCTAGAAACAAAAAATTTAAAAAATTGCTGCACAAAGTGTACTAGCAGATACTAAAATTGTGGTTACCCTAATTTTTCCTTTTGAAAAATTAAAGGAAAAATTTAATTGAAAAATTAAAGTCAACATCAACCTTGGTATTATTCCCTGTTTAACTAGCTATATATCATGGATGATGATCTTATCTATGACATCATTGTTAGGAGCTGGCCTTTCAGCTGACTTCAGCAAAACCCCTGACTGAAATTTTCATTAAAAGGACGTGGATAGACTTCCACATATAAATTTAAAAAACATGCAGTTGCTGATCATGAGTGGGGGGCTGGCTACGGCTGGAGGAAGCACTTCATCACAGGGTAAATTGATGTGGACATTAAGCGTGAAGCTACAGCTCTAATTTCTCTTGGTTTTTATACCTCGAGAGCCTTTGCTTTCTTTTCTTTTCTGTTATCATTCATGACCATGCTGACACCATTTATTGTCAAAGGCCTGCGTAATTCAACTCACTTCTTAATGCCTTGTATATTTAATGTTTCTGAAGTAGAGAAGATTAGTTTAAAATGGTAATTTTCTATCTGCACTTTGGAAATCTATGCAAGCTGGGTGGTACTGTGTTTTATTTTACCGAAAAGATCTCAGCCCCAAATATTAAGAATATTTGCAACAGCACTATTTGTTGAAGTCTTCTGTTGTTGCTGCTGCTGCTGCTGTTGCTTTCCCCGCTTGAAGACAGCCTGCAGGTCAGAGACAGAGCAGACCTGTGCAACTCCACAGGAAGTGCCTGCAGGTGAGTGAAGTCATGCAAGGGGGCTGCTTCTGTCTGCTGGGGCCCCATCTGTCTCTCCAGAGCGTGGAGTAGGCAACCAGTGAAACTCAGAATCTCTAAGGGGTTCTGATTACTTTTGAGACTCAGAATGTGGGGTTCCAGACCACCCTAAGTGTATTAAAGCAACTTGGAAACTGGGGGAACGAGCAGATGTGGCCTGCTGTACATTTTTCCTGTGATAGATGTGCCCATTTATTTGCAGAGCTTGTTCTACCCTGCTCCTCGAAGTCAGAGTCTCCTAGTCACAAACATGTTAACTTATGTTAGCAAAGAAAAATTGGGATATTGTGATCATTGAATTAGTTTCTCTAGTGTTCTACAGTTAATTAGGACTCAGCAATATAGGTGATAAAGGCCTTCTAGACCCACAATACAGAAAATTTTCCATCTGTAGACATCTGTGGCTGATGTAGAGGCAATACTTTTAGCTATATTTTCTCTTTTTGTTTATCTGCAGAATATGTTTGATTATTAGAACTTTCTCGCCCTGGCCAATGTGGCTAAATGGAGTGAGCACCAGCCTGCAAACCAAAAGGTCACCATTTCAATTTCAGTCAGGGCTCACACCTGGGTTGTGTGTGCGCCAGGTACACCATTGGAGGCGTTCCGACAGATGTTTCTCTCCCTCTCTTTTTCCCTTCCTTCCCTTCTCTCTGAAAATAAAATAAAAGTTAAAGAAAAGAACTTTCTCATCATTAGGATTCAACTAAAAGCTCTCAAGACCCCAACATGTTCTTACTCTATAACCATAAGTCAAAAGCTGCTTTCCTAAAACTGCAATCAAGGAAGGCAGTCAGTGATGATGGTAATGTCTGCTGTGGGTTATAAACCCTGCAAAGATAGAACAAATCTCTGTTGGCCTTTGGGCAAGAGTACAAGACCCAGCTGTTCAATCAGGTTCTTGTTTGAAGTAAATGGGCCAACCTGGCTAGAAAGCATGTTAATATTTTAAATTTCTACATTACCAGCTGACATGTGCCCAGAGGCTGGAGTGATGACTACCTCATATAATTGCAAAAAAGAAAGTGATAAGAATAAATAAATCCCAGCAAATTGGATTATCATTTGTACTAGAATTGCCAACAACAGTAATGGGGAGAATATCACTGACATATATTCCTACTTCAGCAAGGCATTTGACACCTTCTCTTGTGAATTGCATGAATGGTGTTAATTCAGGCTGGCTGGCCCTGTGCTTTGAAAAGTGGCAGAATGAGGGCAACCAGCAGGGCTAGGGTGGGACTCAATGACAGGCCCTTTTCTTGCTGAATATTAATCCCCTACAAGTGAAAAGTCACTTGACCTTACTGGGTCTTAATCTCTCCATTTTTGTCAAGAGGATAATGACAGAAGTTCCCTTTAACTTGGTACCCTTTGCCGTCTAAAACCTCACATACTCCATTGATGTTCTTTAGCCTCATAGTATCCCACTGGTGAGTATTGTTAATGTGAAGAAAGTGAAAAGGAAAAAAAAAAAAAAAAACAGGATGCTGACATGATTCTCCAAATTACACAATTTTAAAATAAATCATCTACAGAAGAGAAAATGGGTTTTAGAGCCTTCCAAACCACAAACCACTTTTGCATCTTCTTTTCCTGTTTTAAGCCATTCGAGAAAGTGATATATGGATGTGCAAATGATAAATGATTCTCAAGAGAGACAGTTGTGAGGGAAAAGATGAGACCAGAGGAGTAAGGTGGCTTTTTCAAGGTTGCACAGCAAGTCATGCTAACCTTTGAAATAATGACTTGTGGTGGTGGTGGTGGTGGTGGTTTTGCCAATTCTTGGCTATATTTCTTTGTGTAATAATGTTGCCTTACTGGGATATAGTATAACATGACAATAACTCCACAGAATTATACAAATGCTAAAAAGTATCTGTCTTTTACAAGTTTCTCTGAGGGGAATATTCAAGTAAAAGAAATGGTCTCTAAAGCTGTGTCTGTTGAAAGAGTTCCCCCTCTCAACTCCCTAGGCCAAGGTCACCTTTTTCCTATCCTGCTCAGACCCTGGGCTGCCTGCCAGTGGTGTGCCTACTGGAATTTGACACTCAGAGAGAATCCTTTTGTAAATGGGATTCTCCTCTAAATAACACACCTCCTCTAAATAACAAAATGATTTGCAGTAATAATCATGAAATGGAAATAATAATATTAATAATAATAGCCAAGAAAGAAATTGAGGCAGTCAAATTTTTTTATATTGAATTTTACATATAATTATGCCTGTAAAAAGAAGGGGGAGGAGCAAGTCAAAGAGGGCCCACAGCACAAACAGTGAGATGGGGATTGACTGTGGGAGTGGGGCGTGGGGCACGGGAGAGCATTGGGAAAAGGTGAGACAACTATAACTGAACAACAGTTACTAACTAACTAAATAAATAAATAGTGCAACAAAAGGGAAAAAATCAAACTATTCAAATTTTTTTTAATCTACCTAACATTTTGACTTTGATCCTTTGGTCATAGTATAACACAGTATATAAATAATTGTCCAACAAATGAGTGAATTTTAATAAATCCAATACAAAAAGTCCAATTTAGACAGCTGTGTACTATGTGTACCACTTATATACGCATTTTCTTGATTTCTTCTTTCATTTTAAAGCAAACTATTAACAATATTAAATTTTTTAAATATTAAAATTTAGGATTTTACATATAAACTAAAATTTGCACTTACTAACCAAAAATAATACAGCTCATGGTTCTCACATTGCACTGTTCTATGTTTTAAACATAAAAATTCTCTCAGAGGTCCTGTGGAATGAATCGAAGTAGCTCAAGCTCTTGTTCTTACTCTTTACAATAACTGCTATTGTTGTTTATTACAAATCTACTTTAGAAATATAGGAATATATGTAAGGGTTGTACCTGCAGCAAGTTTAGATGATTCTAATCCAGAAAATCCCTGTGTTGGGGGGTGGAGAGGAGGGTTGGGCATGGGGGTAGGCACCCACCTTGAGGTTTCAGACCCTTGAAAACACTTCCCTCTGCTTTTTCCCCAGTCTCCCCGAGCTGCTTCAGGCTCCAGGGTGCTGATAGGCATGACCCCAGAGGGCAAGCCCGCCAGGCCTGCACTTGGGCTGTCAGCTCTGGCTGACATTTGGATCTTAACAGCCGGTCAGGGAACAGGGCCAAGCTCTAGGCGTCTCTAGGCTGTAAATGAAGCCTGATCCCATCATGAGCAAGAGATTGCCTTTCTGCCTAGCAATGAGAATGGCATTTAAAATTCAATATCAGAAAAGATATTGACGAGATTAAGGGCCTGAAGGAATTGATTTATGAAGAAAGGCCTGAGGAATTAAATATGTATAGCCTGGTAATAGGATATTAGGCTCTGAGCACAGTTTCATTTCTGTGATCCAGTATTCCTGGTATCACTCATCTGAACGGTGGAGCACTCTCCCAGAGGCGGTCCTGTGCCGGGGGTCACGGTGCTGGAGGCAGAGAGGCGGGCGCCAGGACCAATAAACTGGCCACAGTTCAATTACCCTCATATCTCACCCTAAGTTGAAGTGCAGTTTCATCCCCAGGTGGAAACAGATGACGTTTTAAACTAGAATAGATCTTGAGTAGTCGTACCACCTCCTGTGACAAGAAAATTTAAGCTAGTTCAGTTCCACCTTTTTTCCCAAGGAGAAAAGTGAACCTTGTACTTTCCATGTGGTAAATGATTGCCTTTCCCCTGAGCCATGTTTCTGCCCTTTGTCAGGAACACCATTAAATGTGTTTGCCTTTAGGCAAAGCCTTGCCCTTAAGTTACAATAATATGCAGTTGATTTTTCACACCTCAGATTTTCCCTGGCAATTGGGGATGGGTTCAGGTTGACATCTCCACCTAGAGCTGATGGTAAAATAGTCCATCCAGACACAGTCACAGCCACCATGTCCTTTGGTGGAAACTTCTCTTTGGATGTCCCAGGGCCTCATTTCCTTAAGTGATATTCTACTGGCTTTAAATGCTTAGCCCACTGAGCAGGGCATCTGACTTGTAGGAAAGCTGTAGAGATGGAGTGACATTTATTAAAACTGAATCAACCAAAAGCATATTAAATTAATGACACTCCACAGGTTCACATGTTTCCAGACTTTTATGCATGAAAATTCAGTGGTTCATTTCTAACAGGTAGAAGTTCTGATTCAAAATGGATCACCTGTGCCCATTTTCCTCATGCCTAAACTGATCCCCAAAACTTTCCTAGGAAAACTACACTGGTTATACATTCTTAGAACACTTTGTGCCACTTAAATTAATTGTGATGTGGATATTCACATTCTCATGAACCAGCATCTAGAGCACGGGCTACTTAGGGTTTGTTTCCTTGGTATCTTCCATATTACCTGGCCCAGCACTGTGTACATAGTACATCAGTGTTGACTGAAGGAATGAATGAATAATTGATTAAATGAATTGATGAATGAATGCATATCAACAGATTCATTTTTAAAAAAGATTTATTGATTTTTAGACAGAGGGGAAGAGAGGGAGAGAGGGAGAGAAACATCAATGTGTGGTTGCCTCTCATATGCCCCCTACTGGGCACCTGGCCCGCAACCCAGGCATGTGTCCTGACTGGGAATTGAACTGGAGACCCTGTGGTTCACAGGCCAGTACTCAATCCACTGAGCCACACCAGCCAGGTCATCAACAGATTCTTTTCAAAGAACTGAACACAGAGCCAAGCATTGGGGAAACCCTGAAGTAAGGGGAAGATGGAAGAGAAAAAATATGCATACGTGTATGCATGCACATGTGTCTGTGTAGGAAGGTGCCAGTCACTATCATATATCTACCTGGTGGCATGAGTTCACCTTACCTGCCACCAACCTAAATTTAGAAAATGTACTCCTCTACCACCATGCATGACACAAAATCAGTGTTCTATTTAGAGGTCCTCTCTATTTTGTGCCAACCACCACCTCCATTTCCCCAGCCACCCACCAGTCCTGCCAAAGATTCCTGAGTTAACACAATTTTGTGAATGTCAGTTTATAATGAGATGCTGCTGGTGTATTTCATATTTGTACTGTAGTCTGTGATTTTCATGGGATATAGCTTTATATAATCTCTTGGTTATATAAAAACTTCACCTTGGTAACAAAATTGTAAAATTTAAGAAAAAAAAGCAAGGGGGCTGTTACAGTTTTTAAATACACCATGCCACTCACAGATGTATACACAAAAGCATGCCCAGCTCTTCAAGGAAATGGTGAGCACTTAGGTAGAAGTCATTTCTAGGAGGATTTTAAGATTGGCACGTACTGATTTCCATTTCAAATTGATAGTGCAGCATGGTTGCTAAGGGAGAAGTCATAGTCTGGTGCAGGAAAATTGAGTTGTGCATGTGGTACGTCTCTCCCAGACAGTGTGGCCTTGGGTACATGACTTACCCTCTGTGTGCATATGACTCACTCATCTGTAAAAATGGAAATGTGACCTCACTTATTCTGGGGCCCCAAATAACATTTGTAATGCTCTTTGAATTTGTCAGAGGGAAAGACCCATTACACATTGAAGTCTACATCCCCAAAGAGCATTACAAATGATCCCATTAAATCAGTGGCCTGGAAATATTAAGATGCATCAGGTGCAGCACTTGTTTACCTGTTATTGTCCACCACAGTGTTTATACTTGATTAGCATATGGATAATTGTCTAATTGGAACACACTCGATTGTAACCACCAAAAAATGTAATAGTGCATCTGTTTAATGCCACAATCTCCAATGTTAAATTAAAATTATGCTGCAGTCAACCAATCCAACTGAGAGACTTTTCTGATTAAGTTCTAGCCGCCTGTGAACTTCTGTAATTGAGGTACTTTGGCACTTAAAAATTCAAACTAGAAAGATATTATACAGGCTCATAAATTTCAAGTGAAAGAGTACCAAAGAGACTGATTTAAATTATCTAGTTTTGGATTACCACATTGTTTTTATAGGATATCTAGTCAAAGAAGAGTTTTAAATCACCACTACTTTGGATACATAAATATTAGATTCATGAGTTTATGCTTTATAAACACATGGAAGCATTAATTGTGAAGAATGCAGAAAACAGTCTAAAGGTGTTGATTAAATATTTCTCCAGTGGTGGTTTTGTTATTATTTCTTTTTGATAGGACATGGGAAAAAATTACATAATTATAAATTCATTGACTGGATTTCCTTAGCCTTTTAAGAAATATTCCCCTTTAGATTAAGAAAGACATAGAGACCAGCCAGAATAATGAATCAAAATGTCTTAAATGCTACTTTCCTCTAAATTTTCCTATGTGCATATGGCTAGAACAATAAATTACCCAGTGATAGATCCTCAGGTTGTTTTTGTTTTTGTGGTTGTTTTGGTTGTTGTCTGTATGTGTGTGATTTTTTATTTTGTTTTGTTTTTGAGAGACCATGGTTTAATCCTATAGAAGCTTGAGAAACCAGAACAAGTATTCATTTATTACTTCATTCATTTATTCATTCATTGATTTGTCACCTACTGTGTGTTAGAGATAACACAATAATTGGTCCTGCCACGGGTGGGTGTAGTCTAGTTGGGGAGATATCTATGAAATGTAATATACCATATTAAGTACTTGGGGAGTATAGAAGTTAGAGCAGCTAACTTGGCTTGGATGAACAGGAGAGGTCTTTCCTGAGGAAGAGCCCAAGTGTACTTACTGCATACAGTTGTGCAGGTTCTGTCCTGGAGAAGGGCACCAGGCCAGATGGGTGAGTGGGAATGAAATCAAGTCCAACTCTCCTACCTCACCATGTGCTCTAGTGGGAAATTGTGTCTCCCTAGAGGATGGGTTCTTTTCTATAGTATAAAGTCATGACATGGGTTGCTGTTAGTTCAAATGCATTCTTTTTCTTTTTTTAAAGGTCAAGAAAGTTTATTAGGCCACTATCTCTGTCAATACATAAGAAGAGACTGTTATCACTTACTTTTGTCCATAGGCTTAAGAATATTTGATAATTTAATACACTGGATAAAGTTCAGTTAAAAAAAGCATAAAATAAGCAAAAGTTCCTGCATACCATAATAAATGGCATAAAGCGGCATGCTGGAAATTTGACTCACCTTTTTAATTGTATAGTTAGGATAAATAAATTCACATACTACTAAAATTAGCTATTATATTTCTTTATATTACAAAGAAGGTGTTTTATTATTTTTTGATAGAAAACACTTTTAATTTTATTTTTTTAACTTTTTTACTGATCTTCAAGTACAGTTGTCTCCACCTCCCCCACCCCATCACCCTACCCCAGTCATCCCCGCTTCCCGCCCTTCCCTACCCCTGTTTGGTTTTCTCCATGTGTCCTTTATAGCTGTTCCTAAAACCCTTCCCCGTTTTCCCTCTATTATCCCCTCCCACCTCCTCTCTGGTTACTGTCAGTTTGTTCTTAATTTTGTTGTCTCTGGTTATATTTTACTTGCTTGTTTGTTCAAATGTAAGTTGAAATCCAAACCACTGACCTTCTTGTCCTTCCCCAGAAATAACAGGTCCTTTCATAACACTAACAAGCTCACTACCCAGCATTATGCCTGGAAGATTCTTATTCATTTTTAGAGCCAACTTAAAGGATGCATTTGACTTTGTAAAGCACAAGTGGATGAGGTATGTAGTTGAAGCCATGGGTATGAATAGACTAACCTGAAGAGACCATGGTATCAAGGAAAAAAAGAACCTGGAAATGAAACAAGCATTAATGACCTTAGTGAGAACAATTTGAGTAGGATATTAGGAGTGGAAGTCACACTGTAGTGGAATGAGGATTAAATAAGCATTAAAGGAAACAAGTTTTCATCCAAGCTGTACCTTAGAATTGTCTGTGAATGTTTTTGTTCTTTACTTTGTTAATTTTTAAAATTAATTTATTTTACAATTACAGATAACATACAATATTATATTAGTTTCAGGTGTACAGCATAGCATAGACATTTTTATCTTACAAAGTGATCACCCTGGTAAATCTAGCACCCATGTGATACTGTACATAGTTGTTACAATATTATTGACTATATTCCCCATGTTGTTCTTTACATCCCCATGACTGTTCTGTAACTACAAATTTGTGTTTCTCACTTCCTTCACATTTCTCAACTCTTGCCCGTTCCCCTTCCCATCTGGTGACCATCAATTTGTTCTTTGTATCTGTGCGTTTCTGTTTCATTTGTTTGTTTATTTTGGGTTTTAGGTTCCACATATAAGGGAAATTATATGTGAAGTTTTTTTAAAAGCATAGTTGCCTGGATTGCACTCCTAGATATTCTGAGTTAATTGCTCATCTATGGGGACCAGGAATCAGCATTTTTAAAAGTCCTCCAGCTTTAAAAACCACTACCCTTGACTTACTCTTTTAAAAAATATAGATAAACTTCAGTAGCTAGCAAGCATATAATAAGGTGCTTAAAATCACAGGGAGTCAGAGAAGTACAAGACTTCTAATGGGCGAAGACCCTTTATGTTAGCAGACAGTTGGATAGTGCTAAGTGTCCGTGTGGATGTGGGGCACAGTAACTCTTCTGCACTGCTGCTGGATGGGCAGACCGCACAGCCATTCCATAAAGGAGCTTCTGCTAATTAACTCCTTAAGCCTGCCCTATGGAGCAGTTCCACTGATGGAAACATGCCAGGGAGATTCTCCCATAGGTCCATTAGGGAACCTGTACTACCATGTTCCTTCATAGCCTTGTAGAGGGGAGAGAGAATTGAAGATAATCTGGGTGGCCTTCATGGGGAGAGTACATCAGGTATAATTGAGTGGATGCCTTCCATAGATTATTATGGATCATCAGAAGCAATAGATTGGATATACAGGGTTGAACAAAAGTAGGTTTACAGTTGTTCATATGGAAAATAATACAATAATAAATAATAATATGAGAATAAGCTCTGTGTTTCATGTACTCACAACTGTAAACCTACTTTTTCCCCACCCCATATGCATATTAACATGGACAGACCTTAAAAATAGAATGCTTAGTAAATAAGAAATATGACAATATTGCTTACATAAAAATGCATACTAACCGAATAACAATATATATTTTGGAAAAACATATTCAAATAAAAAAGATAGAAACCATTGAAAGTAATTGCCTACATGTAAGAAGAAAAGGAAGTGGGAATAACAGAGAAGAAATTATATTTAAAAACCTTGATACCAATCCCATCCTGGCTGGTGTGGCTTAATGGATAGAGCACCAGCCTGTAAACCAAAAGGTCACCGGTTTGATTCCCAGTCAGGGCACATGCCTGGATTGTGGGCTGGGTGTGAGAAGCAACCGATTGATGTTTTTCTCTCACACTGATGTTTCTCTCCCTTTCTCCCTGCCTTCCCCTCTCTCTGAAAATAAATAAATTAAAATTTAAAAATAAATAAATAGAAAGTGTGATACTAAGGAAGAATGAGGTAGGATGAAAGTTTAAAAATGGGAAGTGACATCAAGAGAAAGAGGTGTGTATGTGTGTGTGTGTGTGTTTAGTTCTTTAAAAATATTCATTTTTAACTATGGTACAGTTTGTTTATATAACATAAAATTGACCATCTTAGCCCTTTTAAGTATAATCCAGTAGTGTTACATACATTCACACTGGTTTTTTAACAATATTATCAACTATAGTTCCTATGCTATACATTGCATCCCTGTGACTTTGTGTGTGTTTTAATAGAAGGGAAAAGAATTATAAATGTGTAGATGAAATGGCAGACTCTAATGGAGTTCTTACTTTCCCTCTTATTTATTCACAGCATTGGTAATAAATCTGAGAGTTATATCCAAGTAGTATTCCTTTCTTTGTCCTTTCCCCAACCTTAATCAAGGTCTTCTGATTTTTTCCTCATAACTAAAGCAGTGAATGCTCCTTAGAGACGTACTAGAAAATTACAAGCAAATCTAACAGAAATATCCTTAAACCTTCTCACCCAGAAGTAGTGTCCATATATTCTTCTATGTCCTGAAATATTTGTGCAGCCTCATTTTTAATGGCAGTGCTGTGTTCCACTGTACAGATGCACCATCATTAATGCAGCCAAGCCCCCTCTGCTGGACACTGCTTGCTCTAAATGTTGCTGGCTCAGAGAACAAGCATAAGCTACCTACCTTTGAAGTTACCTGCCCTTCATTTGGCTCATTTTTAAAGGAAGGAGGTTTAAGGATTGGATTTAAAATTGTCTAATGATGTAAAAATTTACTTGGCATAATCAAAGTCAGAGCACCAGATCCCCTCAGAACTGTTCTGGGCCAGACAAGAATGAAAATGAAGGAACAGGGTCATTCCCCACTGTTTATAAACTGTCATTTTAGGTACTTGTCACAGTGCCAAAGTACAATATGGGCTCCCTGGGTTCTGTACCTTAATCAATGGATGCATAATTAAATCACATAAAGTGTTTGGGGAGCCAGTATGGGGAGTGTGTATTACCTCACATGCAATTATGATATGGGCAGCTGGTGAAATGGGAGGTGCTAAGTTTTTAGAAAATTGCAAGGAAATCACTGTTCATGCTAGAGGACCGAAGTACGCTCTTTAGTTTATATCCAGTGCCAGAGTAGGGCACAGAGCAAGCCAGCCCATGGGAAAGCACAGTGTGCTTTCCGGAGTACTTACAACCCTCCAACATGCACAAAAACTAGCAGCTTTGAAGATTTAACTTAATCCTTCCAGTTGGTAGGTTTAAGCATCAGAAATCCAGTGCCACTGTGTATTCAGGACTTGGTAGTTAAGAACTGGCCAGACAGCTCTGCAGCCATCTTGTCAAAGCACCAAAGATTTTGGAGTGAATAAAAGGCCCCAAAGAAGCAGGAAAGCACCATTTTCATATCATTAGTGTAGCATCTGTTATGTACAGTAGCAAAAGAAATGTGCTTTTATCTTTTTAAACCAGTCCTTTGTTGTCAAAAGCTTTGAATAGACATCGGTCTTTCCAGGGCCTGTTTTGAAGCTCTTGAATGTTCTCCAGCCAGTGTGTGTATTAACACACAACTGTGTTCCGGAGAATTAGTGCTGGGCAGCCCTGTGCTTTTGGCAGGCAAGGTAAACCTCCACATGAGTTACAGTTGAGAGGGCAAGGAAAGCTCAAGGTTCACAAAAATCCCTCAGTGGCCCTGCTTAAAATAGCAGTGTAGGTGGTAGCTTAGTGTTTTGACAGCTTATATCAGCAGTTTTCTCAGCTGATATATTGATTGCAGTTTGGACTTCAGTTGTGCTGGTCTAATAAAACATCACTGTCATAACAGTGAACGTGAAAGGATCTTCCAGGGTCCCAGCCACTCGGAGAAGCAGCTTTACTATCACGTGTACAGTGAAGTAACCTTGGACAAGGTGACCATTAATATATTTTTATGTTTTAATTTCTTCTACCAATATATTGTGTATTAACCCTATTCTGCATATTTGCACAAACATGCGTTTGTTAGAAGGAACAGGGTGGTGCCTTCACAAATGCCACAGCAGACTTGTTTCATTGTGGGGCAGTGTCACAGACAGCCCGACGGTGTGTCGTGAGCTGCAGCCCTGGGCACACTAGGTTGAGGGGAAGGGGAGCATTCGAAAGTTAACTGAAGTATGTAAAGCTTCTCACGTTTTTGAATTGACATTTTGAACATCTTAGAATCACCTGGCCTTCAATCCTACTTACCCTAAATATCCTTCAATTTCACAGCAATTGCTGACCATCCAGGAGGAGTTAAACAACAAAAAGTCAGAACTGGAACAAGCAAAGGAAGAGCAGTCCCACACACAAGCATTACTTAAAGTTCTCCAGGAACAAGTAAGTGAAGGCAACAGCTCGGACTGGTGAACCCGTTCAGACCCGGGCGTACATCTCTCTGGTGCTCGTGCGCATGACTTAGGTTAATCTGTGGTACAAGTAGCCTTCACTCTGGGCAGCCCTGCTCTGTGGAATTTCCCAGCACTCTATTTGCACTCTTAGGGACCTATTCAGACTACCCAAGCCTGCTAGTGATGCGTGAAAGTTTCTTCCAGAAGACAAAAGAATTTTGATGAAGTTGAAAATATTGACAGCGCAGATATATTTCCAAACAAGCAGCTAATTTCCTTTTAAGTATAATAGTGAGGAAATGATTAGCATAACCCATGATACTACTGCAGACATATGTGTAAGAAGGACTGGTTCATAGCAACATTTAAAAAAATACCTTACCTGTGCTTTGGGGCACTTACCTGACCATGGCAAGCACCAAACCTTGTATATGAAGTCTGTGAATCTGACCGTTTCATCCTGGCTTCCTGTGACGCTAAAGTGTGGCCTGACACTGATGAGTGGGTGTGGAGACACTGTCTTCCAGCAAGGAAGACGGACAGCTCGGCTGCAGAGCGAAACCTCAGCCCAGTATCTGCTGGCCTGTTCTGGGCCCGCGCTTGCTGCCTCTGATGAAATGAAGGGCACCTGGAGGGAAAAATCACTTATAGTAACTCCAACCCTAATCAAATTTAAGTTGTTTTAAATTTTTAACTTGCACTGGTTTATGAAAACATTATTTTGTAATAAGAGTAACTGCAAAAGTGATGTTTTTAAAAATATGAAGGTGGGAGAGTGTGACCCTAGTCAGCTGTGACTCAGTCGTTTTACAAATGTTTATCTTTTAATGGTTTGGAATCAAAAAAACATAATTTTAGTTACTTTCCCCTGAAAGTATAAGTGGTTTGTGAGGGGAAAGTAAAGGTGTTGGATACTTCATAAGCTTTAATAGCTTTGGATGAAGATGCTTTATAAAATTAATCATTATTTTTATATAATGAATATATATTCAGTAACTTAGACTGAGGCTGAATCTGACAGTCTTGAATAGGTTAGATTGAGCTGAAAACATTGTTGACTGAATTCACATGACCTACTGTGTAGGAGACTGAAAGTCACCGTTCTTCCCTCTTTTGCATTATTTGGTTCAAATTTGCTCCTGATTGAATAGACATAGGTCTGACCTTTGGTGTTTATGCTCTGGTGCGTGTGCCTGTGCGTTCTTTCTCTAAACGACTTAAATCCTTTGTTTTCACTTGAATCCAAACCCTAGTCATGAACATAGATTCTAAGTTCTGCAGAAAGTACTGATTAGCGTTGTTATGGTGTGCACTTTCAAAGAGCAAAGAACCAACACAGTCGTTGCTGGAGCATCATACTTCATTGTCCGTTACTTAAAAAAAAAATAAATTGGGAATGTGAAGAAGATTCAGAATATCTAAAATCATTAAAAACCTTTGAAATACTACTGGAAAGGAAGCATTTTTAAGTCTGCTGTACTATTTAAATGGGGTGACTCTTTTCAAGCAAAGGCACTGAGAATACCTAAGTCTCAGTAGGCCCATGGCAGCCAAATGCATCCAGGTGCTGTTAGCACTGCCAGGTTTTTCCCAACAGCCCCTCTCTTGGAGCCACTGTCACCCTTGCAGGTGCAAATGTGCAATGGACATGCTCCTTTCATCTTCTTGTAGTCACCCACCCACCCAGAGATATGCACTTAAAAACACACCTCTATCTCCACAAGCATTGTCTTACAAGACTTTCTCTGGGCTCATGTAGAGTAACTACATGGGTAAACACATTTTCAGTGCCTGCATAGCTAGGGCCTAAATAAATGACCTCACTTGTAGAGATTCTGATTATTTTGGTCTGGAGTCTTGCATTACATATGCACACATACACACAGGAAAAGATACACCCTTCTCAAAAGACTTGGAATTTTGCTATTCAATGTGACTACCATTGATGGGAATCCTGGAAAGAACAACTAGATTTTAAGGGCAGAGCCTTACCATTAGCCGGCCCTCTCCACCCCCCACCCCCACCCCAGGGAAAGGAGGCTCATTCCCCCAGTTCTCCATTTGCTAAGATGCAGCTTCTGCAGGTCCCTCCAGCCTCCACTGGCCCCTGCCTTTCATCTCCTCTACAAACGTGGTAGCTTCCAACACCTGGAGCTTGTTCACAAACCCAGGTGTCACCAGACACAATGTTGGGCTGCTCCTTCTAGAGGAGCAGAGCAGCAAAGGGAGAATGGGAAGCAGGCCAGTCCCTGAGAGCAGAGAAGAAGTTTGCCTCCAGCTTCAGCTGTAGGGCAAGGGGAACCTACAGGAGGAAGACGTGACCTGTGATCCTCTGGCAGCAGAGAGTAGGGCGAGACCATGCTGGTGGACAGGGAGAGATGAGAGCACATGGGTAGTGGACAAAGATAGGGCAGAGTTAAATGAGAACAAGGAGGAGGAAGGCATAATTTATTTAAAGGGGAGAAGAAGAGAAGGGGCATGTTTATGCTAATTAGAGTATAAAAGTGGAACACTTTAATAGCATAGTCCTGTACTTTTGCTAAAGTAACAAAACCTTCTGAGCTGACCTCACTCTAACTCACAGAAGCAGGAGTTATAGGACCTAAGGCAGGATGAGCAGAGAGGATTGATAAAGAGAAGATAAGAAATACCTACAATAAAAAAACCTTTGTTAGGAAAATGTGGAGGGCTTTTCTTAAGTTCTTTTGTGCCCACTTATAATAGATTATATTTGTATCACCGTGTGCTTTTCATATATATCACACATTGCCCTTGCTCCCTTACACTTGTTATGTGTAGAAATATCAACAATGTAGCCCTGAAGGACAGTGGCAGAATTTTTTTTCTGTAAGTGGGATTGGAGTGCTGTGGACAAGCCATAATCAGGTCCACTGGTCCATAAGCAGCTACTCCACACTCAAGGTGTTCATGTCACCATTTTCTTTGGCAAAGCCCTTCTCTTAGCATGAGAATCATATGGCTTCATGCTGAGAGTTTGAGATTGCCTTAAGAAATATAATGAAGCTTTCATGAATGATCCATGGGTGTGAACAATGGTGTGTAGATTGCCTGAGGGAGAGGGGCTAGTTGAAGGTGGACAAAGGGAGAAAAAGTGAGGACAACTGTAATAGTATAAACAATAAAATATAAATTAAAATGCAACTAATATTTAATATTAAAAAGTCTGTGTACAAATAGCCAGAAAAAAACAATGTTCAAATGAAATACAGTGATGATATACACACATTTATTTTGTTTCAAACCTTAAGCATTTGTTTTTCACCATGAATTCTTTGTTTGAGACATTAAAAGGATACAGAAACGCTGCTTCGGAAGTACAATAATCTGGGAGGAAGTACTGGAAACACTTACCCTTTGCCTTTGCTCTTTGCCTCCACATTCTGCTTTGAGTCAAGCTAGATAAATTGCCAATTAAAGGTTTCCAGAAATCTCCTGACAGCTGATTACTCTCGATCCTTCTGAGAGTTGAGAGTAGTGTTTTCAAAGATTTACTGTTAAAAATCTCTTTTGAGAAATAGCTTTCCCACTAATGCCTCAGTGACCAAGGAGATGTCTTCCCAGTTCTTTTTTTATGCAAAGAAGCAAATCATCTTCTTTGAGGCCTCAAGAAACAATGTCAGTCATCCAGATATGTTTTCAAGAACATGCACAGTCACACTGCGGCATATTAGAACAACGAAAAATATTCATCATTCACAAGTAGCAGTTAGTATAATTTCATTTGGCTGGTGGCAACTTGCAAGCACTGCAGGGTTTAAGTTAATAGTAATACAACTCAGAAATGAAATCATTTTTTATTCTTAAGAACCAATTTTTTGTACATTTTATGCCCATGGAATTGCTTTCTAATCTTATTATTTAAAAAAATAATGACCAAGGCTCATTTATTTTTTGCCAGCCATCAAGTTTCATAAAATATTGGTCTCAAACTGGGTTCTATAAAGCTCATTAGAATTATGTGCTCCGTTTGTTTTTCTTTTTTTTCTCATTGGAAGTTTTATAAAGTGCGACATCAGATGAAACAGAATTAATAGGATGATATACACTTAACAGACATGCCTGCTTATTCATTTTTTTTTTAATTTGCAGTTAAAAGGTACCAAGGAGTTGGTTGAGACCAATGGCCACAGCCATGAGGACACAAATGTAGGTACCAAAAACCTGGTGTTTGCTCTTGCTTGATGTTGGTTGAATGCTTATGGGAATGTGGCACTTTATTTGTAGCACAAAGGATGTGTACCTCTCAGTGGCTTATTAAGATTACTGTGTTTGGTTTAACAATAAAATGTAGTAGATAAGCTAGGCAATTGTTAGCTCAGATTACAGATTATCAATTTAGAATTACTGCAGCTAATCTCTACCATACAAATTCTAATCTCAATGAATTGGTTTGAGCCCTTTATATTTCCAGAACTACAAACTAATGTGTTAGAAGGACAGATGGAATGAGACCCAACAGGGTAATAAATGGGATATTTCATGTGTATTTATTCAATTTGCCCATGTAATGCAAGTGGTAATGAAATTCCTGCTATGTTGAAGAGATATCAGAACAAACCCTTTCTCCCAGAAAGTGTAACTGCCTTCTATTTCAGGCCCAGAACAGTAGCATGATGCATTTGTCTTCTTGACACAGATAGAATGGTATAAAAGCTCAGTTAGCATTCTTGACTTCCTCTTCTACTGTTCCTTGAATTGCCTCAAATTAGTCAAGTACCCTTTGCCTTGGAAGTTCTTTAGTCTCAGGTAGAATATTATATGCCATGTAGATTGTTGGTTTTCCATATATTTTATGGTTTTGTTTTATCTTTTTAAAAATATATTTGAACCTTGGCTGGCGTGGTTTAGTGGGTTGAGCACCGCCAGCCTGCAAACCAAAGGGTCACCAGTTTAATTCCCAGCCAGGGCACATGCTTGGGTTGCAGGCCAGGTCCCCACTAGGGGGTGTGTGAGAGGCAACCACACATTGATGTTTCTCTCCCTCTCTTTCTCTCTCCCTTTCTCTCTGTCGAAAAATAAAAATAAAATCTTTAAAAATATATATTTGATTACCCTCATCACAAAAAATGCTTACTAAGCAATTCTTTTCATATAACACAGAGTTAGACATGGTAATAAATGCCTGATTAACTAGAGCTAGGGGAAATTATACATTTCATGTTCACTCTTGTTTTAATTATATACAGCAGAGAGCTTGACATTCAGAGTACCAAAAGCTCTCTCTTATTAATTACTGTTCCTACCAAACAGATATTTAACGTATGATGCCTATTGAGAACCTACTGCATACATGGAACTCCGCTAAGTACTAGCGAACGGGTTGGTTTACAAAGAATTGTAAAGCTTGCTGTCTGTCCTCAAAGAACTTTTAAACAAGTTGACGGGTTAAGGAACACATGGACGATATATGAGGTGCAGTAAGTGTAGAGGAAGGCAAGGCCACTGTGACGTGATGTAGTTTGAAATTCGAACTTTGCTGCTTATTAGCTGTGTCAGCTTGACAAGTTACTTAACCCCCCAAACTTCCTTTTCCTCATTTGTAAAATGGATGACAGTGCCTGCTTCAAAAACCATGATGTAATGAGCTGAAGAACGTGAAAACCTTAAGCTGCTATTACTGAGGTTTCTTTGTGCTGGATGATTAAGAATGGCTTCCTTGGATCTTTGGCATTTGGATTTGACTTTGAAGAATAAATAAAATGGAGAGAAAGAAGACATTCCTTCAGAACTCCCAAAGGACATGTTGTGACCTATGTAGAGCCTGTACAGCTTCCTCCAGTGTTCCATTCCCACAGTCTTGCCCTGCAACTCCTCTTCAGCATCCTAGCGTCCAGGGACACACTGCTACCACATTCTCAGCCAAAACTTTCACACGCACTCCCCTCAGAGCCAGGCTGTCTGTGCCTCCCAAGGAAGCTGCAGTCAAATCCAGTAAGCCTGGAGAAGTAGCAGCGTGCTTAAATTCTTGGTCTGTAAAGTGTGGGTGATATTACCTGTCTTTTCTTCCTCAAGGCTTAGCATGAGAAGCAAAGGAGATAATGGATGTGGAAGCTCTTGGGAATTGTGAGGTTCTACCTAAGTAGGAGATTGTTACTATTGTAAACTCATCTGCTGATTGAACCAAATTAGATGATACATGTAAAGGGAGGCCTAACACAATTTCTAGCCAGCTCTTAGGCTCTAGTTTGAGGAATATTGAAAGGCATTTATTATTAAGGGGGAAAAATGAAAGGAGATCATCTTTGGGGTTTTTGTCCTTTCTAGAGGAAAGTTTTTAGATATTAAAAATACCCATCTAGAGTCCATGATGTGGGCTTTGTTGAAAGATAAGGTTCAAGTCTGGTAGGAGGGAAGAATAGCACCTGAAGCAAGGGTGGGTGAGATATTTGTGGGGAAGTAGAACCCAGCACCTCACCACTGCTGGCCGCCTCTCTCACTGTGCGAAGGGCGAGGCTAGATTCAACAGCCACTGCCTGTTTTTTCGGGGGGTTCCCAGTAGGTGAATTGTTTGTCCTCTTTCTTGTCTGTAATGTTGTCCCCTTTGAGCAGTTTCCCTGGCACCTCCACGAGGGTTATGTGAAAGAAAAGGAACAAAAATCACTTATTTTGTGGCCATGCATTGGGAATGCTGGCAAAATATTTTGTGAAAATATTTTTAAATGTTCAAAATAAAGTCTAGGTGTCCTCTGAAGTTGCTACCAGCCCTGTGGTGGTCAAAGGAGAATTTATTTTGCTCACTAAAAAGCCATATGACCATGGCAAGTTATTTACCTTTGTTGAACTTCACCTTCCTTATCCTTAATGTGTTAAGTGAAAGTGCGTACATAAACACTTGGCCCAGGGTATATCCTCACCAAGTATTGATGACCTCTTCCGGCATCAGTGTCAGTAGTATCTAATACAGTAGGCCATACTTGGATGGATGAACTTTCATGCAGATCATGAGGTTTAAAGCCTCTAGTCCAGAGGTTGTTGATGGAGACATAGATTTTGTGTGTGTGTGTGTCTAATTAGTCACACATGAGGGCAGGGATTTGCTATATTATCATTTATTAATAATTATAGAGTAGATCGGGGCTGACATGGCTGGGTATTCTTGTGAGAGTTGATCGTCAATTTCAAAAACTATACTATTATAAAAGTAAAAAGGAAAATTTTGTATGCAACAAAAAATTACAGAAAAAATATTATCACTCTCTTCAGTTTTTTACCTTTCTGATTTCTCATTATATTTTTCTTGTCACCAAATGTTCTTCAAAGACATGCTTCCTAATGGCTGTATAAAGTAGATATAAAATAATAGAACCACATGAGTATGTGTTAAGCATTTAACTTCCCATTTTTTAACTGTTATAAATAATGCTGCAATTAGCATGCCCATAAATCTTGATCTGCACCCCTTGTATTTGTTTCCGGGAGATTCTGTATATTGATAGCTATGTCCTGAAGTCTGGCAGGGAGCTCCAGACTTATAGAACCGTCTGGCATTGAGAACGTCAGTGTGGCAGATGCTCACTTTCAGCATCCATTCATCGTCCTGAGGGCATCCACCAGAAGATATGTTGACTCTTGCACTTTACAAACAATCCTTTTGCCTTACTCTCAAGAGTTGTGAAGCTTACAGGACGCTAGGTACACCTAGATTTGGTCGGTTACTATTGTTTTTCTGTTGTTTTACCTTTTACTGAGCAACAATAGTATCTGACCAATACCTTGTCTGGTGTTCTCGAGGTCACCAAACAGAGGCACCCTTATGAGGCCCTCCATTGTCCCCATATCACAAGATTTTCTGGGAGCCTGTGCCCATAAGAAAAGTTTTCTGAAGACTAATTGAAAACCATTAAAAATGGAAATCAGATGCAGAGCCCTTACTTTCCAAGAGGACTGTACTTACCAGTTAAACAGGTTCTCTTTGTATTTGGAACTGGATATATTAATGACAGTGGGGCAGTCCAACCTTTTAAGTGTACCCAAGTTTGAAACTAGCCTTTATTACAGTTCCTTTAGAGACTTCTGTTATTCCAGATCCAATTTTCTTTCCTAAAAAGCAAAGCTATGACATTCATTTTTCATCTGCATCTCTGAGCAGTCTTCCAATCTCTAGAAGTGCTGAATAACTAGCCTCACCCCTGGTAATTATGCATAACAGATATCAAAATCTTAAGAAAAGATAATCTGTCCTCATCTAGTATCTTTTATGATGACCTTCCTCCCAGAAGCCCCTCCACCTCTGACCCTTACATGTGTATGTTTGGTGAAAAAGTGGAGGGGAAGGGAGAGGACGCAAGAAAGGTAGCAACAAGAAGGAGAAATCAAATAAAGTGGCAGCTGAAGCCTGGGGTGTATGGTACAGTTTGGTCTGAGAGATTCCCATGAATTTTCTCTCCTCCATCCTTATTTCTGCTTTTGGAAAGCTGCTACCCCACATCCTCTATCTGCAGGATCACACATTAGGGTTAGAGAAATCATTTGCAATATGTAAGGAGGTTTAATCTGTGATGCTGAAGGTTACCACTGTCAAGTAAAATACCCTTTCCACCCCACAATGAAAATGCAAAAGATAAAAGACTTCAATTTTTCATGTTGTCTCCATAAGAAAGTAAATCCTCAGAGTTGTCTTTAAATCTGTCAGAGTAAAGATGTTAGAAGTATACAGGAGAAATACTGTGTGAAGAACACTCTTCAGATTTAGTACACGACAGAAACAAGCTACTGTGAACCACGTGTTCTAATGATGCGCGTGTCAGAACCCTGCAAGTGCCAAGTGTGTGCCCACTTTCACATGTGGCTTTCACCCTTAGGCCATCGGTTTTCAACCAGTGTGCTGCAAGGATTTTTAAAACATGTGATACCTGACTATTTAGAAGTCAGTGACCTCTTTTTCTCTAGACTGTCATATTAAAAAAATGACAATAGCCAACACAACAATAGCCATCCAGTGTGAATGAATCAAAATTATTTTTTGTCAGGTCGGCAAAATATATATATTTTTGATGTGCCACAGAGTTTTAGTAATTAGTTTATGTGTGCCATGAGATGAAAAAGGTTGAAAATCACTGCTTTAGGCAGGTAAGCACGTGTGCTAAGAATACATCATGATGTATTAAGCAAGGCCAGAAAGAAAAGGAGAAACCCCACAGGGAAATAGGACCACACACTCAAACAGCAAAAAACACTCAGGCTCTATCCTTTCCTCCCATTAACAACTTGCTGCCTCTCCTTGGGAGACCTGACATTGAACTAGAAGGGGAGTAGAGAAGACAGTAATGACCACCTCACCAGGAGGAGTCACACCTCCTGCCCCGCCTCCCACAGGCTCTGCTGGGGGCTCAGGGGCACCGGGTGCAGCCAGGGTGAGCCAGAGGAGCTGGGGGTGTGAGGCTGCTGCTGTCACAGTTCTTCCAGCCCTGCATGTCTTTCTTCTCACTATCTCCTGCTGTCCCTGGCCTGTGCTGTGTCCCTCAGTTTGGGTTCCCACACAGCCTGCCATCCTTTCTTACTCAGTAAATCGACAAACATCCATTGAAGTGTGAGGGTTCAGAACAGATCTAGGTGCCAGATGGCCTGGTTTCAATCCTGGCTTCACCAGTAACTGTCTGGGAAACCCTGAGCAATATGCTGAACCCTGAACCACCCTTTTTCTCACTTCTAAAATGAAGGTAATAATCACACATACCCCACTGTGTTCACAGTGCTGGTGTGATCAGTACATGTTAGGTATTAGTACTCTAATATTCCACATGCCGGGCGCTGTGTGAGGTTCTAGCAAGATGTGGTTGCTGCCTCAGGTGAAGCGGACTCACTGTCCTTACCCAAACTTGTCCCCTGTGTCATGCCATCAGGACTCAACTGTCCTTGTCTTTAGGTCACTATGACAGTGTGAATAATGGGGTTGAGGTCGTTTACTTGCATGTCTCCAAAAACTCTCCAGAGGCAAGACCTTCGTTAGAAGGATGGACTCCACAGAGAGGAGAGTCTGGTGGGAGTGGGATGCAGTGTGTGGGTACACAGGTTACAAGACCCCTGAAAAACTCAATTGGAAAGTCAAAGGCCACTTTGTCTTCCTTCAGGGAAGGATGGACCCATGTCCATAGATACCTGAAGGTATAGATGTCTGAAATCCATAAGGCAGACTTTTCACGGACTAATATTTCCTCTACCCTGAAGTATACAATCCTGTTTGCATATGAAATGCTCACTCCTAGAATTTGGTCTTTTCCTCAAGCCATAGCTCCTATAAATTCTTGCTTTTTGCCTGCTTTCTTCCCCTCCTCCACCCCCACTCCACTCTCTGTACCCTTCTGCCCTGGCACCCCCAGCTGCCTTCTTCCAGCTAGTTTACCATGTTTCCTGCTGTGAAATCCATAATCTCATCTGAAAAGACCCACTCACATCCCCACACAGCACTGTCGGAAAGGACCAATGGCTGGCGGAGACCCTGTGAGCGCACCCACTCCCCAGCAGGTGCAGAGCTGCAAGGAAGCATGAGGAAGGGAGCTGCCATCACAGACAGGCAGGAGCTGGCTTCCTGGTTAGAGCTTTGTTTCCAGTAAATACTTGAGCTGTCTCCTTACCTGCCAACTGACAATGTGTTTCCACAGCTGGGCCACAGTTTGTCCTTCGTGTCAGGACAGGAGTTGGTAGGACCTGCTTGGCCATTAGTGGATTTGGAGCATGTAACCAGATTAGCTCATGTTTAATAAAGATGACAGGTTGGGTTCAGAGATGTGGAAGTACCTTCTTTCCCCAGGCCAAGTTAAAGAGAAACAGGAAAAAGAGGCAAAAATTTCAGCTCTCTGAGAGATGGTCTGACATGTACATGGATACCTGTGGCTACAGCTGAGATCTGAAACAAACCTTTTACATTGTAAAGGTTGTACTTCCCCAAAAAGTCTAGTGATAATACTACCTGATATAGAAGCCAAACCAATACATACATATAAATGCTCTTATATATATGTTTGCATAAAAGTGCCGTTTTCTTTTTGTGAAAAGTTTGGAAACTGCAGAAAAATATAAAGAAAAAAACCATCTACAATCTCAACACTCAAAAATTAGTGTTTTCATTTCTTTGTATTTCATTCATATTTGCCTATGTGTACATATATATTTTTTTACCAAATTTACAGCATATATGGGCAGTTTAATAGCCGATGTATTTTTTGTAATAAGTCATGAGCATTTCCCCATGTTAATAAATGTTTTTTAATATTTTTTAAAATATGACTTATGACTTTTAATAAGTGCCTAATACTTCATGCCACAGATTTGCTCTAGTTTATTTAATCATTCCCTGCCATAGGACTTTAAAATAGTATTTGTCATTGATAGTAGGCAATGAATATTCTTTTACAATGTATTAGCTAATTCAGTCACAATTTAAGCACTTTTTAAATGGAGCTTTTCCACTTGATTGGGATTTAGAGATAGAGGGAGATTCACTGCTTCTTTTAAAAGATCCAGTTCAGCCCCTATGTGGTAAGTGAAGAAATAAACAGCCAATGATAGTGTCTGGGTATTACCACATAGGATTCTGAACTCTTCAACAGGTGTGGAAAATAATTCCCAAGAATATTTGCATTCTGAAAACAAAGGCAAATAGTGTGTACTTCACAAATAACTTAGAATGAGATACGGAGGCACACCATTTAGGGTTTTGTGCTGTGAACTGTAGGGCAGCGCTCCAGGTGCTCTACGGACTGTAGAGCCTGTTTTATGTGTGGATCCCAGCCCAAAGCACATGGACCCAGGCCCCACCACCAAAATGGGGCTTGTCTACCCTCTCAGGAGAATGCATGACATTCAGAAGAGTTATCAATTAAAAGAACAAAATGAGTTCTAGCACTAAACTGAAAATTAAGGTTTTATTTCTAACACGGCTAAGAAAATATGTGTAAGCTCCAAATGACCAACAAGAGAAGTATACATAAACGTACAGACGTGACTTGAGTGCAAGGAATAATTTTAAAGTCGAGTAAACCTGAAGGGCTCAGTCTCAGTGTCCCTGCCTCCGGTGAGATCCAGTTTAGCACTATCTGGTGTGTTGATCGAAAATGAACAGAGGGAAAGTTTAGGAGCACTTATGAAAAAAGCCAGGAACCCAAAGGGTGGACAGGATTTTCTTCTAGTTTCTCTGGAAGACAGAAGGGGAGACTCAGGAGCCTCCTTTGCTCAAGGAACTTCAGTTCCTACTGACATGTCAGCAGGATTAAAGATGAGAAAATGGTAAGGAACAGAGGTTCACCAGTAGCAGATCAGCCTCCTCTTGTTAGTTCTGTATGTTTACTCAGGAACCATAGGGCTTCCAAGATGGTTGTGGTTGTTGTTGTTTAGAATATTAAACATTCTGCAGTGACTTCCACACTCCTGGTTTCTGCTCACCACACATGAGCCCAGGACAGGAAGAGCTATGAACATACCAGCCAGGGCTGGCACCAGCCTTGGTCCACCCACCATCTGTGACACTGGACTTCCTCAAGGATTCTCTGCTGGGCTCTCCCTGATTCTCCTGGGACAGTCCTGAAATGCCACAAGGGGCAGTCACCATCTGTTTACCCACACTACTCACTGCCAGAGCACACAACTCACTGGGCTGTGGCATTTCTTTGAGGAAATGTGTAGGAAGATGACAAAGAAGAAACGTAAGTGGAAAGGTGAGAAGGAAGAAAAAAGGGGGTGAGGGGCAGGAAAGACAGCAGCAGGAAGATGCCCACTAGCCCTTCCGAAGCCACGTAGCAGGCAGAAGAGCAGCGCCTTCACCGTCCTGTACTTCCCAGCAAACTCCAGTAATGAAATCTGCCTTCACTCAAGCTGTCTGTGGTTGCCCCAATATACGCACTTAGTGAAAACTCAAACCAAAAATAAGGTTCTCAAATACAAATCAAAAAGTTCAGGTGTTAATCTTCAAATAAAATATTAGTAGGCTTCCTGGGGGAAACTACACACACACACACACACACACACACACACACACACTCATATTCAAAGACAGCACCCACAGTAAAGTGAAGTATATGCTAATCATTCACCCTCAAAAGTCTTCCCAGCTCTGCTGGAAATGCCCCTCTCCATTTCTGCCCTTCCCTTCCCTCTCTAGGGTCTAATAGGTAGGAATCATCCCTGGCGGTGAGTCCACTGCCCCCTGCTGCAGCTTCACCTCCCTGCCTCCCGGCCTGCACACCGGGCCCAGAGGGACTCCTGGATCAAAGATCAGACAGTAGCCCAGCTGCTCACCCTGGAGGCAGATACCTTGTTTGTTTGTAGTCACCCGTAACTGGGCATTGTAATCAAACCACCAAGAAGGTTGCACTCCTCACCCTTGTGCCTTTAAATCTAACTTAGGATATCACAAAATTTCAGAACTTCAACAAACCACACCTCAGTGTAAATCCCATCCTAATTCACACAAAGGAAAGTTAAACTGCGAAGGAAAGTTGATCTGAAAAGGGAAAGGCTTTCATACATTCTGTTCTTTATAGAAGCACTGCAGGGTATTCCTGAAGAAGCGGGTCTGCAGCCCTTAGCTGTACAGTGTCAGAGCCAGAGAGGCCACGCCGTCTCTGGGCAGCAGCCTGCCTGTAAACATGTGAAGAGTCACCAGGGACTTGGAAGTGGCCCCTTGCCAGGTGTATGGTAGCCAGTCTGAAAGCTCGGCAGGTTCCCCTGAAAGACTCACCAGCCTTGGAATGATTAATGGTTTTTTTTCAGATTTCTGTTCACTTGATTATTTTTTCCAAGAAAATTCGATTTGCCTCTGACTTTCCAACCCTGACATTGGCATTGTGGAGAAGATTTGTAGCTCTGATACTCAGCATTACCATTGTTTTTATTACGTCAGCTTCCCCATGAGATTACAGAGTGGCTTTCTCTGGGCAATTTCCAGACTGTTCAGTGTATGCTGATGAGCTACTTATGTTTATGAGGCTTACAGAATCTAATTTACATAGGCAGTTTCTTTCCCTGTCAACTTTGAGAATGATGGCTTAGAATGATGAGAAAGGTCTACAGTTGCAGTCTGTGTAAGGTTCCCACACTGTGTAGGTGTAATTTCTGCTTCCTCACTACACGTAACACACACTTACACCCATGAACATGAGCATAATATGTCTCACAGCTGTAAGCTTACATGTTGTTCCTCACTATTTTACACAATATTCAAATTGCTCCTTTTGGTAAGAACAGAATAATTGTTGGCCTGGTTATGTTGAATAAATGGTTTTTGTTAACAGGTCGAATTCAGCTAACTCCACCATTCATTACAAATTCTAACTAATTAGAATTTTTATTGATAATTTCACTTCCCATCTATCATGTCATCCTTTCTGCTTGCAATGCAAATTCCACATGTTTTTAAGCCCATCTCAATTCCTATTTCTTGGTGACTTATCCTAAGATCAGACCAAAGCAATTAACCATCTTCTCCATATTCCCACAGTATTTATCATTGTACACATTCTGAACAACCAAGTCGTAATAGGTCTATCTCCTCAACTCAGGTCTAAGTGCCGTAAGGGGGGTGATGTATATGTCTGCTTTACAGACGCTAACACAGCGATGAGCCTATGTAGATGGGTACATTTGTAATACATTTAGAATACTTATCAGCTGATGATTGGACTGACATAGAATTTCCAACAGCTTCAGACAGCCCTGTGAATCTCTTTGGCCTGGTTAGGTAAGAGTTGCAAACACTTCCTTCTGTATATTATCTGCAGGTAATCTTGAAAATGAACACATTTCATTCCAGTTCACTTTAAGACGTGTATATAAATCTCATAGACTGTGAAAGTTAGAATGGAGGTGGTAGGGATCACCTCATCCAACTTTCTCACTTCATAAGCTTTAATTTGGTGTATATTTTCTGGTCTAATTGTTGTGTGCCTGCATACATTTTCAAAGAAAATACTTCTCAAACTTTAGAAAGCAACAGAATCAAAAGGAGAGCTCTTTAAAACACAGATTGCTGGGACCCACCCTAGAGTTTAAGATTGGGTAGGTGTGGGCCAAGGCCTGAGAATTTACATTTCCAATGAGCTCCCAGGCGATGCTAATGCCGCCGGTCTGTGGACCGCACTTGCAGAAACTGCTGCCTGCTCTCCGTCCCAGACTAGGTCAAACGCTGCTCTGGGCTCCTCTAGCGCCCGAGGCCAATCCTTGTCATAGCTTTTATCATGCTGTATTTTAATATATTTTACAAGCCTCTCTACCCTCTGGGTTCTTATTATTCATTCTTAAATTCTGTTGTCTAGAACAAAGCCTACCATATAGTAGGTGCTCAATAAATACTTGATGAATGGAGAGTGGTAGAGGCTGATAAATTCCAATCAAATTATACTGAACTGAGGCATCCTGAGACCTTAGTCTAAATGTTGAACTTTGTCACTTTTCAACCCAAAGAGGAAAATATACAATTAGTAATTGAAAGGCTCTGGTTCATAAGAAATCACATTCATTTGGAGAATACACAGAAGATAGGTGGACTGAGAACTAGCCACTCCTAACTTCTTCATCCAAGTCCATGTGCTGGGCAGTGCAGTATGTTGGGAACACATCCGATCACAGCCCAGTCACTGTCCTCAAGGGGCACACTGACCATTGAGGAGATAGCATACGACTAAAGAGGATAATCCACAAAGATTGGTCCTCTCAGTAAGGGAGAGGACTTGGTTTGGGTTAGGGGCTTGCACAAAATGGAACAGTTGTGATTCTCTGAGAGGTACCTCAGACGGAAGGCGTATAGACTAATAGCTAGAGAGTCTGACTGCCTGTGCGTTTGGAACCACTACTTTTCAGGCATGTTAGCTTCAGAAGTTATTTGTACCTCAGTTTTTTTATCTGTAAAATAGGGATAAGAGTACCAGAACCTGCATCCACCAACCACTCAGTAAGGGCTAACTATTAATATTATCATCATTATCATTAGTCATACCATTTTCTATTTAGGGGACCTCAAATTCTACATGGATCAGGTACCATGCATCAGCAGTTCAGAACACTGAGTTCTTGGAATGTTTATCATATATGGCATATGCAAGAAGGCAGTGAAGAAAAGGAACTGGATTTTTTCTGTGTTGGGAAGGGAAAGAATATTTAACATTTACTAAGATCTCATAGTATGCCCAGCAAACACTGTGAAATTTGATTTTACTTTAATAATAATTAAATGTCTCTCTTTCCCATTTATCCAATTGCATCTCATTCATTCTCATGACCTAATTTACCACTACAAAGGTCAAAAAGACTCTAAAATTTTAATGTTATCATTAGTAATGTAACCTCAGCAGGCAAAAATTATGATAGTGGGTGCTTTGTAGCAGAGAAAAATAAGAAATATCATACTGAGAAATGGCCTGGGAAAATAACATGCCAAGAGCACCATAATACAATTAATCTTTACCAGCAATAGAGTCAGTATCATACACGATAAATCAAACCGACTAATTCTGGATGCACATAAATACATTTAAAAGTATTTCACTTTATTTTCTTCTGTTTGCTGCTCCATTTTTATTGGTAGAGGAGATTTTTCATGTCAGTACTTTTCCAGGTTATGAAGGGAATGGACTTGCGTAGATGTGGCTGTGTGGATCACATTTTCAATAGTGATGAGGAACACACAGTGTTTTTGAGATCAAGTGTATTTTTTATTTGGTAACATCTACAGTGGCATATAGAAAAAATAAAAATAAAATACTAAAACCTACACTTTAAATCATGAATGGAGTTACTGGAATACAAAGGAATTTTTTCTCATTTTAGATCATTTTTATTTACTATGGCTATCACGAAACTATGCCAAAAGAAAGTAATTTAATTGTCAGTTTGAGACCCCAGTTTAAGTGTGACATGAACTATGATATCCATAATTAAGTGATAATCCAGGCAACACTGGTGCTCTTGGTATTTAATAGGAAATGTTACAAAACTGAAATTACTCTTTCTCATCAGTCTTTGTTCTCTAATTAAAAGTATATGTGGGAATCATCCAAGTTTTCCAAATAGGAGCTAAACAATAGTATATACATATATGCATGTGTGTACACATATACAACACATGTATATACCGAGGTCTGTCCAGAAAAAGTCCAGCCATTGTTAATATAACGAGAATAGGTTGTGTGATCTCAATGTAACCTGGCAGCCAAGTAGAGTAGACTGGAATGTGAATGTGTGAACAGTGACAATTTCACTGTACTAGTCAGTGGGAGTGGTAGACCCCATTGAGTGAGCATGTGTACTGTGTGGCCATTGCATTCAAAATGAGCAAACCGAGCAACAGATCTGCATCGAACTTTGTGTTAAGCTTGAACATTCCTTCATGAAAACTATTTGGATGATACAGAAGGCTTTCAGGGTCAATGCAGTGAATGCAGCACAAATAAAAGTGTAGTACAAACACTTCAAAGATGGTTGAGAATCCATTGAAAGTGATCCATGTTCTAGAAGACCTGCAACAAACAGAACACCTGAGCATGTTGCACATATATGGACTGCAATCGACAAAGATTGGCAACTGACAGTGTGAGAACTAGAAGCTGATCTGAGGGTTGACACAAGGTTTTGGCATGAGACATGTTGGGCAAAATTTGTTCCGTGGCTTCTGCTACCAGAGCAGGAGGAACATGGTGCTGCAGTTGCTAATGACCTGATTCAAACCACTACCAATGAACCAGATTTCCACAAGAAGGTCATAACTTTGAAGGGGACTGAGATGTCATTGTCCTATGTACAATGTTTCTTGTATCTTTTATCTTCAATAAATGTCTCTGTGTTTCATAGTGCGTGGCTGGATACTTTATGGACAGACCTTGGTATACATCTATAATATTATTATATGTGTGTGTGTGGGAGGAGGGTTATATATGAAATACAGGGTGGGGCAAAGTAAGTTTGTAGTTTATCCTTGTATTACTTATTAATATATTATTTTCCATGTAAACAACTATAAACTGTATAAAAGGTAAATATTTAAATGTTAATAGTGCTTATATCTGGGTAATCGAATTTCAGTTAATTTTATTTTCATTTTATGTTTTGTAAATTTTCCACATTGAACATGTATATTAATATTTCTAATGGGAAAACCAAGGAAGGTTGTTATTAAGAATTAAAGTGAACTAAAGAATTGTCTTAAATTTTGGAAAAGAAAGTAAAGGAAAAAATTTATAACCTTATATTATGGTCTCCAAAAAAGTTAATATTTAAATTAAAAACATATTGAAAGCATTAATAATAAATACAGATTCAAAATTAAATTTTTTACCTTTAATCTAAGATAATAAAGAAATTATTTTACTTTAAAATGACACAGCATCAAATGCATTTAGGGACCAAAAGGATGTAAAATATCCAAATGATTGCATTGTTTTTTTCACTGCCCAATGTATATATTCCTCAGAGACCTACTAAATCGCCACAGGCCAAGGGTACTGACCAAACCTATGAGGCCAGTCAGTTTCACCTATGATGTTTATCCTCTACAAAGTAACAGATTCATTTGATGTAATTCAATAAATATTGCCAAAGGTCTAAAATGAGTTCTTTCAAAAAATACTGTTGGTAGATTTAGTATATGGGGACTATGCTAGGTACTGAGGACATTGTTCCTATGTGGACAAATGATTACAGGTAGAGCCATCACATAAAGTGCAGGCAGGGAAACTTTTGGAAGTGATGGGAATGGCAGGTGTACACTGGGACCATGCAAGATAGGGAGGGACAGAAGCTGGGCTACAGAGTGACTCCCAGCCCAGACTTTCTCCTGACTCAGGTCCTGTATTTCCAGTTGCCTTCCCAAGACCTCACATCCAATATTTCTAAAGTATTGGAGCCAGTACTTCTCATTGTTTATGATCTTTACTTCTGGTATCATTATTCTGCTAGTCATCAGATTTGACTTGTTTAATTTTTTTAAAAACTCACTTCCCTTTTCTCTGCTTCACTACCACATGCATAAGCCCCCTGTCCAAGCCCATTCACCTGCTTGGCCAGTCCTGCACATGGCCCACACTTGTTCTTTGGAGTGCCACTTTGACCTCGGCTTTCCTCCACCGGCATCTTCCACACCAGAACACGTGTGCTGCCTCTCCCTCATTCCCAGAACTCTGCCTTTGAAACCCTTTCCTGCTGCACAGCCCATGGTTACAAGCCACACTGGTACAAAGGAAATCTGTCATCACCTAACAGCAGCAGCCAGCCAGTCCCGTCCCTAGCAACACAGGTCCTCAGCCCGGCCCCTCCTGGCTTCCTGCCTTGCTCCCCTTTGTAGTCGTAACTGTGAGAGTCACTGCTCATTGGTCCTGCCTAGGAGCCCCTGCTGGCTCCCGAATGGCCAGGAATGTGGACATCCTTCAGGAAAGGACTCAGTCCCAGTGCTCAGTAGATACTTACAATAGACTTGACAAAGATGTTGATAGGTGCCAGGAGTGCAATCAAGAGGGGCAGCCTAGCACAGTAGTTAAAACTCTACAGCAAGAAAGCATTGGTTCAAGTCCAAGTCTGCTTCTTAACTAGTTATGTGATCTTCAGCAAGTCATTAGCCTCACTATGCCTCAATTTCCTCATCTTATAATGGGAAAGCAACAGTAATGAAATCGTAGTGCTGTAATAAGGATTAAATAAGTTCATATCTGTAAAGTTCTTACAATACTGCCTGCACATACTAGCACTATATAAGTGTTTAGTAAATAAATACAACCAAGGATGATCAGAAATGCTGTATCCAGATATCTATAGCACCTAAACCACACCTGTCTTTCTTGAAAGGCTCCCTTTTAGGACCTGTAACTAGTTCTCACCTATTTTAATCATAACAGTTGGAAATCTTAGAAAACACAGTTCTTGGACTTATCTAAGAACATAATGAATGTACCCCATGGCCAGCAATTGAACCCCAATGAGATAGAACATCTTAGCATGTAAAATGTGGTTGTTTTGTAATAAATTGCTGAATCTTGGCTGAGGGCAGGAGTCCCATAGGTCTGCTTTCAAATTGTCTCTCTGAGGCAGAAGCTTGTTGGGCCTCTTTCCTCCCTCATGCAGACCCTGGACATCAAAGGCTTCTGGGGAAAGGGCACAGGTTGGTGGGGGCCCACAGTTCTCTGCACTGGTGGTACCAAACTTCAGCAACTGATATTAGCAGGGCCTTGGGACTTCTGACCCACAGAAAATTCCTGAGATCCTGTTTGCTCTTGGGGATTGACAAATTCTTACTTTTCCTTGAACCATAAGAAATTTTGAAGCTTACTCAGTCACTCATTATCAACAGTCCTTTTTACATCCGTTTGGTTTTTTATTGTTTCCCATCACCATCCCCCACCTCCTCTTCCCTTTCTCTCAATTTTTATTGGCATTGAAATCCAGGATAAGTACATATCAAGTTAGCTGCCCATATCAAGTTGATGGGCTCATTCTAAAGGGAAGTTCCAACTCAGGGAAGAGGGCACATAGCAAGCATGGAATTTTGGAACAAAAAAAAACACTGTAGATCATATGTTTCTACAAACAGAAATAAGAAAACAAGGGTACACAGCAAGTCAGTAGCAATTAAAATTAGTATGCTGTGTCCAAATCCATCATTTGTTTACTATTTCAGCCATTTTTTGTGGGTCACTCCATTTTTCAGCCACTGGGTACCTGCTACATGCTTGTCACTGGCTAGTCACTGAGGAATAGCTTGAAGGTTATTGGAGACTGGTATATCACTTGACAGATTGCTTGTGGTACTTTGGAAAAAAAGAAAAAAAAACATTGAGTAAAGGATATTGAAATAGCTGACTGGTATCTTGAGTGTGGTCTTCAGGGACCCTGGTTTCATGAATCCCTGAAATATTTGTAATGGATCAGTGTAATATTTGAGTCGGGTCTAGAAGCAAACAGCAAAACAAGACCATGGAACAAGGAAAGCAGAGAAGGAATGAGAGCCTTGTGGTGTGGTGTTGGCAGAGTGGGAGGTGACATGGTCAGTCTTTAATTTACCATGCATATCTGGACAACTGTCCCACTCACC
Source organism: Tonatia bakeri (assembly GCA_004024845.1). Classification (NCBI taxonomy): domain Eukaryota; kingdom Metazoa; phylum Chordata; class Mammalia; order Chiroptera; family Phyllostomidae; genus Tonatia; species Tonatia bakeri. The sequence continues at coordinate 35,305 of PVIA01002881.1, read as the reverse complement.
TTGCATGCACTAGTAGCTGTAAGGCTGCCAGCCCTTGTAGGGCCACAGGGAAAGTCACACTGTGGTAGTCTCTCTATTTAGCATGTATGTGTGGGGGAGTATCAGTAAGTATGTTATTCAATGAAGTAGTCAGCTACTTTGTGCTTAAATATAGCTCTTCAAAATGGCATCTGTATGTCTTTAGCTTCTTATTTCTTTTTAAATTTTAAGGATAACAGCCCTGGTTGATGCAGCTCAGTGGATTGAGTGCCAGCCTATGAACCGTGTCACTGGTTCTATTCCCAGTCTAGGACACATGCCTGGGTTGTAGGCCAGGTCCCCAGTAGGGGCCTCAAGATAGGCAAGCATGCACTGATATTTCTCTCCCTCTCTTTCTCCCTCCCTTCCCCTCTGTAAAACAAGTAAATAAAATCTTCAAAAATTAAAATAAATTTTAAGGATAGCAGTATAACAACATTGCCACAGAACATGTAGAAAATAGAAAAAAATATGCACTATTTGGGCACTACCACAGTTAGTTTATATATTTTTGCATACATATTTTTATATGATTGCAGTCAGAGTTTTATACATAATTCTCACATGGATTCAGAACCCCAAGTATGTATTATGCACATGTTCTGTATCCAGTCAGTTCTGTGAATAATAAAAGTGAATAATAATGGTAATAATGATGCCACAATATATTCATAGATGTTTATAATTTTAAGAGGCAACATCTCACATAAGACATTTGGTTCCCAGAGAAACCCCGGAGACACTCAGGGCAACAGGCACAGGTCATTATCCCTGTCTTACACAAGAGGAAGTTAAGCGATACCCTGCCTACAGTTATGCAGCACATAAATAATGGTGACAGAATTAGAACACAGTTGCACTCAGCCATGCCTCCTCACCTTGTCAGGTAAATGACTGCCCTAAAGGAGTTGCTAGTTTTGTTGAAGAAACAAACACCAGTGAAAGCCAATTCTGTCTAAATGTGTAAGTGATCAACTGCCACATAAATGACATAGGAAATGTGTTGAAATAAGGAAAACTTGCAAGTAGCTTGGCACAAATGCCTCTGAAAATATGGGGCATTTGTGTAAAATGTGTAAAATGTAATTAGGGAGTGGTGAAGAAAAGGGAGGAGAGGGCGTGCTCAAGGTGAGCCAGTTCTTAATGGAAGAGCCAAGGCTAACGTATGCTCTCCTGCCACCTCATGGCCATCTCTCATTGTCACTTTGAACTTGGTAAATCCAAGCAGACAAGCCCAATGATCAGATGATGATACGAAACAGGGTCAAAAAGTGCAATGATAGTTGAACCCATGGAAATGAAAGAACTCCGATACAATGGGGGAAGGAAAAAGTGGTGACTGAACTGGGCAAGTACCAAAGTTAGAGTTGAAGGAGAAGAAAATTACCTTCTTCTCCATGTGTGCTGGGCCAGCAGAAGGAATGGAGAAGCCAGTGAGGACTAAACAAAAAATTAGGAGGAAAAAGACCAGGACATCTTATGCAACAGAAGCAAGTGAAGCAAATGGTTTAAAAGTCGCTGATGTCAAAGAAGTCAAATGTCACATGGTAAGAGGGTGGAGAAAATACAGGAAATCACTGAAACTCTTTCAAAGGACAGCTTCATGGTATGAGTGTCGAGAAAGCTGAGATTTCAAATAGTGAGTCAGGGAACACAGACTCATAGGCAAGGAGCTTTGCAGTAAAATAAAACAGCACCAAAGTTAAGGGGGCCACAGGAATAATGAAATGAGGGGAATAATGAAAGGATGTTATAAACTGGGGAAGCCATTATTCTTTATTCTTAGGTGCTTGGGTGGGTAGAGGGAGACAAAACAAAACAACAAAGTATAATTCTACCTCAGTAAATTATTGAAAAAGAACTTTTCTAAATGGATAAATTACTTTGATCATTTCTCAATGATAAGGTAACTACCTCTAAGGAATCTTAGAGGGGAAATTTATGCCTTCAAGTAGCTATTTAGGGAGTCTAAAAAAAGAAGGCCATGATGTCTAGTTTCTGGTTATTATTAAAAACCTTCTAAGTGTCACAGAAATTATGGTTAAAGGTAAGAGAGAAGATTATTAGATAATTCTGTCTATTCTCCTGCCAAGTGCAGAATTGTCACCTATTGTGCCTTTTCTAGTCTGGAGTGATTTTTACTCTGTCGAGTGAATGGTGTTCTTACCACTTCCTTTAAAATACTATTTCATAATCCTATTGACCTCACTGTGAGAAAACTCTTGATGTCCATCCCGAAGTCCTCTCCCTCTGTATACTTTGCATGGTATTAACAATTTGTTCAGTAACTTCCCTTCCCTTCCAACTCTACCCACTGTTATCCATATCTAATGTGCAACTCCAGGCATCTGGAACACCTTCTCCAGAACATCTAGTAGACACAACATTCTTTGCAGCATATTACATTTTTTGGTAAAGGATTTTAATGGGGTAAATGAAAAACAATCTTTATAATTTTGTGTTTCTAATAATGAAATATTCCATTCTTAGTTTCCTTCCATTGTCTAAAGGTTTAGAGTGGAATGAAGTAATAAGGACAGTGACATTTTCTTTATTGATCTGAATAAGAGAGAGAAAGAGGAACAATGATTCATTCTTCCACTTATTTATGTATTCATTGGTTGATTCTTTTTTTAATTGATTTTTAGAGAGAGATAAACATCAATTTGTTGTTCCATTTATTTATGCATTCACTGGTTGTTTCTTGTATGTGCCCTGACCAGGTATTGAACCTGCAACCTTGGTATATTGGGACAGTGCTCTAACCAACTGAGTACTTGGCCAGGGCAGGACAGCGACATTTTTAGGAAAGGGGCAAAGCCTTGCTAAATCATGATCCAGTGTCCCAGTAAAATACATTGCCCAATCACTAAATAGATAGTTGGAACACCCTAGGTAGAGAACATGAAACTCTTGAGACAGGACTTAAGAACTGACCCATTCATTTCCAGAGTTAAAGATGAAGCGTGAACTGGTTATGTCCTCTTGAAAATGTGCTGCCCTAGTGCTTAATATTGTGAGCAATCTGTCCCTATTGTGAGGAGTTATTCTCATAACAATTTTGGGCAACAGTCCATTTGAGGTTTTATTATGTGCTACCAGACAGCTGCCCTGGCTTCACCAGATCTTAGGGATCTTACAGCCTGATCACCCTTCCCCCAGAGAGGGGTCTAGATGGAAGGCTACACATGTGGGGGTTATAGTACAGGAGAGGAACACTGAGCTTGGAATATCCACCTTTTATATCAAGCAGTAAGCAAGTCTTTTCTTTGTCCCAGAAGAAGACATCATGATACAAACACAAGCCTAATAAACACCCATAAAAACAGTTGTCAGGGACTCGTTAAGTTATAAAACCTATACATCCTACTTTCTCCCAAATATCTTGACAAGATGTCATAGAAACCTTAAGTTTAATGTTTCCAAAATTGAACACACCATCTTTTCCCATATTTGCTTCTTACTCTCCTTTCCTGTTCACCTGTGCACCTACTTATTCTCAACATTTCCCTCATTCATCGGGTCATCGGGTAGTTTGTTGTTCCACCTCTTGAATATCTCTTATGTTTTATACACCACTGACTTGGTTTGGACCCTCATCATGAAAAGGTAGAAAACAAATAGACTCTTGCAGGAGGCTCCAAGCTGGCATCCCTGCCCCCAGTTTCGCTTGACTCCAAAACAGTAATCTAAAATTCAGAATCATTTGTGTAACTTTTCTACTGAACAGTGTTCATTAGGTAAGCCTTCCAAATAAATTCCAAACTTCCGATTATGATCTGCCTACTTCTTCCAGCTTCATCTACTGACATTTCCTATAAGCTTTCTTATAGACCTTTTATGAGAATTGCTTGCTAGCCCCTGATTGGCATGTGATATATGTTTGTGACATAAATACTTGTTGAGTGGCTGAAAGTAAAAACAGGCTTAGCTTAAATACAACAAGGATTTGGTTAGGGGAGTTACTTAGTTACAAACTTTCCCTATGTACAGTATTCTCTTCATCTTACTACCCATGGCAACGGAGCTCTTTTGACAAACACTGGAAGATAATTTAGATTCACAGGCACGAGTGCAAACATGGGAAGAGAGAACAGGCATCACTCATATCTACTTTGTGCTTTGTAGACTAGTCCAAACTCATAGCTTACCAAAAATCATAAATTCCTTGTTCAGCCTGATTATAAATACAGACAAGTCAAATTAACTTGATTTTTCTGAGGAATCCATGATTAATAAGTCACTAAAACACCACTCCCCTTTTTTAATAGAGGAAAAATATGAGAGCGGAGGCCATCAAAGGGCTATCTAAAATCACCATCCTGTCTTCTAGCCCTTAAAACACACTGGATTGACTTTAAATTTTGTCTCTAGCAAAAGGTATGACGTAAGTGTTCACCATCTCGTTAACTCTATGACTTTGTCAGCTAGTCTGAGTTTTACATTATTCCCCAGGTTGACTTGGGCCCCAGGGCATGTAGCAATAACTCTTTTGAGTAATCACAAGTTGGTCCACTTCACTAAATGATATTGTAGACCCAGGTTTCTAGTGAATATGCTTGGACACACCTTTGACTATGATGGAAATGATAGTTCCCCTTTTGGAGATTCTTGAGGCCAATTTATAATCTGTACTCTTTGGAGCCTGCCTGATTAGCTTCACTAGGTACAGTACCATGTGCCAGCATAGTCCTTGTCCCCACTGGAGGAGTTAGAAAAGCACCTTCATCTCCACCCAGAACACAACTCACAGCAGTACCCAAAGGCTGATGCATCGGCCAAGCCTTGGTCTCTATCAGGCCAAGGCCTCCAGGACTGTCGTAGAGCCTGGCAAAGAAGTGTGTCTACCCCACAGCCACTGTTGATGCCCACATGAGAACATGCCACTGATAGTCAGGAGAGCACAGGCTACAATAGTCCATCTTAATTTCTACCTTTTATCTTTCTATCCTCATTTGCCCAAACCTAAAACATCAAAGTAGCCATCTTTGTTTGGTAGGCCATATTAGCTCCTTGTAGGCATTGTTACTCAATAGGATTTGTTGGAGCCAACTCTGAGTCCCCTTTTCTTTATGACTCCAGCTTTAGATATGGGGACAGGTGCCCAGCAGCACTTCAGTGGCCTCAGTCTATTCCTCCCTTGCCACTTCACGCTGGCTCTTGATGTGCTGCCAGCTCTTCAGTCTATTTCCCTCCCTAAACATGAGTCCTCAATTGTGTGATGGCCCCAGGACACCACTCAATTTTGGCAATTAATGTGGGCATGTTGACTGCTAAACTCTTCCATGTAATTTCATTTGTCCCCAATTATCATCCAGGCTGTGATCTGATCACCCATTCTTGAAGATACTATTTCCACTCAGCCTTAGGTTCATTACTGTTATTTCTCTTAAGTGATACAGTCATTACTCTAGTTAATATTTTTCCATTCTCTTTCCTCCTAAACTTCTGCTGGGAGATCTTTACAGAGCCCAGAGCCATGTCCCTAGGGGACCTATTTTCCCTTAGGGCATGCCATTAAGAGAACTTAGCAAGCTCCTTGAACCCACTAGCCCAGGGACATGAAGTGTCCACACAGCCTTCTCTACTCTAATGGACACAGTCTAATCCCAAAATACCATAAGAACTTCACCACAGAAGGAATTCCTATTCCCTTCCATATAACCCTCTTTAAAAAATATGCTGTTCCCTTCTACATAAACCTTTGGATTTGTTTGGTTTTAAAGTTCTTGAGCATATTTCTGCTGGGGCTGGTTTGCAAGATCCCTTTGTGGAAGTATAAGAGTATTTTTCTCCTGTAATGACATGTCCAGCTGGCTCCAGGCTCTTCTTCAACCATTCCCTAAGACTTTTCTCACATCTGCCTTCATGGGCACACTCCTACCATCAGCCTCAGGATTCAGTCGGTACCCTCTAGTCAACCAAAACCTTGCGTCTGACCTACTATCATAACACTGTGGTTCCCCCAATTCTTTACCTTACCTATTTTCCCCTCTCATTCAGACCTGACCACTCATTCTTTAGCAGGTAAGTGTAACCTTTACAGGAGCCTCCAAAATGTCCATTAAATGTTGCTTTACCAACTGCGATTTTTCAGGAGAAACTTCTTTCCTGGCAATTTCCAATTATCCCTGATTTACAAAGTAGAAGATCATGGGTTAGTCAGCACATAGATCTATTTTTATTGGCATGCACTAAGGGCTTTTTTTCTTCTCTTTTTTATTTAAATGCCTTCAGATGGGACTTGTGTTCTTTACATGCTCAATATTACTTTCAATGGTCTCCTGTATTCCTTTACATGGCCAATTTTGTTAATTTGTAGTAACTAGCTAGATATCCTATAACCAGTTTCAGTCCTGTACCACCTGCGAAACCATTTGCCCAGCCTTTCTGTTTTCCTTTGTCCCTACCCACCTACACTCTGGCAGATTCCCCACCATCTACTGGAAACATCATCCTTAATTCTTTGCTAAATATGCTAATTCCTCTTAAGACCTATCTAAGAAATTTCCCCTCAACAAGTTTCAACTACCCTAATGATTCCACTGCCCCATATATGCAGGTCTCTGATCATTAAATTTGACCTTCTGTTAAATCACTGTTCCATTTTGAGTTCAGAATATCAAGTCTGGAAGGATATGAGTTAAATCTTTATCTTTGGTTTTTAAATTAAGAAAAAAAGACTATAGGAAGAACTAAAAATGGTCCAGCCTCAATGTTTCATGTGTTACTGGTTTTTTGTATAATTCTTCACATTAAATTTCCAAAGAAAAGAATTTCCCAACCTTTGCTTTACCTGCTGTTTACAGTTGTGCATAAGGATATATACCTCCTCCACTTACACACTCCTAACCACTCTATCTTACCTTCCCAATAGGCCCTGTTTCCTCCAACACACAATTTACTAGCATAGTATTATAAATCAGCCTGTGTGTGCTTTTCAGAAAAATTTTTCATATTTAAAATAAAACATGTTAAAGTACCTATAATCAAATGCAGAATTTGCTAACAGTTTAATCAGAATATGGACAAAATGTACAATAATTTGAACCAAATTTGCCACTTTTGCAGAGAATTACTTGGTTTGCTGAGAACTGTAGCCAGGAGTGTAATTTTAGAATTATATATTTTCTACTGTTGGGCAAAGAGATCAACTACTTATAAAAGTTGATCCTCAGTAATAAATGTAAGTGATGACCTCTATTTTAGAGTTTAAGAGACCTGGTGGCTTTTATTAAAATCTACATAAATACCTATATGTTGTTTATTTTTTAACTTTATAGGAAATCAATGTGTTGACAGTGGCATTAGTCAACCAAGACCGAGAAAACAATATTGATAAAAGAAGTCAAGGCTTAAAATCAGAAAAAGAAGCTCTACTTATTGGTAAGGAAATTCTATTTTCCTCATGTGTTCTGTTAAATTATTCTTAGGTAATTCGCTTAAATAATATTTAATTAATTTGCCTCCAACTTGTTGATAATTTAAACAGCTTTGCCTTCTGATCAGAGGTGAGATTAACCTTGTCAAGATTCTATTATGCACATTTCAAGTTAGGAATGTACAAATCACTGAGGGTTTTGCTCTTCTGTAACCATGTTTATTAGTTGTTTGTCCAACATGAAACTGAGTACAAGAAGGTAGATTAATTTGCATCTCACATGTTATGAATCTGAATTTCAAAATTTGAACACATCACTTTCAACTCTGTTGAAAGAGGCCAGGTTGGGTCCAGTCCAAAAGTTTCAAACCAAGCCAGATTCCCAGGCTCAAGAGAGACCACATCCTGAGGACAGACTTATAATGCTTTTATGGGAGAGAAATAAAATTTTCTCTACCCCCAAACTTCTTCTGGCTGGTCTAATCATCAAATAGACATGAGACAAATTAACAAGAGAAAATAATCAAACTTAATTCATGCATATAAATGGGAATCCTACGTACATAAGAGAGTCAGAGATAGAAGTTGGGGTGGTAGGTTGTCATACATGTCATTGAACCAGTCCAGACTTGAGAACAGTTCAGTTCAGGTAAAAGTTGTGTCTCACTTCAGGTGGCAGTGATGCAGGCAGGCTCCCAAAGTTAAACCTAGGGTGTGAGCAATAACAGACATTTCTATGGAAACGAAAGAAGAACAAAGGTTAATGTTTGGAGAAGACTAATCTCAGTTTCTGAGTTCTGAAAGCAGGCAATCAAGTTTTCTAGATTTCTGTCTCAAATCATCTTCATGTGGAGTAAAGGCAGGCAGTGACAGTCTGATAGATTCTCCTGGTCTGTAATTTGATGTCCCTGGTGATCTTTCTGCAGCAGGAACAAAGACTGTCCACAGATCAGCTATTGTGGTGATTTCCCTGAAGTCTACAGAGAAATCTATATCAAGTCTACATCAAGTGGTCCCACTTTAACTGGCATGGCCTTGGCAAACAAACAGTTTTAGTACCCAGTGATTCCAAGTCAATGGATGGGAAAATGTTAGTTTGGAGGGATACAGCCACATATTTATGAAAACTAGAAAAATTCAGGATCGAATTCAGTATATAGTCAATTTTTTTAACTGAAAAGACAATAAATAGCACTAGAAACTAATATCCATAAAGGTATATTATAGTTTCTATTGAAATGATTTTCTCTCTAAAATGACCCTTGTTTTTATCAAAGATAGCCAAACTAAGACTAATTTATTTGCAAAATAAGTCATTTCAACAAACTTGGCCTGATTATTTATGTAAGTCCAGCAGGTATAATAACCACATAGGCTCTTTTAAATCTGCTTTGGTGAAGTTTTTCATAAGGAGTCTTCAGATTCACATTTTAAAGTTCTATTGAGGCTGAGAAGCCAAGCTGCGTACTTGCCATAAGATTTTGCCTGCAGTACCTATAGATTTGTAGTTAATATTTCTCTACTCAAGGTCCGCAATATATCCTGCCGTTCCTTCTTTCTTTGCATCTTCCAGTAAGCAACCTCTGTTCTTTATCTGGAAAGACTACTGTGAAGCAAGGCAAGCAAGGTAACAGACTGTTTTTCCAAGGAATTTCCTTAATTCCTTATAGCTTTCTGGTCATATCTGAGCTCATACTTTTCTCTCTCAAACATGACCTTCAAGTCAAAGCCTTGTAATATATTTAGTTTTCAGTTGTATCCTATTATAAAGAGAAGAGATTCCTATTGAACTTATGCAAATAAACATATAGCCATGAAAATAAAAGTACACAATTATTGAGTTTCCAAAGTCTGGAGGGATTAGAGAGAAAAATAAATACATGTTTTAATACTGCTTCAAAGGTATAAAGAAGAAAAATTTCTTGTATCTGGAAGACAAGATTTTAAAAATCAGAAATATTTCAAATAAGAAGTCATAAAATTGTAACCTTTCTCATTGGTTCATTCAATCCCGTGGAATTAAACTTGGTCTGCAGGAATCCAGTTTTTCCATTAGCTCTCTAAACCTCGCCTGATAATTGAGGGTGATACAGTCAGTGATAATTCCTAGAAGTTTGCAGGGTTGTCCATGAAGGTTCATATGTTTTGCTCATTAAACTGGGTGCCTTGATCCCTAGAGATTTTGGAAGGTATACTTCAAGTGGGAAAACACTTTTTCTAATAGTTCCTTTGCCACTGTGAGGCCACCAGCCTAGTGGCAGAGGAAAACTCTAATTCAAATAGGAAAACATACATATAACAAGAACATATTGTTAACCTACCCAAAGTGACAGTTGAGAAGTCCAGCTCAAATGTACTATGGTGAATGAAGGAATGCAAAAACTGAAAAATTCTGGGGAGCCAGGAAGAACCAAGCAGCTGTTCTTGGTTTCCCATAGCCCCCAGTTTTTCATTTACATTCACTGTTTACCCATCTTAATTTCTCTGATTCAGGAGCAGACTGTTGCCATGTTACAAGGACATCAGGATGGCACTGTCTGACAATAAGGGGTCATATATGCAAAAAATATATATATACTTCACCCACATGTGTCATAATCTGACAATGAGCTTCATTTGTTTAGTGTATCCCTCAATTTTGATGACAGATATTTTAAGTCAGGATATCTCACATTTCCAGCAATTTTACATATATTTCTTTTTTATTGATTGATTGATTGATTGATTGATTTTTTATTGTTGTTCAACTATAATTGTCTCCATTTTCCTGCCACAACTTTCCCCCACCCCACCCACCTCCACCTCCCACACTCAATTCTACCTCCCTTTGGCTTTGTACATGGGTCTTCTATACATGTTCCTTGATGACCCTTCCGTCTCTTTCCCCTATTATCTCCCTCCCCTCTCCCTTCTAGTTACTGTCAGTTTGTTCTTTATTTCAGTGTATCTGGTTATATTTTGCTTGCTTGTTTTGTTGACTAGGTTCCACTTATAGGTGAGATCTTTTAGTATTTGTCTTTCACCACTGGCTTATTTTACTTAGCATAATGATCTCCAGTTCCATCCATGCTGAGATAACATCCATGCTCAGATAACATAAACTAAATTTATTAAAACCAGGTAGAACAAATGTATGATTTAAAACTAATGATTCTAAAGATATGCACATTTATCCAAACTATACTCAAAAAAACAATTTTCTTTTTTTAAATTATATTTTTTTATTATGCTATTACAGTTATCCCAATTTTCCCCCTTTGTCCCCTTCCACCCAGCACCCACAACTCTCTGAGGCAATCCAAACAAACACCATTGTTCATGTTCATGGGTCATGGGTATAAGTTCCCTGGCTACTCCATTTTTACATCCCCATGGGTATTATGTAACTACTTATTTGTTCTTCTTAATCCCCTTACCTCTTCACCCATTCCCCCACAATCCTCTTTCATCTGGCAAACATCAAAATGCTCTCCATATCCATCATTCTGTCTCTGTTCTTGTTTGCTAAGTTTGTTTTTTAGATTCAGTTGTTGATAATGAATGTATTTATTGCCATTTTATTGTTCATAGTTTTGATCTGTTTCTTAAATAAGTCCCATAAACATTTCATATAATGATGGTTTGGTGATGATGAACTCCTTTAGATTTTTCTTGTCTAGGAAGCTCTTTATCAAGCCCTTTGACTCTAAATGAGAGATTTGCTGGGTAGAGCAATCTTGGCTGTAGGTCTCTCCCTTCTTTTCATGACTTTGAATATTTCTTGCCAATCCCTTCTAGCCTGTGAAGTTACTTTTTAGAAATCAGCTAAGTCTTATGGGAACTCCCCTGTAGGTAACTAACTGCTTTTCTCTTGCTGCATTGAAGATTCTCTCTTTATCTTTAACCTTTGGCATTTTAATTATGATGTGTCTTAGAGTGGGCCTCTTTGCATCCATCTTGTTTGGGACTCTGTGCTTCCTTAACTTTCATGTCTATTTCCTTCACCAAATTAGGGAAGTTTTCTTTCACTATTTTTTCAAATAGATTTCCAAATTCTTGGTCTTTCTCTTCTTTTCGCACCATATGAGGTGAATGATGGACATCTTGAAGTTGTTCCAGAGGCTGCTTACACTATCCTCTGGATAGTATTAAAAAAAAATTTTTTTTACTCTTTTTTTATTCTTGTTTTTCTGATTGCTTGTTTTTGCTTCCTTATGTAAGGCTTCATACACTTACTGTTGTTTCCTTGTATATTGTTCTTTATTTCAATTAATATATCCTTCATTTCTGACTAGATCTTTTTAATACCATTGAGGTCCTCACTAAGTTTCTTGAGCATCATAAAGCACTTTGAGATGAAGAGGGGAAGTTTTGGGAATGTAAAAAGAATTGGTAGGCTTTGAGTTGTGTCTGGAGCCACACTTCTGGCCCTGTAAAAAAAAAAAAGACAGTTGTTTTTTAATACCTCAAAAATTGGGTTGCCACCTAAATGTTGGCAAAGGACTGAGAAATTTATCCACACATTTTTGGGATTATTTTCCCCTTAGACAGATTTCTTATCAGGCCCTGACATTAGTTTCTAATTTGGCCAAATTTCTGATCAAAAAGTTGTTAAGTTCCTTCAAATATCTTATCAGCTTTCACCTGGGACAAATAGTAAATATTCCTGGCATTATTAAACAAGTCCATGGACCTAAGAGGGTGCAAAGGTTACCACCTTCTAGAGCAGTGATTTCAACTGATGTGCTACAAGGGACCAAGTGATAGGGTGCAAGAAGTTTTAAAATATGCAAAACCTGACTACTTAGAGACACTGACCTCTTTTCCCTTAGACTGTCAAGTTAAAAAATGACAACAACTAATATAACAATAGCCATCTGGTATGAAGGAATCTAAATTATACGTATTTTTTTGTCAGCTGGGCAAACATAGTATATATTTTTGGGCATGCTTCAGAATTTTAGTAATTAGTTTATGTGGGCTATGAGATGAAAAAGATTGAAGATCTCTGTTTTAGAGTCTTTCCCTCTGATAGCCAAACAAAAGAACTAGCAGCCTTCATGTTCAGTTCCCCCAGTGAGACACAATATCTACTACCACAAAACAATCAGGTAAAAGAGATGCAATCAACTAAAGTTGACATATTTTCGAAAAAATATAAACCTGTTTAAATATTTGGGTATAGGCACAAGGTTTCTGTGCCCAGTGCTTCAAAACAAAGGCCAATATTCAATAGGTCAGAGTTTTGGAACAAGAAAAGGTTTATTGATGGAGAAGGGTTAGCTTGAGAAGATGGGAGAACTACTTCTCAAACCCACCTTATGAGAGTTCAATATTCAGGTATCTATCGGGGGAAGGGAGAATGGGTGAGGAAGAGGTGGGTAGGGAATGTAGAGGGCCAGGATCTGAAAAGGGACCCAAAGAAAAGCACAAAATTTCTAAATCCCTTTGTTCCTGGTCAGTCCCTTGACACTCGTCTCCCTTTATTTCTGGTCAGTCAGTTGACCCCTACTGATCTGAGCTGGTTCTGGAGTCATTACTTAGAACATACTGCCCCACCTCTTCACTGATGAAGGAGCTGCTTAAGCCTCAAGTGGAATTTCTCTAATTAATTAACATATCTTCAGCAGGAGGTAATAGCAGAACTGAAGACCAATGAGAGGAAGTATTTCACTGTGACAGTTCCCCTCTCTTCTGTTTATCCCTCAATCTTGGGGCATATAGAGCAACTGAGTCCAGGTTCAATCAAGAGGGAGGATTAGTTTGTAAAAGGGAGTCAGATTTGTCTGCCCACCATGCTCTTCTTATCTGATTCTTATAACCTCACATACCCACCTCTTCAAAGATTGTTACTAAGCCTTAGAGAGAGCATTCTAGGTGTTCAGTTCATAAAACAGAGACCACAGCAATGGTAGAAGAAGCAGTAGGCTAGGACCCCTGTACCCTAAGTATTAATTAGAGCAAACCATTAAGTCAGTATCTGAGTCTGTAAGGTGAGAAAGCCTCTAGATGAAAGGCTCAGCTTCCTTTTTGCTGGAATAGAGACAGGCAGTGACAATCTGATAGGTTTGCCTGGCCCACCATGCCAATGTCCCTGATGATATCATCAGGTGCTCAGTCAAGCTCTTTGTGTGGCTTACATAGCATGTTACTAAAACTGTCCAGCATGAGCTGTTGCAGTGATTTCTTCAAAGTTTACATTATGTCCTCTAGATGCAATGTGCCTTTGCAAGGCTCAGAAACAAGTTTTAGTTCTCAATAATTCCAAGGCAAATGATAGGAGAAAAATGAAACTGATTCAGAGAGCTGTAGCCAAACACTTTGACTAGAAAAATCCAGGATCCAGTCTAGTCCACGGGTGAAAAATAAAACTTTAAAGACAATTAACCAAAGTAGAATCTAATATCCACAGTTGTGCATTATGGTTTCTACTGAAACATTTTTTTTCTCCCCAAAACCACACTAATTTTATCAAAGCTAGCCAACTAACCAAGTTAAGACTCATTCATTGCTAAAGTCTAGTTTCAATGAATTCATCCTGTTATTTGCATAAGTATGAAAAGAATAGCAATTAATCCTATAGGTTTTTAAAAAATCTGCTTTGCTGGAATCTCACAAGGAATCTCCAGATTCAACCTTAATTAGCCTGTTCGGGCTAAGAAACCAAGTCACATCCTTGCCCTCAAACTTCAGCTGCAGTAACTACAGATTTGGGTGAACTTAGGTTCTTGAGGTCCCCAGAATATCTTGAGTTCTTCCTTTGCAATCTCCCTGGAAAGCAACCTTCCTTCCTTACAAGAAAAGTCTACTTGTGAACTATGTGAACAAGGTACTAGGCTGTTTTTCCAAAGGGATTTTATCAGACTCCAAAGTCAGTCAATTCCTTAGAGCTGCCTGGTAACATCCAGAGTCTGTGCACATCTCTGTCAAGCATGACATTCCAGTCAAAGCCTCGTCAAGAGTTTCCAACTGTGTCCTGTTATAAAGAGATTCTTCTTGAACTTATGCAAACAACCACATTGCCATAAAAATAATAATACTCATTCAGAGTCTCCAAATTTCTGAAGGGATCAGGTAGGGAGAAAAATATAAATGTTTCAATATTGTTTACAAACTGCCCTAAGAGAACACAACTTTCCTTATATCTGGAAAACAAAGATATTTTTAAAAATCAGCAATATTTCAAAGTTATAAAAAAATTATAATCATCCTTAGTTCATTCAGTCCCTAGAATTAATTCTGATCACCTGCCAGCATTCTGTGCATTCCTTCGAGTTCTACAAATTCTCATCCAGTTTAAAGGTATAATCTTAAAATGCTTAGAAACTCATATTTTAAAATAAGCCAGTCTTTTCCACAGATCTTTCTGGAGATGAAATATACTTGCTAAAGTATCAGAGTAAAAGAATGTCTATAAATGACAAAACTTAAAATGCCATAGTTATATATCTTATAAAGCACTTGACAAAGAACTTTGCTTTTCTGTAACATAACATTTTAAGATAACAAGAATTATGAGTATTGTATCAGGACTTTGTATACCATGAGAGATTTTTATATAATGTCTAGAACATCCATTTAATTATATATATACATACGTACATACATGTAATACATATACACAAATACAATGTCATTATTTCCTTAGTTGACAAAGTTTTCTGTGTAACTTAAGCATATCAAGCAGGTTTAATTAGTTTAAAATTTCTTTTTTGTCCTGGCTGGTGTAGCTCAGTGCATTGAGCTCGGGCTGAGAACCAGGCATCGCAGGTTCGATTCCCAGCCAGGGCACATGCCTAGGTTGCAGGCCATGTCCCCCAGCAACCGCACATTGCTGTTTCTCTCTCTCTCTCTTTCTCCCTCCCTTCCCTCTCTAAAAAATAAATAAATAAATAAAATCTTTAAAAAAAAATTTCTTTTTTGTAATCAGATAAAATCTTGGAGATGTTACAGGGGCTCACTGGAACAACCCAAACCCATATTACATGTTAAGAAAAAATGATATCTCCTTTTAAAATTTAAGCCCTGAGTAGTTTGTCAAACACACTTGACCAAATACATCATATATCATTATGAAACAATATTAAATTATTTATTTACCTAAAATGACAATAAAAGAGTACCAAACAAAAAGTACAGGTAAGCAAAAGTTTAATTCTTAAGGTTCAGAAGATTATTTTCTTAAGTAACCAAGTAACCAAAACAATAGAAAACCATTGTATAGATTATTTGCCTTCTAGGGAGAAAATCTGCTATACTATCTTATCTGGAGTAGAATAAATACAGGAAAAAAAACTTTTCTTTTTAACAGTGAAAAAGAACCAAACTCTAACTGTATCAGCTTACTTTTGATATGACAATTCATTTACTTATTCTAATTTAGCTAAACCATATATAAACTTTCAAGATTTCTTTTCATAAACATTCTACAATGATCTTAGTCCTTTTTACTTTACCTCTACTTATTCAGAAATAACCAGCTTCAGAAGAAACCATTTCCTTCTAATTTCCTCAAAAATGTATCTCCATATCTCATACCTCTGCCACCAAAAAGCATAATTTCTTTCCATCTTACTTAGATTTCTAAACTCTTAGAAACCTTAATTACTATTGACAACTAAGAAGTAAGCAACAGTATTCCTCAGACTGGCAAATTTATTAATACATTTCATAGCCTTTAAAAACACAGGCTTCTCTGTTGGAAAATATACTTTTAAGACATATATTTCCAATGAAGTATAAGACATATTTATCAGTAATACCCAATTCACCTTTTAATTTCTCTGTAATAAGTGGCCAGAAGTAGGTGAACTGAGGTTAATCTGTCCACATTTCAGCATTTCATGTTATTTAGAAATATCTAGATATTTAAAAATGTATTATAATTTTATTTAAATTAGCAAAAACTATAAAGTTTAATGTTACTAGTAGATTTTTTGAAAACTATAAGCATATATAATATAATTATCACTGAAAAGTTTTATCAACCACCTTTTATTTTAGTTACATCTATTTATTAGTTCTTAATAACTCTGTGAAATTTCCAAGTAAGTTATTACCCAAGCTATTTTATTGACAAATATTGTAACAGAGATAATATGGACTTATTTTTATAAATCCAGGTAAACAAATATGTATTTAATATTAGCGATTCTAAGAGGATGTCTATTTAACCAAACCTCAAACTAGCTTTAGTATCAAACATTTTTCTAGATCACATGATCCTAAAAAGTATTTGGGTTAGTGTCTAGTATATTTCTTAATTTATATAAGCATTTAACTGCTTTAAGCCAATCAAATATTACAATCTAGTACTACCATTGGGAAGTAGAAAATACCATACACACATATCACAAACAGATTTAAAAAAAATTAACAGAATTACAAATGATTGTAGAGAAGAACCAAAGTTTTTCATTTGCCTTTGACAATTTTAAGAATGCTGGAAATGTGGTGGGTGGGGAACTAGGCACAAAAGACTTCAGATAGAGATACTTGGGTTTTAAAAATACACCTCTTTTTGTTTGTTTGTTTGTTTGTTTGTTTGTTGTTCGCTTGTTTGTTTTTTCCTTCATTTCCCTCAGCCTCATCACGCTGGTGTGGACTGTGTCCACACCTTTGACCCATGCCCAGTAGGAGGGCCTGGGGAGATGCTGAGACATTCCTTTTTTTGGTTCAAACTTTCATACTGAAAAATCAACTTCCAATTTTGCTGAATTTCTGTTCAGTTATTAAATCTCTTAAACCTATTTAAACATACCAATTCTCATAAAATTATAAAAATTTCTACATTGCAAAATCTCTTGTTAATTAATATAATGTCTGCATCAGCATCTGTAGAACTCAAGAAGTTCAAAAAGTCGTAAGACAAGTTCTATTTGGGGAGGGAATTCTCCCATAAGCAGTTGTTTGTTTCAAGCCAGTTTAAAGCTACAAATCAGGAATACCATTCAATGATAGAAGTATGTCATATCTAGAACATATAAACAGGCAGCAATCTCATATCTTCCATTTGAAAGAGCTGGGTGTTGCTTTCCAGGTTCAATGCAAAACTCAGAAGTATTTTGCTCAGATAAACAAAGTTTTGTATGCTGCCTATATTCCTTTGAAGCCATTTAAGAAAGAATGCATTTTGTTGCCTCTGAGCATAAGACTCCCACTGCCAGGGGTCAGGGGAGAAGCAGCCATTCCCTCCAAACCAATAGAGAAGGAAAAAACCTCAGACAGACACACAAATGATACAGAAGCAAAAAAAGTAATTTGAGTACCCTTCTAACCAAGTCTCAGATACACTAGGAAAGTTACAAAATTCAAATTCAAATGACCAAACAAGTGCCAATGACCAGTTCACAAAACAAGTACAGTTCTTACAACTATTCCCCTCTCCACAAGGGTACCCCAAATGCAAAACAAATTGGCTTATACTAAGGGAAAAGCACAGAGGAGAAGGAAGTTACCCAGCTGTACATGCTGGAGTAGCTTACCCTACTTCTAAACTGAGCCCATAGCTCACAGGGTGACAACAAAGCAATGGGGAGAGTCCAAGACTTCTAGTCCAACTCAAGTGGGAGTCCCCACATGCAGTTGGCTTTGTCCCACAGAAGTGAAAGCCCAGAGAGCAAGAATTCCAGCACCCCAGTCCTACTCTCAAATGGAGGCCCCCAAAATGCAGCTGGCTTGTCCCAAGGGAGTAAAAGCCCAGGTAGAGAGGAAGGGTTCTTGGCTGCCCACCCCAAAGCCACTTACCTTACAGGCAGCCGACCAAAGTCTACAGACATCCCCTCACTCCCAATGCACCTTCCCCAAGACAAACAGGCCCTGCCAGCTGCTCAGGATTCATGGGGGGTGGGGGGGAGGGGAAGTGGGGGGGCAGCCAGAGTGTTTGATCTACCACAGACCCTAGCTCCTGACTAAGGATTAATTTGTTACACGTATAAGGTTTGTGTCCCCAGTACTTCAAAAGAAAGGCCAATATTCAAAAGATCAGTTTTAGAACAAGAAAAGGTTTATTGATTGAGAAGGCGTAGCTCAAGAAGAAGAGAACTCTCAAATCCATCTTAGGAGAGCTCAAAATTCAGGCATCTTATATATCAGGGAAAAGAGGAATGCATGAGAAAGAGGTGGGTGGGGACTATAGAGAGCCAGGGGCTGAAAAGGGATTCCAGGAAAAGCACAAAACTTCCAAATCCTGTTGTTATTAGTCAATCCATTGACCTCTGTTGATCTGAGTTGGCTCTGGAGTCATCGCTTGTGCATATCTCCCCACCTCTTCACTGATAGAGGGACTGCTGGAGCCTCAAGCAGAATTCCTCTAGTTAATTAGTGTATCTACAGCAGGAGCCATTAGCAAGCTTGAAGGCCAGAGAGAGGAAGTATTTCATTATATTACTATTTCAATTTTCATAATCTTATCCTTACATTGCCCTGTTCTTTTAGTCTAATGGTAGCCTGAGTCAGGGTTTCACCGATTGGTTTTGGTACCACAGTTCAGGAATTCCCATACCACAGAGTTATGGAAATTTTTTATCTCCTGATCATTTTACCCATTCTTGAATAAAAAGTCTTTGAGTCCTCAGTGAGCTGTCAAGCCCAGGGACCCTAGCCCTGGTATCCATTTTTAACTTGACTTAACCAGCCTGACTGCTGCCCCAAGCAATTGCTGGTCAGTTTTCTTATTGTAATTTCTTCCTTCCAATCTTTTTCTTTTTTATTGTTATTCAATTACAATTGTCCCCATTTTCTCCCATTACTCTCCTCCACCCTACCCACCCCTACCTTCCACCTTCAATCCCCCCCTCCAATTGTCCTTATCTATGGGTCCTTTATACAAGTTCTTTGAGGACCCTTCTTCCCACTATCCCCTTCCCTTCTCCCCTCTGGTTCCTTGATGACCTTTCCCCTACTTTTCCCCATTACCCTCCTCCCCTCTGGTCACTGTCAGTGTGTTCTTTATATCCATGTCTCTGGTTCCGTTTTGCTGGCTTGTTTGTTTTATTGATTAGGCTCCACTTAGAGGTGAGATCATATGGTATTTATCTTTCACTGCCCCATTTATTTCACTTAGCATAATGTTGTCCAGTTCCATCCATGCTGTCGTGAAGGGTAGGAGCTCCTTCTTTCTTTCTACTGCTTAGTATTCCATCGTGTAAATGTACCATAGTTTTTTGATCCATTCATTTGCTGATGGCACTTAGATTACTTCCAGTACTTGGCTATTGTAAATTGTGCTGCAATGAATACTGGGGTGCATAGGTTCTTTTGGATTGATGTTTCAGGATTCTTAGGGTATAATCTCTTTCAGTCTTTTAAATTTCTCCACACTGAGATAAATAGACTAGATTTGTTTAGAGCCTTTTAATCTTAGAGGACCAACTGGGGGAAAATTGGCCCATTTAGCCTTTGGTGGTGCTGTTCTAAATCCTTTGTTTTAATCTCATCAATGTTAATTTTCTTTAGCCCAATTTTTTTTCTAATTAGCACATTCCTCATAACAGCTATTGTAATTTTAACTTATAATTTCTTTGAAGGCTGTCAACAGTTTGGTGACCATAAATGGAGTTTAGCCTATGTTTCTGTCAAGCCATATTTTAGAGCTTCCAACATAAGAGATACTAAACCAAGTTTTTAGGACATAAAAATTTTAGGTTGTTTTTCAGTGAGAAAAAAACTTGTTTTACATGTATTTTCTCTACCAATCTAAATTGAAAATAAAAATATTCTCACCACTTTTACTTCCACTGGATCCTGCAGACAGAGACCTGGGGGCATGGTGACACAGTAGGAACCCTTACCTCCTGTCGGCCTGTGTCAGAGGTCCCAGGCTGTTTTGAGGACATAAACATTTTAAGTTGTCTTTTAGTGAGATTTTTTTCTTTCATTTTTCTTAAGTGCAAGACAAATCTCCAATGTGTTAATTTTTACGCTATCTGAAGGCAAATAGGATGGTGTCTAAGTGGACTTTTGTTTTTGTTCTAATTTCTTCCATCTAATTAAGAAAATCTTAATGACTAGCTATTATAACAATGAGAGCTATCTATGAAAAAAAATCCTTTCTTCCTTTTCAGTATAGTTCTTTCAATTAAAAGGATCCATCCTCTGGCCTTGATGGTAAGATCTATACCACTCAGACCAATACTGTGGATGGAAGAAGCATCTTCAAAGGAGAGGGAAAAAGACAACCCATACAAGAAAGTTACTCTCAGTTTGACTAAGAAAGATGAGGAGACCTGTCTTTAAACAGATGTTCCAAAACACAAGGAATCACTTCCTTTTCCCCCTTGAACAGAATAGATTTAAGATTCCCTATGCTTGGATCCACAGCCCGTTCCACTGCCTGCCAGATGTATATGTATCATCCAGCTGGTAGAGAGAATGGGCCATCTCTGGGAGGGTCAGGATAAACATGGAAAACTCTTTGAGGGCTTGTCATGACCAGATGGAGAACAAGGTGTGCCTTGGCAAGTGTACCTGCTGGACAGTAGAAGCCAGAGAAAAAATATTTTCACTAGTCATAAGGCCAAGCTCTCAGGACATACATCAAGATGCATGTAAAGAAACCAGACAGAGACAAAGAAAAACAAAGCTGATGAATACTCATAGCAAGGAACCAAAAGCCACTAGCCCAAGAAACTTGTTTCACACATATTTTCTCTACCAATCTAAATTGAAAATAAAAATATTCTCACCACTTTTGTTTCCACTGGATCCTGCAAAAGGAGACCTGGGGGTGTGGTGACATAGTAAGAACCCTTACCTCCTGTCGGCCTGTGTCAGAGGTCCCGGGGTCTCCTCATCTGCAGCATCCTTGTGGGTGAGTGTGACTTTCCAGCCACAGCACTAACTGTTGGCAGAGGAACAAACTTTCCTCTGCCCCAGGGTTCTTCTGGCTGGTCTAATAATCAAATAAACATGTGACAGATTAGCAAGAGAGAATAACTTAAAATTTCTTTTTGCTTTTACTTTTTATTAGCATTTATTTTATGCTGAATTCAATCGGGCCATAAGTTTTTGTTTCTTCAGTTTTTTCAGGGATATCTCTTTTCTTCTGTGCAACCTCCTCTTCTGCTTTACAGCAAACCTGCTCTTTTTCAGTAAGAATCATCTCAGTGCAGCAGGGAGAGCTCACATACAGGTTAATCATCATGAACTTGATAAGTTCTGCTCCACATCTTGGGAGCGTTGTTTACTTGGATGTGCTCAATGACCAGAAAATCTATATCCAATCCTTAAGTTCAGCATCACTCTGCATTTTTAAGCATGTGCAACAAAAACTCAGCACTCTTTTTAGGCCACCAACCCTGTGTCCAGCCCCACTGTTTGGCCTGGGTACACCTACCAACTCCACCATCATAACAACAAAATGGCACACCTTGCTTCTTCTGTAAAGTGGCATCCTTCAGATACTTGGTGGCTTTTCAGATATGCATACCCTTGATGGCTCAGGCAGTTTCAAGAGTGTTCTTATAGTGAATACAAAGATTTGAACCTCTTGATTTGTCTGATTTTGTGGGGTTCCCTGGGTCAAGTGAATAGCAAACCATTTTCAGAAGTCACCTCACAGGAAATAACCAAATTTAATACATACATATGTATGGGAAATTCACATACAAGAGTCAGAGACCTCACATGTAGGAGAGGTTCAGAGATAGAAAGGGGGACTGAAGTATATAAGACATTCTGAGCTAGGGATGTATAGTGTACCTTGGAGTCTTCAAAGGGTCATTGGAGGATGATGAGAACAGCAGATATTTAGTGAATAAACGTTTGCCATGCCGTGAAGGTGAATAAAAAGGTTATGGTTAATAACCTCCTCTGGGCAAGGACTATAATTCAAATTCATGTAGGTGGTTAAGGGTTGGGGGCAGAAGTTTCTCCTGAGCCTGCAGCTAAAATTGCCTTTAGTTCAAAAGAAACTGCATACCACAAAAGCACACCTTGAGGTGACTTTTTCTGGACCCCCACACTGACCATATAGGGACATCAAGATGACAGTACAGGGCTGATCTAACACAGTCTAATGCAAGCTTCCTGCCAGCCCACTTTGGATTTATTAATCCAATGTAATTAAAATAAACTGGCCATTAAGAAAGAGAAAAGAAGAAGAAAGTTCCTAACAAAAACATTCAGTTGGAGGACATTTGAGAACTTGCCCCTGGCATATGGCAGCAGTTTGGCTCAAATAAACTCATAAAAATTCTTTAAAAATAAGTAAATAAATAACATTCAGTTGCCCCACAAAATACAACTAATTTTTTTTTTCTTTTTCTGGACCAGAGACAAAGCCCTAAATATTCCCTGTTGATATTCATTAGCAGCAGATTCAGAAATAGTACTTACTCTCACAAGGAAGAGTCCTTGAGGAGGGTGTGTTGGTAATGTGCCTGGAACCCCATTTTAGAAGCCACTGTGCTTAAAACTCTCCCAAGTCCTCAAATCCAGAGAAGGAGCAGCTGCCACTCTCACTTCTTGAGACGTAGCACTGATTTGGGCTGTACCTGTCACTGACCCCAGTGTGGGGCTCCTCCTTGGCATGGTTACAAGTGAAGGAGACTGCTGTATATATGAGACACCATGTTCTTCTTTAGCTCATTTTCCGGCAGAAGGAACACCTGGCTGCATTTTCTAAATACTGCATGCACTTACCTAAAATGACAGGCATGCCAGGGCCTGTAGAAGCTGGCACAGGAGGAGTACAACAGATAGAGTCCAAACTTCATCCTTCACATATAGATTTTTCAACTACAGGGTTATTGAATATGCCATCAACTTAGAGATACTCTAAGGAAAACCAATTATTTTTTTCTCTCTGATGATATACAACTGTAATAACATGCCGTGCACAAGTACCATAAGACATGCTGATGTGCTATCAGCTCCAAGAACCCAAAATGAACCCATATGGATTTCGCAACTGGATTTTTCTTCTATTGGGAAATTATGTCAAACTCTGACAACTGGTTCTCTTTTGCCAGTGTGACAAAGTTGTGATTTTCTCCCATGATGCTTTTAGAAGAAAACAAAGATGTGATCAGACCAGCAGTACACTATCCCTCTTTAAGTCTGAATAAAACAGACCAATTTAAGGTGAAAAAAATGGAAATGGGTCTCCATTTCCTTTATTTTATTTCCTGCCTCTCACTGCAGATTGCTTCTCCTTTTACATTCTACTTGGAGATCACAGTTTATTTACATTGTCTTCTAAATAGCCCCTCTGCTAACTGAGTTTGGCTGATCATAATCTGTAGATACCTGAATGTTGGAACAATAAAGACTTCTCCTGCAGGTTCTAGAATCCAGATAAGAACTATGATAGGGACAGAATGACAGACTATGGGTCCAAAACTACTCTGGACCAGACTGTAGGAAGGAGTTTCTAATGCTGGAGCTACTTTTCTTTTGACAAATACTTGTAAATAGAATTTCTGGGAGTCTCCTGGGTTTCTGATATATCTAGAGGGGTCAATAATTCCTCTGAAATCTTCCCTTAGAATAATTAAACCCACAGAGAAGACACTGGACCTGCTCTAAGTCAGTCTGGAAGGCCAGCAGCACAGCAAAAAAATGTGCCCTCTATTGAAAATACTTATTAACAAAATCTTCATAACATCTGGGTGCCTAGAGTATATGCTGTATGTGAATATATTCAGATAATTCAGTACCCTCTTGAGACATACAAATGTTATATTAAAAATGCAATGGCACAAATCTTGACTGCCCAGAAGAGAAGGAGGGAGTTAAGAAATAAGCTGTTCAAATGGATCCCTCTCCAGAAAACATAAAACTAAGGTTAGAACTTCCTAAACAATAAACAAACCTAGTTATTTATAAAGATCAGTGACAATAATTTAGCTGGACAAAAGTATGCATTCTTTCCAGACATTCTCACAATCATTTCATAAAACTGGAGTCTTGCTCTGACAGGTGCGGCTCAGTTGGTGGGGCATCGTCCCACAAAGTGAAAGATTGTGAGTTTGATTCCTGGCCAGGGCACATGCCTGGGTTGTGGGTTCAGTCTTCAATCTAGGCACACGCAAGAGGCAATCGATTGTGGTTTCTCTCTCACATCAATGTTTCTCTCCCTCTCTTTCTCCATCCCCTCTTCTCTCTAAGAAAAATGAAATCTTTTTTTAAAAAAATGGAGTCTTGAAGACATAAAAGTTAGGTACATATCACAGAAGAGTAGTGGGATTTCATTGAAAACATTATTTGGAGCTTTATAGATTTGGATCCTGAGTTCCTTGGGAGTTCAACCTTTCTGTCAAATTTTCTGCTTGGCAGTTAATGGGGATAGACTGCTATGTTTCAATTCAACTAAAGAAGATAGGCCCTTAGAAGGCATTTTATCATTGTGATTTCTGGATTATTTTGCAATCAATCTTTTTGAAGACAGGTTGACAATTATAATTGGACCTAAAAGAATCACATTTTTATGGAGGCATTGCAAGGTAGCATCTTATGTCTCACGACTCAGTAGGCATGAGTCAGAGCTGCCTGACATCGCCTACTGTCTGTGCCAGAGCCCCGAGTGCATTTCACATGTGGCCTGCACGTTGATTTCAGCATGCGCTGAACTTGTGTGGGATAGAGTAAGTCAATACTTTTGATTTAGTACCAAAGCTTTGGAGCTGTATTTTGCTGGAAACCACCTGCTATTTTTTTGAAGGAGAATACATCAATTTTTTTTTATTGGTAGACAAATGGCTCTGAAGAGATGCTGACAAAATAATACTGGGTCTGTATCATTCCAATTTCTCTTGCTTTTTAATTTACTTCAATACAATAGATTTCCAATCCTAGCAGCCCTGGGCATCCTGTCAATGGTAGTCATCATTGGAAATCACATCTGAATATAGTCAAAACTTTCTCAGCAACCCATTTTATAAAGTAGCTATTCAAAACTCCCCCACACCCCTGCGAAGCATCCTCAAATTTGTACTGCTCAGGCACACTTCTTTACATATATCCTGACCCTCCCCGACTACCACCACCATTTCCATCACTGTTACCATTTCACACATCTGCACAGACCAGTTTACATCTGATCTGGAAAGTTCCCCCTAATAGGTGGGTATTAGGAAGCAGAATGGAATGTAGAGAAATGAAATTAAGGTTGAGTGGAAACTTTTTTGTTGTTGCTGATCTTAGAGAGAAAGAGAAGAAGGGTAAGAAAGAAAGAAACATCAATTGTTGTTCCACTCATCTATGCATTCATTGATTGCTCCCTGTATGTGCCCTGACCAGGGATCCAACCTGCAACTGTGGCATATGGGGGAAGATGCTCCAACCAACTGGGCTACCTGGCCAGGGCCAAGTAGGGACATTTTGTTGTTTTCAGTGAATAGAATTGAGACTATATTTAGGCTGAAACTGAGAAAAGTAATCTGAGGAGTGTGTTCTTGTCTAAAAGCTACTGACCATAAAGAATGAGTCACTGACCCAAATTTTATACCAAATTTATTTCTCATAGTTCTGGAGGTTGGGAAGTCTAAGATCAAGATATTGGCAGGTTCAGTATCTGGTGAGGACCTACTTCCACATAGACAGCTGTCTTCTTAATGTAAACTCATATGAGAGGTGACCTAAGTCTTGTTTCAAAGACACAAATGTCCCTATCAGTAAATCAACAAACATTTGTCAAGAGCCTACTATAAAAATTACCAGCCTTCACTGTGGAAAACAGTTGTCGGGGAAACTTGTTTAAAAGGCAGAATCTTTAGCTGCATACAGAGAGATTCTGTGTGTAAAACTAAAGAGATTATTGTAAAACTAAAATCTGAGGTGATGCTGAAGCAGGCACTTCCGGGCCATGTTCTGAGAACTGCTGGCCTGCCTTTTGACAAGAACTGTGTTACCAAATGAATGGTGCGTGACAAGATGCTCTCTTACCTCGAGAAGTTCATAGACCACTGAGAGACAGCAGTTATGAGAATGAAATGTGGTTCATACTAAAATCAGAAAGAGAGAGGGGTTACTTATGCTATAGATGGGTTTCTCTAAATAAATAAGGGAAATGCCAAGACCATTCCAGATACAAGAAAAAAATTTACTGGAAGACCCAAATACAGTTTTTTAGAGTCCCAAGGTGCTGAGAACCACAAGTATTTGATCAGTCTTCTACCACCCACTCACAGTCTCCCCTCTTTCCACTTCCCATAAATGCTTTATTGCTCTGCAGGCGCGCCCACAGACGAACTGCCCCTCACGGCGTAGTGAGAAACCCAGATTGCACGTAGCTCTCTCCCTGCTACTCTCCAGTTCAGTGTCCTCAGAGCCTTCATGTGGGCTGGGACAAGAAGCCAGAATATTTCAGGTTGGTTTACAGTCAGGCCTCCATTGGTTTCCAGCAAGGTCTGGCTGTTTTTAGAGACAGCTTTTCCTCTGCAGAGCTAAGGTTCCTGAAGATCCTGGAGTGCTCCCCCGCCCCAGTGAGGTGATAGGCCCTGTGTTTTCTGAGGCTTCCCAAAAGAATGCCAAGCAGTGTGGATGTAGGGAAAGCTAATCTCAGCCAGAAATTTACAAGCTGACACAGAGTTTGGAATGAAACTCCAAGCATCCTGAGGAATGGAAATATATTCTGTGCGATCCCATTTCTTATTCAACTCAAAGAGAACACTGCACTAACTAAACTGAATGTACAATTTGATATTTTTTTCTCGTCAATAAACAACTTTAAAAGTCCACAAGAGAAAAAGATGGGAGTGGGATGGATCAACCCTGTGAAAAATCAGACTATCTGATGACCTTTAAACAGCATTAAGCAGGATGGGGCCACTCTGAGGTTTGTGGATAGAAGAATTTGTTACACTTAGCCATTATGGATCTCACTCCTAATATTGTATAAAGTTAAGAGGTTTGATTAGATGGTCTTTTCAACTCAGCACTCTGATTTATGAGCACTGTTATGAAAGCTGCACAGCCCTTAGGCAGTGATCTCACATATAAGTAGAGGATCATACTACCAGAGTATAAACATGAAATCTAAAACACAAGAGAAAGCTAGGGTAATCACTTTTTAATTTATGTAAATATCTAATCACTACATTGTACATCTGAAACTATATGTCAGCTGTAATTTAAAAAATACATTTAAATAAAAATAAAAAATCATTAAAAAATAAGACCAAAAAATACATACCATGATGACTGTAGTTAAATAATCTATTGCATATTTGAAAGTCTATTAGATAGATCTTAAAAGTTCTCATCACAAGAAAGAATTATTTGTAACTACGAGTAAGTGTGGTGATAGATGTTCGCTGAACTTACTGTGCTGGTCATTTCACAATATATACAAACATTGAGTCATTATGTCATATACCTGAAACTAATATATTATATCCTAATTGCATCTCAATTTAAAGTTAGTTTGTTAAATATAGAAAAGCTTATCTTGACTTCATGACACTTTTCAAAGAATAGCCCTTTTTCCTGTTCCTTGTCCAAAGCATAATTTCTCCAAGCATTGTCCATTTCCTTTCCTACCCTCTCTCGTCAGCCTGCGCCAGCCTGGCCTGCACCCTCACAGTGAAGTTGTTTTGGTCAATCTGACCAGAGAACTCCATATTGACAATTTCTCAACTCCCTCCATCTGTCAGCTGCACTGCACTCAGTCAACTACTCACATCTTCTGGAAATACTTTCTTCTCTTGGCTTCATGACACCACTCTTTCTCATTGATCCCTCCTTCTAAGATTCCTTTCATGAATTTTCTTCAGCTTCAACTCTAAATGTGGGACTTCTTCAAGATTTAGTCTTGAGGCCTTTCTCTACCTAGGTAATCTCAATGAGTACTTTGGCTTCAAATCCCTTTTTGTTGCCATTAACTCACAAATTTGTATCATCCCCAAGTATACAAATGTCTATGGTATCTCCATTTAGATACTAATAGATCCCAAATTTAATAAGGCTAAAACAGAACTCTTGATTCCACCCTTTTCTCTGCCCTAATATGCTCTACCCTAGTAGTCCCATCTGAGAAAATGGTACCACCCTGTTGCTCAAGCCAAGTACTGAGGATTCACCTTTGATTTCTCTCAAACCTTCACTGCTCACATGCAGTCTATCAGCTCTATATTCAATGTTCACTACTGTCCAGTCCAGATTACTAGTTACCATTACAGGTCTTGCGGAAAGACTTCTAATTGGTCATCCAGTTTCTCTGACATCTGTTTACCATACAGCAGCTTGAATAAAATCTTTAAAACATAATTCAGATTATAACAAGCCCCTGCTTAGATAACTTCTACTGGTTTCCTACTATATTTAGAATTTAATACTAACCCCTCATTCTGACATACAAGGCCCCAGAGTTCTGGCTCCCCACCTACCTCTCAATGCATGCTGCAACACTCTCCAGCCAAGTTTGTTCCTGCAAGCTCATTTCCACCTCAGGTCCTTTGCACTTTCTTTTACCTGTACCTGGAGCAATCTTTCCCCAGAATCTCTGTAGTTGGTTCCTTCTCATCTGACACTCAGGAAAATTTACCTTCACTGAACCTCCCAATGTAAAAAAGTATCACTTCACCAAGCTTGAGGTTACTCCTCATTCTATCCTATTACCTATACTTTCTTAACTGTGCTTATACCTATCTGAAAATATTTGTTAACTTCATTCTTCATTTCTTTTAATTATACTTTATTGATTATGCTGTTATAGTTGTTCTGATTTTTCCCCCTTTGCCTCCCTCCACCCAGTGCTCCCTACTCCCTCAGGCAACCCCCCTACCATTGTTCATGTCCATGGGCCATGTGTATAAGTTCTTTGGCTACTCCACTTCCTACACTGTACTTTACATCCCCATGGCTATTCTGTAACTACCTATTTGTACTTCTTGATCCCCTCACCTTTTTCACCCATTCTCCCCCTCCTCCCTCCCATCTGCCAACTTTCCAGTAACTAACTTCCTTCCTCTTGATTTTAAGAGTATCTCTTTATCTTTAACCTTTGACCTTTTAATTATGATGTGTCTTGGAGTGGTCTCTTTGCATCCATCATAATTGGGACTCTCTGTGCTTCCTGGACTTGCATGTCTATTTGCTTCGCCAAATAAGGGAAGTTTTCTTTCACAATTTTTTCAGACCAATTTCTTGCTCTTTCTCTTCTCCTTCTGCACCTCTATGAGGTGAATGTTGGACCTCTCAAAGTTGTCCTAGAGGCTGTTTATACTGTCCTCATTTTTTGGATTCATTTTTCTTCTTCTTGTTCTGGTTTTTTTGCTTCCTTATGTTCCAAAACATTGATTAGAATTTTGGCTTCATCTACTTACTGTTGTTTCCCTTTAATTTGTTCTTTATTTCAATTAGTGTTTCCTTCATTTCTCACTGGGTCTTTTTTATGCTGCTGGGGTCCTTACTAAATTCCTTGAGCATCCTTATAACCAGTGTTTTGAGTTCTACATTTGATAGATTGCTTATCTCCATTTCATTTAGCTCTTTTTCTGGAGTTTTGCTCTGTTCTTTCGTTTGGGCCATGTTTCTTTGTCTCCTCATTTTGTCAGTCTCCCTGTTTGTTTCTATGTATTAGGCAGAGCTGCTTTGACTCTGTGTCTTAGTAGTGTGGCCTAATGTAGTAGGTGTCCTGTAGAGTCCAGTGCCAGGTACTCGAGGTATACCCTTCTTGTGGGCTGAGTACACCCTCTTCTTATAGTTGAGGCATGGTTACTGTTGGCAAATCAATGGGAGGGATTTACCCAGTCCAGTCAGCTGTAAGAACTGGCTGTGACCACGGACCACCAACCTCTGCCCTCTGTGGAGGAACAGCTATGTAGGGGCAGGGTGGTGGTGCTCTGACGTGGTCTGTAGTTGTCCATTGGGTGTGTTCACCCTGGAGTTTCCCAGATGGTGCAGGCCAAGGTCAGCCTCCACCTGTGTTTCACCTGGGGCACCCTGTCTGAGCTATAAAGCAATCTGAAATGGCTGCTACTTGTGCTGGGCATGGAGATTCCCAGGTGAAGCCAAGCTGAGACTCTAATTTGGCAGCAGCTAAGGCTCACTGAAGCCAGCTATTGTTTGTTTGATAGGATTTAGGATCCAGGACAAATGGCTCTTATGGAAGAGCAGCTAGGGTGGGCCCATAAGTTGGATGAGGTAGAACTTCTGTGTATCTCCTAGGTGGGTCACACAGTGTTAACGACATTGATGGACTCTTAGATATGGCACCAGCATGGGCTCAGCAAAGGGACAATGACCTCTGCTTCCCCCAATGCCAGACACTTCAGTCTCTCCCTGTATTCCACTGGTGCCCTTCAAGCTGCCACCCTGGTCCTGGAACTCAGAGGGAGTGAGTCTGAGTAGGTGAGTCCATATGTGGCTTCCCCAAGAGGAACTGCTAAGGACTCCAGCAGCCTCCTTCACTGACTCAATCCCCACTGGTTTTTGCAGCCAGAAGTTGTGGGGACTTATCTTCCTGGCATTGGTATCTTGGGCTAGGCAGGCCTGGTATGGGTCTGGGACCCCTTGCTCCTGAAATATCCCTCCTGAATTTTTATCCACATGGGCATGGAGCCAACCTCTTCCACGTCTGTGCCCCTCCCACCAGTCTGGATGGATATGGTTTCTTCAATTTTGTAGTTGTGAGACTTATATTCAACTCCATTTCTGACATTCCTGAGTGATAGTTGTTCTATACTTTAGTTGTAATTTTGATGTAGTTGTGCAAAGAGGCAAACCATGTCTGCCTACATTGCCATCTTGACCAGAAGCCTACTCTATATATATCTTTGATGTTGTTTACCTAGAATAAAAATTCCTCAAGAGCAGGAACCTTTACTGTCTTGAGCAATGCTATATCCCTAGCATCTTGGTACCTAATTGCTGCTAAGGCAATGTTTATATAAGAGCACATGAAGCATCTGGGAGGCTGTTATTTCATAAGAAAAATTAAAGGAACTTAGGAAAAATCACTGTGAATTACTTACAGGAAAAATTTTAAACATGCGAAATAAGGTTAGTAGACTATAAAAGAACCTATCAGAAACAAATGAAATCACAAAGCAACAAAATATGGAATGGGACAAGATGGTGGCAGATTAGGTAGAAACTGTACTCAGCTCCTCCCAGGACCAAACTAGAATTACAAATAAAGTACAGAACAATCATCTTAAATAACCAGTGGAAGACTAGCTGAAGAGAAGTCTTATAACCAAGGATTTACAGAAGAAGCCATGTCAAGATTAGAGACATGAAAAGGGTGGAGACATGAAAAGGTCCAGCCCCGCTTCCACAGGCTGCAGTTGAAGTTCCAAAGGGATATCTGAGCTGTGTGAGGTCCCCCTGAGAAGTGTGGTCTCTAAACCCCAAGCCGGCCTCCCCAGCCCAGAGCACAAGAGCCAGGAAGAGGCACCCACGTAACATCTGGCTATGTAAAGCAGCAGGTTTCTGTTCACCAGGGAGAGATGGGGCCTGCTGGTGACACAGGCACACACTTAAAAGGCTAGTGCACAAAATTTTGTCCTTACACTCTCACTGCAGGCTCTGACATGGATGAAGAAAGAGCGGACTATGGTAATGTGTGGAGAGTCTGGAGTTTGTGGCTCTTGGGAGAGGATTAAAGGAAGAGCTACCAGAATCCCTCTGCTGAATCATTCTTCCACACCACAGAAACCATCTTTCTTAAATGGAACACTCCCCTTCATGCAGAATCAGCCAGGAGGAAAGCAATAACACCATCTTCTAGAATCCTTCTTGCCCCACCCTGGGGAATTTACGCCCTCCTAAAAAGGCAGCTGCCTTAGCCAAGGTGTAGACATCTCAGAAGACTCAGGGGGTATCAGTGACTGAGTGGTGTGGCTTTGGGGCAGGGACCATTCCCCCCACTTTCCCGTGAAGCTGACTGGTACTTCCCCATCATGGGAGATTCACTAGAACCACCCTCTAGGCTTCCATCACACCCATCCTCTGGGCACTGGCAAGCTCCAGATGCCCCACGCACTTGACTCCTAGCAGCTCTGCCCTGCCAAACTGCTGAGCTTCATCTCCTCCCAGGAGAATCTGGGACACACTGAGCTGTTTGGCTCTAGAACACGGGCCATGCTCCCTTGCATTCCTGACCAGAGCAGAGTGCTTTATTCATACAGCCAAATCTTGGTATGTTTGGGCCTGATAAAACCTTCTAGCCTCACCCTGATGTCTCCCTGAGACCCTGCACCAACATGAAGGTATGCAAGCACCAAATGGGTGGTGGCTAGACTGGGAATACACTGGGAGTTTTGCTGAGTGGCCTCAGACCAAGCACTGGCACCAACTTTGAACCTATATCAATCTGGTGAACACTGCTGGCCCTTACCTGGAGATTTATCAAGAACCTAGCTCGTCCAACCAGAGTACCACCAGCGGCTCTTTCAGTGACTGCCTAACAAGCAGCCAGTGGGCCGAGGCAGGCAGAGACAGATTTTGTGGTGCACTGGAACTTTTTCTGACCCACCCCGGGGCCTATGTTTGTTAAAGCAGGTCTTAATGTGCAGCTTGATCCTTCCCTCTTGCACCCAGACCTAGCAGAAGCAGTCACAAACTGTGGATTGGTTGTAGCTCCAAACAGGTTGCCAAGGGCCACTCACAAGCAGTATCTTATATTGGCCCACCCCAGAGTCCCTCCCAAGATGCCCAAAACCAACCTACCCAGTGGTGAGTTTTAGACAACATTACAGCAGGATCCAATAAGCTTCATAAGCAGCATATCCAAAGGGAGTTCTTGGCAGGCACCAAACACTGCTGAAGCAAATTCAATTTCATGTGGTCAGCACCTGCACAGCAGTTTGCATGCCAGGATTGAGACTCACAGACAGACAGCCTGGGGCAGATCCTACGCATGAATGGGCCATTAGTAATCAAGACTCAATTACAACACATAATACACACAAGGGACATTCCTGGAGCACCTAGTACAGGTGATCAAGGAGACTGAAAACTGGGTCCCACAGGACACCTACCACATAAGGCCACTGTACCAAGACTGAGAGACATAGAAAATCTACCTAAAACACAGAGAGACAGCTAAAATGGGAAGAGAAAAACAATGTGCCCCAAATAAAAGAAGAGGAATCTCTAGAAGAAGAACTAATGAAATATAGGCAAGCAATTTATTTGATGTAGACTTCAAAACAATGGTTATAAAAATGCTTAATGATATTAGGTGAGAAATGGGTGAATTCAATGAGAACTTAACAAAGTAAGCATACTTAGAAAATCATAAAAACTAGAAAAAAGAACCATCAGCAGAAGGAAAAGATAACATGCTGAATAGAGAATACATTAGCCGATACATCAGATAAGGGTTAATATCCAAAATTTATAAAGAATTTATAAGACTTCCAGCTAACATGGAGGCATAGGTAGATACACTGTACCTCCTCACACAACCAAAAGAAGGACAACAACAAATTTAAAAAACAAAAAACAACCAGAACTGACAGAAAATCGAACTGTATGGAAGTCTAACAACTAAGGAGTTAAAGAAGAAATATTCATCCAGACTGGTAGGAGTGGCAGAGACAGGAAGCCATGGTGGAGAGGACTTGCAGCAAGGCAGCTGCTGGAGAACTGGGGTGGGCAAGGCAGCAACTGGTGGAGTGAGCAGCCCACATGTGCATGTGGATAAACTGGGTGGAACAAATGGGAAGTGAGACAGACCTCGCAAGCCAGGGTTCCAGCACGGGGAAATAAAGCCTCAAAATCTCTGACTGAAAAAATCTGTGGGGGTTGAGGTGGTGGGAGAAACTCATAGCCTCACAGGAGAGTTTGTTGGAGAGACCCATAGGGTCCTAGAATGTACATAAACCCACCCACCTGGGAATCAGCACCAGAAGGAACCAATTTGCTTGTGGGTAGTGGGGGGAAGTGACTGAAAGCCACTTCAGAGAGCTGACTGAGTGGCATTGTTCCCTCCTGGACGCCGCCCCCGCAAACAGTGCCACAATGCACTGTTGCCTGCCCTGGTGAATACCTCAGGCTCCGACCCTTACTGCACAATAGGCATGCTAAGACAGAAAAAAATGAAAGAACAGATCAAACGAAAGACAGATCAAAACTCCAGAAAAAAATACATCTAAGCAACAAAGAGATAGCCAATCTATCAGATACATAGTTCAAAACACTGGTAATCAGGATGCTCACAGAATTGGTTGAATATGGTCGCAAATTAGATGAAAAAATGAAGGCTATGCTAAGTGAAATAAAGGAAAATGTACAGGGAACCAATAGTGACGGGAAGGAAATCGAGACTCAAATCAATGGTGTGGACCAGAAGAAGTAATAAACATTCAACCAGAATAGAATGAAGAAACAAGAATTAAAAAAAAAAAAAAAAGAAATGAAGAGAGGCTTAGAAACCTCCAGGACATCTTTAAACATTCTAACATCCAAATCATAGGGGTGCCAGAAGGAGAAGAGGAAGAGCAAGAAATTGAAAACTTATTTGAAAATATAATGAAGGAGAACTTCCCCAATCTTGCCAAGGAAATACACTTCCAGGAAGTCCAGGAAGCTCAGAGATTCCCAAAGAAGTTGGACCCAAGGAGGAACACACCAAGCACATTATAATTACATTAGCCAAGATTAAAGATAAGAAGAGAATCTTAAAAGCAGCAAGAGAAAAGGAGACAGTTACCTACAAAGGAGTTCCCATTAGACTATCAGCTGTTTTCTCAAAAGAAACCTTGCAGGCAAGAAGGGGCTGGAAAGAAGTATTCCAAGTCATGAAAGGGAAGCACCTTACATCCAAGATTACTCTATCCAGCAGAGCTATCATTTAGAATGGAAGGGCAGATAAAGTGCTTCCCAGATAAGGTCATCTTTAAATAATTCATCATCACCAAGCCCTTATTATATGAAATATTAAAGGGACTTATCTAAGAAAAAGAAGATAAAAAATAGGAACAGTAAAATGACAACAAACTCACAACTATCGACAACTAAACCTAAAAAAAAAAAAAA
>PVIA01002880.1:0-190271 GCA_004024845.1 Tonatia bakeri | reverse complement strand
AGTAGGGAGAAAATAGACAGGGGGAGGGTAGGAATAGTATGGGACATGTAGACACTAGAGAACTTATGACACATGGACATGAACTAAAGGGGGGAATGAGGGTGGGAGGGGATGGGCAGGGTGGTGGGGAGTGAGGGGGGAAAATGGGCCAACTGTAGTTGCATAATCAATAAAATAAAGAATTAAAAAAAAAGAAAAAAAAGTGTGGCTTCTATTGTAAGGCTTTTAGGTGATATGTGACAAATGGTATTTAAATTTTAATATTTAAGAAAACGCCTAAAATAGAAGACCACAACAGATATGTCAATAGCATGTCAACACAATGCATACTATGTAACCATTAAAAGACAGTAAAGTACGATACATGTAGATTTTATGGATAAACTTAAATGTTTATACAATACAAACACATTCAAGCAAGGGAAAATGAGCCATTTTTGCTTCATGAAAAATAACTCTAAAGGCAGCCTAGATTCTAGAACAGTGGTTTCCATCCAGCAAACTGTGTTTCATTTTAAAAAGCCACATATATTTAAAGAATTATTTTCTATTGTAAGAATATGGTACTTTCTATTTTTTGAAGTTGATTAGTATTTTAAAATTAGTATTATGAAATGACAGTGAGAGTAGTGATGTTGGTTTTTTGTGCCCTGACCAAAAAAAAAAAACCCCAAAAAACCCAAACTCAGTTCTCAAAACCATTTTTTAAATTTTTTCTCTATAGTGTAATCCCTATATCTAATGTCCTTAGCAAGTAGGAGAGACTAGCTAAGATGTTACTCTTGATAAAAATACTGTTAAGAACTTGGGGGGAGGCTCTTAAGAGGTTAGAGAGGAGAGATTGAGTTGCAGAAACATTTCTAATGTAGAATTAAGAAAACTTACTCACCAACTGGGTATGAAGAGGGAGGAGTTGAGGATGATACACAGGTTCCTGGCTTGGGTTCTTGGGTGGATAGTGGTACTACTTGGTGAGATAGGAAACAGAAAGGGAGGAGTATGTTTTGGAGGAGGTGGGGGGGGAGATAAGCTTTGGGTATTTTGAGTTGAGCTGCCTGCAGAGCATCCAAGCAAAGATATCTATTACTCAAGTTAAAAACATGGGTCTGGAGATAGTGAGGATTACTAGGGCTTTCTTGGGTGTGGGAAAAGGCTATCAGTGAGGTAGCTCGGGGAGAAAAGGATCAGAAACAGAACCCAACACAGGACACTAATATTTCAGGAATTTGTTTGTCTCTCTATAATAAATAAGAGTGGGAAATTCTGTCAAGGAAACTACAAAGGAATTGTAGAACAAAGAGAAAGTACTTCAGAGAATGATCACATGAAAGTGAGAAGAAAAGTTTTATAAAAGTTTGTTCAGCTATATCAACTGTTGAAGAAAGAGTAAAGAGTATGAAGTCTCAAATAAGACCATTTTCAGCCACTAGGAGCCCTGTGGTGCTGTTAGTGAGAACAATTTTATTAGAGGGCGCCAAAAAAAGGATTCTCACAAGATATTGGGATGTACTATCCCAGACACCAGCTCAAGGAGCAAAGGATCCTTTATCTGAAACCCATTTCCTCAATGACTCTTGAAATGCACACTTCTTCTGTTCTTCTGGAGAGCACATTTCTTGAAATTAAAAATGGATCTCTTACCATATTCTCTTCTGTGATTCTTTCCTTATTTTAGTTATATGCAAAGATATCCTAACTTATCTTTTTCTTACAACATATTGTTATTTCTTTTTGTAATTGGAGACTAGTTAGATCATAATACAACTTGTTTACCTTCCCCCAAATCTCTACGTAGCATCCATGTATTTAGGCTAGACTTTAGAAAAGACATACACATATATATCACACTACCTATACATTTAAAATTTATATGTATAGCATTTGTAACCATAAAGATATAAAAAATCCTTGGTATTTCCCTTAATGTCAAGCAATCAAGTTTCCTAATTTTTTTAACATTTTTCTTGTTAACCCATTGCCAAATGTCACGTAATATATGTGTATGCCTTAAAATAATTAGAACATCATATAATCCACACAAATGGAAAATTTTCAAGAGCATGGCTTACTAACAATAATGTTAGGTAACACGACACTATTGTGCCAGACATTGTATTGTCGTAAGTGCTTTCTCTCCATCTTGAAATTTAATTTCCTTATTGTATGATGTGGCACTATTATTATTCTCATTTTACAAATTAGTAAACCTAAATTTAAAGAGATTAAGTGACTTGTCTAAATGTTGGGAACTGCCTTGCCTGGTATCAGAAGCTGTAACCCC
Source organism: Tonatia bakeri (assembly GCA_004024845.1). NCBI lineage: Eukaryota > Metazoa > Chordata > Mammalia > Chiroptera > Phyllostomidae > Tonatia > Tonatia bakeri. The sequence goes on along the minus strand of PVIA01002880.1, from coordinate 187,990 downwards.
TGCCAAGGCTAAGGCTAAGGGAACGACCTTGGAACCGTGAGCCAGCAAGGAGACAAAAGCTTATCTCCCTGGCAGGAGCACCGCTTCTGCCCCCTTTTACTTCACCCTGCCTGGACCCCAATGCTTGGTCAGTTAGCCAATGACAGGTAAGATTCCCCAAGGGGGGAACGACCTAAGACAGGCATGATCATGTGGGAGGCCCCCAAGGAAGAACTTTGGGGGCTACGGCAAAAGGGGGTGATGGACCCTCACCCCTTGGCTTTGACAAAGCCTGAGGGCTCATGGTCTGCGAGAAAATCTCATCTCTTGGTTGCCTTAGTTCCCCTTGCTCCACCTAAGCCTGAAACAATGACAGTGTGGTGCAGCCCTATACTCGAAAGGGCAGGTCCCCCAGATGATCAGGCCTAAGAAAGAATATGTAAAATCCTGTGAAACCTGCTTTGTTTAGAATGCTCTCAATTGAACGAGAAGGGTCCAAGGAGGAAGTGAGTTTGTTCCTCAAAGTTTTATAGCTCTTTGACCCTGACTCAAAGTAGGCCCTCAGAGTTCCTTGTTATTTGATCCTTACTTCCCTGCAATGAGTAATGACCTTTACCTGAATTCTTGTACAAGCGAACCAAATAAAAGCCCTGCTGGGACAGGAGAACGCGCACCCTCCACTAGAGAGGGTGGCCAAAGAGCCCTCTACTAGAGAGGGTGGCCAAGGCGCTTCCCACTTGGAGAGTGGCCCCTCCATCCCTACTTCTCCACAGAAAATTGCCTGTTTCTGTGTGTGTTCATTTCTCGTGTGCTGACGAGCCATCTGCAGCGTTCCGCGGTCACTGCCGGTGGGTGATCGCGCATCATCTAAAGCCATACAGTCAGCAACAACTTCAGAGAAAATAAAGCTGGGGGTAATTATGTTGTCCATTTTAGAATCAAAATTTTCCCAGCAAGAATACATTTTTAGACAAAATAATAAACATGTTTTATTACAATGCATTGATTTTATGATAGGAGAGTGTCTAATAAATTTTTTTCTGTCCAATTACCTAGTTAACCATCTGAGACAAAATGACTTCATGTAATTAGCTAGAAAAAATATTCCAGCAGGTGCTGGTATTGAGTTTTTACAGGTTCTTTTAGAGGCTTACTTAGTTTTTCAACATTTCTCCTTCTTTTACCCCACTCAATTTTCTCCTGCAGAGAAAACCAAATGATGAAAATAGGAATGTCACAGGCTGCTATTTTAAGTATAGTTAACTTAGTTACTTCAAACACTTCAGCCTCTGGAAAAAGATCACTCAGAAAATATCCATTACCGAACTGTTAAGATATGTATTGTTTTTTATTACTACCTTTAAGTTTTCTTGCCTCTTTACAGCAAAGAGAGAAGTACAGTACAATCCCTTTGCAGCAAAGAAACAGTATTTTGTTTTACTACTGCATTTTGGCATCTTACTTTTTTCACTGAACAAACTTAATTTTAATATTGATCATTCTGTAGATCAACTTACACTTCACCTTTGTCAAAATTCATCTCTCAAGGCTATAGGTTTCACCCTCAGATCCTGAGTCTCCTAGAGTGGGGTCTAAGGTAGTATCCATGACTCAAGCGTTCCCAGAACTTACAGAGGAACTGAGGAGATTCACAACAAAGCCTGAAAGCATTTTTTATGGAGAAGATCTTACTTATAAGGATGTTGATAGCTTCTGGCTGTACCTTTGCACCACAACAAAAATGAGCTTTGATTCCTCCTGATGTTGACCAGCTACATCTTGCCTTCAATTTGAAGATTTTTTTAGACCCTTAAAAAATCCCTCAGCTTTGTGATACACTGATGCAGAATAGAAAATAATTAATAAATAATGTAATGAAAGTATTAGCACCTCATTTTATTATTTCTTTACGTATCTGTTTCATTGAATACTAAACTTTCTTGAAGACAGTAGAGATTTGTGTCTTTTTTTTTTCATCTTCTGCCAAGAAAAATGACTTCTGGTATACTGTCAACAAATATTTACTGAACTGATTTAAAATTTTAGTTGGGAAGTCAGAATACAGAATTATTAATTTTTGGTGCCTGATGACTTGGGTTCTAACTCTGTTTACTTGCTGTATGACCTGGTGCAAATTAACAAAACTCTCTAATTCTCTCAACTCAAAAGTGGGTTAAATGAGATAATGATTGTCAAGTAGTTGGCACTTCACAAGTGCTGTTTATTCATACAATGTGTATTTGCCAAGCTCTTATTACACTCTAATTTAGAGGTAGGTGCTGGTGACAAGAGTATAAAATATTTAGGATTCTTGTCTTCATGAAGCTGGGGAGATAGACATAAAACAATCACACAGAGTTAATTACAAATTGCCAGGAAGAAAGGGTTAAAACTCAGAGATTCTAAGAGCAGGGCCTGATTTCGGTTACTGAGGAGGGATTCTCTGCGGGAATGGAAGTGAAGCTGCAACTTGAAGGATGAGGAAATTCTCTATTTCCGCAGGCTCCTTAACTCTCTTTAGTCTGTCCTATATACGAGGTGGGGGCCTGCCCAAACCTGGAATTTTCTGGAGGGCAGGCCCTTTGTAGTACAGGCTCCCCCTGCCAGGTGTGTTCTAGGAACCTATCCGTATCCGTACACCAGCTGGCAGTACTGTGTGAGGCTGTGTTCCGCTTCAGTGAGTTTTTTTGGACAGTGGGCATCTTTTAATATGTTTGCCCATTTCAGGAGGGTTGATTTACTAGCACACCTGCCCACAATGCATAGTGTCGAGGAGTTTTTGACCAAAAGAATGGCATGACACTGTGCCCCACCCTCTCTATACACCCAATCTCTGCTCCCCAAATCCCCCAGCGACTAGTTTCTACAGATGAAAAAAGTCCTCAAAGGGGAGCACTTTTGCTGAAGTAGAAGAGGTGAAACAAAAATGACAGAAGTACTAAAAGACATTAAAATCAACTGTTTAGGCAGTGGAAAAGTATCTTGATAGGTATATTGCATCAAATGAAGAGTACTTTTAAGGGGACTGAATTTAAACATGTAAAAATACACAATTTTTTATAAACAAATTCCCTTTTTTTGGATCCTCCCTCTTAGCTCTTGCTAAGGTCATAAACATCATCCATGTGACTATATACATCTGACATTTTTCGGTCCTCTTATTTGACCTTTCGGCAGCCCTCAACGCAGCTGATCACTCCCTCTTGAGACGCAGTCTTCCCTTGTATCTTCCTGATCTTCAGTCCCTGTGCAGGTTTGTCTCCTTGATCGCCTCGCCTGAGCTGTAATTGTGAATAATAACGCAGTCCTTTTGAGCCATAAAAAAGGACATTTGCAGCCCCTTTCCTAGCTTCCCGGACGCTGTATAAAACCTTAAATATAAAACTTCTCGGTTGCAACACACACTCCCCTCTCGCGGACCCCGGCGGTCCCCAGAGGCAGGCATTCAACACTACCCTAGGAGGGCAGTTTTGCGCCGGGAATGCCTGCGGCGCGGGAGAAGCAGGTGTCGGGTCCCGCAGCAGCCACGCAGCCAGGCAGACCTCCCTGCCAGGAGACGAGCCCGCCAAGCAGACCGGAGCGGTCTCCACTATCCAGTCCTCCGCGGTCCCAGCATTCCCTGCGCCCCACCACCGAGAGCGACTTCCGGCGTCGCTGGTGTAGGTGGGTGAAGAAGGAGCGGGCCCTCGCCGCTCGCTCTCACTCTCTCGCGCTCTCTCGGGCAACATGGCGGGCGTGGAGGAGGCAGCGTCCTCCGGGAGCCACCTGAATGGCGACCTGGATCCAGACGACAGGGAAGAAGGAGCTGCCTCCACGGCTGAGGAGGCAGCTAAGAAAAAAAGACGAAAGAAGAAGAAGGCTAAAGGGGCTGCCACAGGTAAAGGGAGTCTTACGGTTTTCCACGAATGGCCAAACGACTCGGCTCGGACCCGGCGTGGGTGACAGGGGCCGGGGACTCGGAGTCCCGGACTTAACTGATTCCAGGACTGAGTGTGCGGCGAGGCCGAGCTGCCGGTTCCGGGGAGAGGCGGCTTCTCCCGTGGAACTAGAGAGCTGGTGGAAGCGGGGGTGGCGGAGAAAGGGCACCTCCGCTTCTGGTGAGGTGGCCCTGGGGTCGGTAGGCCGGAGCCCCTATGTGGCCAGGAGCTCGGCTCCCGCGTAGACCGCGCCGCGGACTTGGAGCCGTGCACGGAGCCCAGCCCTACCTTCCTCGTGGTGTGGCCTCTTCAGAAATCAGGTTGTGAGCCCTCCGGCCGCGTCTTCGCTGGAGCACCCTGGGGCTGACTTTCGACGAGGGTGGCGGTGAAGTGACCAAGTCCGAGTGCCTAGACCGCACCTTATCCCGCCCTCCCGGATTACGGGGGGATTTTTGTGACGGGCTGCGCTTTTGGGGGTGTGTATGCCCACGCGCTCGTGTCACTGAGTTGTAATTGCAGAATGTTGGGTTGGTGGTGCAAATTCTCACCTGTGTAAACCACACGGCATCACCAAGCTTTAGGGTTTTTAGGCCTGAATGATGCCATCGCAGGCAGTCCAGGTGGGATGTTCTGTGCCCCGGAGTGGGACTTCTCCAAATCCACTGGGAAGGCAAGGAAAACAGCTAAAAGTCTACACTTGGATTGAGTTAGGAACGTAAGTGTTCTGTTTTGACAGGTGAGTGGTGGCGTTTTATGGGGTCCTTCATTTTAGGAAAAATTATTTGTAACTGTTAAAGTCAGCCACAGAAAGAATGAGAAAAACGGGGAGGCCAGAGGCGATGATGGTGGAGGTGAGAGAGGGTGGCGGGAGTTAATCTGTATTTTTCGGAAGTTTTGATGAGTTGGGAGTTGTAGGTGCTGGGACACTTCCAGAATAAAATTTTATCCCAGGACTTAGTTAGGTAGTGGCTCTTTCTGGCTTTCAGATGAAGTCCGAACTCTTCAGTTTGGCCTCTGAGATGTTCAGCAGACTTTAATCCCAACTCTTCACAACTGAAAATGAGTATGAATCTCAATATGGATCTTCTACAAGACGCAGAATGTCACTTGATTCTGCACTGCCTGAGTACTGTCTTTCTACACACACACACACACACACACACACACACTGCTTCTCCAGATTGTTAACCGCTCACAGAGCTGATGCTTAGCTGTTTACGGGTTTGGTTTTAGTAATGGAATATCTCTTTCTGTTTGTTTTGATTTTACCTAGCTCAGCTTGACAGCTTCTTTCTTCATGAAACCCTGAAGCCCCCAGTGCCTCACAGAAATCCTCTTCTTAACTGAGGCCTTCAGCATTTTATTGCCTGTTTGGTTAAGAAAGTGTTTTTTGTAGTCTAAGTGTTAAATACTTTAGAAAGTTAAACTACTTAAGGATGGGGACCAACTCGCACTTTGTTTAAGCTTTAGGCTTCTATCACAGAATGTGTAATATTCTTTGTTGAGTGGACAATACTAAGATTTGGAAGACTTCGCTGTCATTAAATAATTTTTCTAATGTTCATAATAGTGTCTGTGGGTTTTTTTTAAAAGGTTTTACTTACTTATTTTTAGAGAGAAGGGAAGGGAGAGAGAGAGAAACATCAGCTTGTAAGAGGAACGTTGATTGGTTCCATTGATCTTGCACATGCCTCGACTGGAGACCAGCCTGCAGCTCAGCCGTGTGCCCCATCAGGAGTTGAACCTGCGAGGTTTTGCTTTGTGGGGTGACGCTCAACCAACTGAGTCATTCCGGTCAGGGTATAATGTTTTCGTTTTTGTTTTCTAGACACTTTCAGGAAAGGACTTATGTGCTCTCCAGTATCCTTACAATTTATGCTAAAGAGGAAAGTATATTTATTAGATTTGATTTATGTTGTTATATTTGATCAGCAGGGCAACAGGAGCCTGATAAAGAACTAGGAGCCTCAGTTGATGAGGTAGCAAGACAATTGGAAAGACAAGCACTGGAAGAGAAAGAAAGAGACGATGATGATGAAGGTAAATGGTTAATTTGATATTTGTGGTTAGAAAAGCAAGAAAATACGACGTTCTTTAAACAAAATCTACTTATTTGCCCATATGGCCTATTGTTTTCTGATTTTTTTCTTAATTGACAGTATAATCTCAGTGTCATAGGTAAAAAGGAAAAGGAATTTATTAGCAACTCTTTAAAAAGTTGGATACATTGAATGATGCTCAAATAACAGTTCTCAGTTTTAAAAATGTACTTGGTAAAAGGCCAAGTAGTGGGCGAGTGTTAATACAGTAAAATTGAAGAGCTTATTTATTTAACTAACATTTATTGAACAACTGATATGTACTAGGCACTCTCTTAGGATACTTTCACATGCATTTTCATTTTACCCTTGCAAAACCAAATAAAGTAGGTACTCTTCTCAGAAATTGATAGTTAACAGGGTTTTCCCTATGTGACACAACTAGTATGTGTAGAATAGAACCATAGTTTCAAACCTAGCTCTTGATTCCATCCAAGTCTACTGCTTTTACTCTCTGTACCAAAGCTACCCTTTTTTATTCTCAAATGAACACATTGGAGTCCTTCTGAACTCTGTTATAAATTCCCTGATCCTAGCTCTTTGTGCTATTTTGATGCTATTAGATTTCTGTAAAGATGGCAACCCTTAGAATCCTAGTGATTGGTGCCATCAGTAAGACAGCAGGGAAAGTGATTAAGAGAACTACTCTGTGGCATCTTCTGGCAGAAGGGGAGATGGGGATTTCCCATTCTCAGTCGTCTGCTGCTCTGACCTACTGCTCTGCCTCAGGCACTGCCAGTTGGGGCTCTCGCCTTTCAACCCGTAACAAATACATGCTGTATTTTCATTATTGTGTTAGTAGTTGCAGAGTAGTGTTTCCTTTAGAAAGACATGTTCTGCCTTCAAGAAGCTTACAGTCAAAATTTGGTTTTTAAAAAAAGGTACTAAGATTCAAGGGAGTAATTAGCTTTTTGACTTCCTTAAGCAAACTTCTTGTTCGTTCTACCTTTGGTTATACTTCAGATTATTAACATATTTTGAGCTCTTAACAAGAAAGGGGGTTATGAATTCAAAGTAATGTGGTAGGTTGCTGTAGACCTAAGTGTAGACCATCTAGAGCGAAGACTATTTTATTTACTCTTCTGTCTTTATTGCCTGGAACTCAGCAAACATTTATTGGATGAATGAAGAAGGTTACAGTTAAAATTGTAGTGCAGAATATGTGAATTAGATTATATGACACATGAGGAAAATTAAGGTTGTGTTTTCCAAAATTTTTTTCATATTATTTTTCTTTGGCTTTGGGATCTAGAAACCAGTAATAAGTAAGTCAGCAATGTTTGTTTCTACTGTGTTCTTACTGTTGTATAGAGTAAGGCTTAAAGAAGTTAGCAATTTTGTAAGTCAAATATTGGCAATATCCTATCACTCGACGCATTTAAAGCTCTAGATCATACTACCTCCCTCTTTGTTAAATTGCTCTTTCCTGTTTCTCCTTTAGGTAAAAATAAATAGAAACACAATAAAATAAACTAAAAGAACATTTATTTATTGAGTAGACTAAAAAATATTTACCACATGCTTGGCACTATGCTTAATTTAAAAAATGTTTTTCTCTGATCCTTGAGGAACTTAAGAGATGAGTAGGGGTTAGTGTAAACTAATGATTATAAATTTTTGTGATAATTATAATAGAAGAATACAGTAGGTAGCATGGTAAGAGAATTACGGCTCCTGCCTGTCATTCCAGAAATAAAAATGGAGCTCTTTGAGCAGAAAATGTAAGCAGACATTTGTCATTATTTTATGGGTGTGGATTTCACTATCTAAAATTATTGATGCTAGCTGTGAGTTACTGCTACTAGGTGAAGCATTTAAAGAATACTATATGGGTATCATTTTATTAAACTGTCAACTTCTAATTGTGACAGCATCCTGCTCACCCATTTCATAGAGGTGTGATTTGTGGGTAAATTAGCATACTTGAGAAATCATTGTTGAAATTTATTAACTAGCATTTTAGAAATTCAGACACTTAGGTCTGTGTTTGATATCTTTATTTAAAATGTTTTGCCCTGGCTGGTGTGGCTTAGTGGATTGAGCACCAGCCTGTTAACCAAAGGGTTGCTAGTTCAATTCCCAATCAAAGCACATGGCTGGGTTGTGGGCCAGGTCCCTGGTTGCGGGCATGCAAGAAGCAACCACACATTGATATTTCTCTCCCTCTCTTCCTTCTCTTCTCTAAAAAATAAATAAAATCTTTAAAAAATAATAATTAAAAAATTTAAAAAATAAAATAAAATGTTTTTAAGTCTCTATTTAATCTTGGTTGTAGTAATAGCCTTTATCACCCCAGTTGGTGGGGCATCCACATCACAGACTGAAAGTTTGCTGATTTGATTTCCAGTCGGGGCACATGCCTGGGTTGCAGGTTTGGTCCATCTTCTGGGACACGTACAAGAGGCAGCCAATTGATGTTTTTCTGCTTATATCCCTCACTTCCCCTCTCTCTAAAATAAAATAATCAAACTGTCATTTCTCAGAGGTCAAGGATATGGCATGGGCTTCATAGAAGATTGTTCTAAACATGGAGAAGCAGATCTTGGCTGTTTTGGGTACTCTTCTGCCAACTATTTTTCTTTCTTTTTTTTTTTATAAGATTTTATTTATTTATTTTTAGAGAGGGAAGGGAGGGAGAAAGACAGAGAGAGAGAAACATCAATGTGCAGTTGCTGGGGGCCATTGCCTGCAACCCAGGCATGTGCCCTGACTGGGAATCAAACCTGCGATGCTTTGGTTCGCAGCCCGTGCTCAATCCACTGAGCTACACCAGCCAGGGCTTTAAAAAAATATTTTATTTATTTATTTTTAAAGTGAGGGGAAGGGAAGGAGGAAGAGAGGGAGAGAAACATCGATTGGTTGCCTCTGGCACGCCCCCCACCCAGGGACCTGGCCCACAACTCAGGCATGTACTGGGAATTGAACCTATGACCTTTCAGTCAATAGGACAATGCCCAACCACTCAGCCACACCAGTTAGGGCACATTTTTTATTCTTAAAAATATCTTATTCAGGATTTCTTTTATTAGAGTAAGTCCAACTAAAATTTAGTAGTGCTTTTGACTACACAAATAAAATTCTTATACTTAAAGCTAAGCAATGTAAAAAATAGGGTGTTAAGTCAACTTTATCATATGCTATTCAAGATGCAGTGTGTGTGTATATACAACTGTTCTCTTGTGCTTGCTTCATCCCTCTGCTTATGAGGTTTAAATAAATAGGTATTTGAAATTGTCTTCTCTTAGATGGAGATGGTGATGGAGATGGAGCAACTGGAAAGAAGAAGAAAAAGAAGAAGAAGAAGAGAGGACGTTAGTATCTTAAATTAATCTTACTTGACCAATCAGAAGTGGTGATTAACCAGTAGGTTTGAAAGAGGAGGTTTGAAGTTGCTTAAGACCCTGATGTAGGTCAGGGAAATACATTCAGGCTTGCTAGAGGTAGGGTTTAGTGAAACTCATAACTATTTTGCAAGTACTTTGGTTTAACAATTTTGGTAGCATTTTTTTTTAGCTGATACTCAGCTAAGGGATGTTAATAGTAAGTTGGTTGCATTTTTTGCAAGTTAGGGATGAATTCCTAAAAACTTTATAATTTAAATCTTGAACAATTCAAATAAGTCTGTTGGGGATGATTAAAATTACTACTGTGTGCTGATAGGGTAAACAAAGTTTGCAGTTCATCTGCCAGCTTTGAAATATGGAATTCTTCATGAATATTGAAAGAGGAAGCTCATTATTTAAAATTTGGGCATATGGTGTAATTTTATTTAAAAATGTTTATATTGCATTCTTTCAGATTCACTTAAAATATGATGCTACTTGTATTCTGTTTTTACAAATGGCATTACCAAACATCTTCAGGGACCTAAAAATGATTAGGGAGACGAGGGGGGAAGACTTCATAATATTGGGGAATAAAGGTTAGGTAGAGAATCAGTACAGTTTTAATCTTGGAGGCCCTTTGCACTATTGAGGGCCACTGAGTTCTGATTATATCTTCCTTTAAAATCTTCCAGGCTAAAATTTTATGCATCAGAATATTGGAGGCGTGACTTCCCTCATTATCTCTGTGTTGAGAGAAATACTTAAATTATTGTTTAAGAAAGATAGTGGTTCTACCATCCATTTCCCTAATATGTCTCCAGGTAGAGATGGTATAGCCTTCTTTCTATTTAAGGACCTATTTGTGTTAGATCCTTCTACTCTAAGGATGTCACTCTGTTCCTAGCATAGTCTGTAGTTAATAAACATAGGTTACTTGCGTTCCAGGAATCTTCTAAAAATTATAATGTCGTATTTCTATAGAATGGCTTAAGGGACAACCTATTTCTCTAAATAGTCTGAAATTATTCCCTAATGTAGGTAGATAAGCAGGGAGGAGTGTTAAGGCGCTGCCTTGTGTTAACTTTTGCTAGAATTCTTCCACTGACGGGTGTCCTAGCGTGATGTCATCAGCCTTTATTGTGCCTCCTCTGAGGATGTGGTTGAACTTACTGTTCAGTATATTTCTGTAGGAGTACTCTCAAGAGACACTCTTTTGTCTGGTCTTAATATCAAGAATAATTATGCTTTTCTGGACTAGTTATTGTGTTTTAGCTTAGAAACATCATGAACTATGCAAGTAAACTAGGGTTTTTTTTTTTTGTTTGCTTTTGTTTTGGTTTTGATCCTGGAAGGCTTAGAGCCAAATTCTTGGTTTTGTGTTGGCCTTATTGCAGGTTCTATGTTGTTTTCCATGTTTTGATTTTTTGCTCTCTAATTTACTTTGAATACCTCTTATTTGTGTCTTTTAGGTATACTTGTAGGCTATCGTAAATCACTTCTGGAATAAGCCAAATTAATGTACATTGGCCCTTGTTTCCTCATCTGTAAAGTAAGAATTATAAATAATAGTCAATGATAACTGCAATACAGATTATTACAGTTGTTCTTAGTTTTAGATAATTGAATATAGTACCTTGTAATTTTCAAAGGTCATCCAAAATTTCTCTGGTTCTTCATTTTGTAGATGAGGAAACTAATGCTTGGCACATTAGCCATTTGTCCAAGTCACAGCTAATAAGTGGTAAAAACTGTACTTCAACTCTGATATGTTGATTACAGATTTTTTTTTTTTCTCTAGTGATCTTTTTAAGTCCTTTAATTTGTGGGAGATATAAAAGGCATCTTCATCACATTTGTAGATGAGATAAAGCTGAGGGTGGTGAGATAAAACTTTGGTTCACAAAAAATGTTTCAAAAGATCAATTGGCTAATATTAACAAGGTGAAATTTAATAGACATATGTAAAGTTAATATAGGGTGAAGAATCCTAAGGATTTGAGTTCTAGTACATTGGTAACCAAAAAGCAAGGTGTCTTAACTTTTTAATAGCAATAGGATATTTAGAATCAGCAGTATAGACTCACATTAATTATACCTTGTTTGGACTATTAATATAAGACAAGTCTAGTACCAACTTAAAAGGAACATTGACAAATCCAAGGTTGCAAATATGGGTGGAAGTGTTAAGAACCATGCCTTTTAAAGTGATTTCTCATAGAAGGGAAGGAATTAGTAGAAATGAAAAGTAAAATATTTTTGACTACAAAGAATAAATCTAGAACTAACAGATGAAATGAACAGGGAAACAGAGTAGGAAGAGCTTTCTGACAGTTACAGCTTTCCCTAAATGAATGGGTTTAGCTTGGGAGATAGTGACTGCCTTAATTGTCAGGAGCTCAGCGCCAAATGTCAGGGGTTTAAAACAGAATTCTTAAATTTGAGTGTGAAGCTAAATTAGATGACCTTCATGTAACATTTTTAAAATTTTTAAATTCTAATGTTCTCTCTTAGGAGGAACCTAAAACAGTGTTTTCCAAATTTACTTGCCCATTGAACACTTTTAAACCAGTTGGTGCTCACAGTTTTGAGCATTTGGGTTAAAGGAGGAAGCCAAAAAAATGGTTTTATATATAAATGATTTTGCTCAGTAAACAATCACATTTTTATTTATATGTGTGACAGCGAAATATGTGTTAAATTTTAAGACAAAAAAATTAGTGACATAAGATCAGTAGCAATGAAAGAGAAACCACACACTCCAACGTAGTCGGTAAAGCTGCAGTGCACACTGAAAGCCATAAAACAACCGCGCAGCTTCCCGGCACTCCTTGAGTACAGCATTCGTTACTAAAAGGCAGTTTCTCATACAGTGAGAACTATACAGCTACTTCTTACATATTTCAGGAAAAAATTGAGAAGACAGATTTCTTAGGTACCTTTTAAAAGCATCTTGAAATACTGGTGTTTTAGAATATAGTTTGGGAAATAATGCCCTTAAAACATATGCCAGATATTGTTCACTTTTTTCAAGTATCTGGAAATTTGTGTATTGCTACCTAAAATCTTTTAGCACTGGTATGTATACTCTTAACTTTTGTACTTAATATACCCTTGAAATACATTTGTTAACTTGTTTTATTAATATACAATAGCTTTATATTTTTACTTTATTGCTGTAAGATTATTTTCTTGTTGCTTCTTTGATTTTTATTTGTGAAAGTTAGCCTCTATATGCTGTTCCTTTTCCAGTATAGTAAATGAAGACAAAAATAATAGAAATGTGCATTCTGCCAAGGTGTATATACTGTTTAAATATATAATGGAATCCTGAGGAATTGAATATTTTTTTAAATGTTTTATTTGTTAATTATTTTTAGAGAGAGGGGAGGAGAGGAAGGGGAGGGAGGAAGAGAGGTAGAGGAACACTGATGTGAGATCATTTGGCTGCTTCTTGCATGTGCAGTGACCTGGGATTGAACCTGTGACCCAGACATATGCCCTGACCGGGAATCGAACCAGTGACTTTTCATTTTGCAGGACAACACCCAACTGAGCCACAACATCCAGAGAGGAACTGAATATTTTTATCCCCAAGCTATAGTAACTCAATTGAGGAGGGGACCAGCATGGGGTTTTTAACTATAAGGCAACAGCAAGAGGTTTGTTAAAATCAGGAATATCATAACCATTAGGAACTGAGAAAAACTGTAATGATTGTTTAATTTTATTTTTAACTACAGAAGTTAATGCTTTATTTGTATCTCACAGCAAAAGTTCAGACTGACCCTCCCTCAGTTCCAATATGTGACCTGTATCCTAATGGTGTATTTCCCAAAGGACAAGAATGCGAGTACCCACCCACACAAGATGGGTAAGGATCATAAAATAACTTCCAGTTTGACTTTTGAAAGTTGTAGCCTAGCAATAAAGTAGATTTGATTTTTCTCAGAACTTGCTCCACTACCTTAATAAAGCTTGTGAATTTGTTGCAGAGCAAATACAGTAGAAGCCCTCTTATCCAAAATGATTGGGACCAGTAGTTTAGTTAATCAAAAAAATATGTTAAAGTGAGGATCACGAAAAGTAAAAACTTTTATTGATAAAAGTTAACTTAAACATTAGTTTTTCATCACTTTTGAATGTGAATTTGCATTGAACTCCACTTTTTCCCTCATAAGCTGTACATAATGCCTTATCTATGCGTCTGCTCCATATTGAGTTTCTGTGAAGAACTAAGTAATCTGAGGGCTGATGCCTATCCATATCTTCACATTTTTTCCTCTGAAACAATTTATAATTCTTCACTTAATTTGACAGGTACTTTTTGATGACTTGCCTTTATTGAGATTTTTCTGAGTAGTCAATTTAGTTTTCTTAGAAACAATTACTTTCATGTAATATTTAATTAAATTACATAATTACAGTAGTAAAGACAGATGACTTTACACAAGTTTGGGAACAAATCACCTGATTTCTTGGGAAGTGTTCTGGTCAGCAGACACTCATGGTAGTATTATGTGGACTGGTTAAAAGCATGGAAGCTGGGACTAAACTATCTGCATTTAGGTCCCATCTCTAACACTTACTAGCTTTGACTTGGGCAAGTGATTTATCATGTCTCTTGTTTTGCTTCCTCATTCATTAAAAAGGTACTTTATAAGATTGTGAGGAATAATATGTGTAAGGCACTTAGAAGAGTGACACTTGTAATTATTAAATGTGTTAGCTGCCATTATTATTCAGAATAGGAAGCTGTCATCCACCAATACTCAGAAGACAGTGGGCATTGGTCAGTGTGTTTTACAGAGGGAATCGAGAGCATTGGTTTGTTGAGTGGTTGCAGTAGTTGGTTAAGAAAGCTTCTACTGTGGCATTGTTTCATTGACCTGTAAAGTTAGCATTGTTTTTCTTTTAACTCAGAAAAGATTGTGATGTTGTTGTATTTCTGCCACCTTCCTCATTCCCAGTACTCTTAGGGAATAAGCCTGTAAAGTTGTGGAATATTTTATGGAATGTGCATTTCTTTCTTTCAATTGAATTCATCAGTCAGTATTCCTATCTTGAAGCATCTATTTTTAAAATGTCACATAATTTTATGGTAGTTACATAAATTTTCATAGTACATATGATGTGATCACATTTATTTTTAAATATAATTTTTAAATTTTTTTTTTTCGCTTGTTCCCTCTTCCTTCACTTCCTTCCAGACCCATGTAAGCACCTAGCAGGTAGCTTTCCGTATTTTTCTATGCTCATACATGTGTAAATTATGTCTGTCTATAAGGAGAGTGTTTTAGTCATTGCTTGTTTTACAAAAATGAAATCAGGCATACTTTCCTCCACCTTGCTTTCCTCACTCAGCACTACGTGTTGAAAGTTCCTCTAAGTCAAAATAACTGATTCTTCTGAATGGCTTCATAATATTTTGTGGTGTGAATATATCACTCTTTATTCCACCATTTTCTAATTGATGAGCGTTCCCTTTGTTTCCAATGTTTTTTGCTATTATAAACCATTCTACAATAAACATCTCACACCCTCTCTCTCCACATACATATATGTATACACACACACACACACACACACACACACCTGCTTATGTGTTGGCAGTTTTATTATGTGATGGTTTTCTAGGGGCGAGATTGCTGAATTAAAGAACAGTGTAAATTTCTTTATTATAAGAATAGTTGTCTGGATGGCTAGTGATTTTGAGCATCTTTTGCTTGGTGGCTTTGTTCTTTTGCTCTTCCGTAAGTTTTAAATACTTAAATACAGTATATGTTTATATGTTATAATTCTGGGTTCCTGGCAGTCTTAGATTTTCTCAGACTCTTTATTTTGTGTATTATTACATTTATTTAAGAATTTTACTTAACCTGTTTTTAGAGAGAGGGGAAGGGAGGGAGAAAGAGAGGGAGAGAAACATCAATGTATGAGAGAAATAACAATCCGTTGCCTCTTGCCTGCCCCCAACCAGGGACCTGGCCTGCAACCCAGGCACGTGCCCTGACTGGGAATGAACTGGCGACCTTTCTTTTTGTGGGACGATGCCCAACCCGCTGAGCCACGCTGGTCGGGGCTGTGCAGGGCTGTTTCATTACGTTTTTAATTGATCTGAAATTTTCTATGTAAGGTTGTGAGCACTAATTTTATTTCCAAATGGATTTTATTTCTGTTATAATTGTTTCTTAATTCATCCTACTCAATTGGACAACCACCTTGCCACTTATTATTTTCTCATACAGTGGAATTACATGTTTCTGATCACAGTTGGGAATCTGCATATGCAGAGGGTGGATTGAAGTTGTACACGGATGTTTGATTGCTTGGTGGTCGGTCCTCCAAGTCCCATGTTGTTCATGGGTCAACTGTATAGTCTCATGTATTGTATAATGGAACCAGTTTCTGTATTGTTTATTCTGTTTCTTTGATCTGTCTGTTCCTATGCTTATACTAGTTTGATTTGATGTCAAACTTTATACTAATTTGATAATGCAGTCTTCCTCCTCTGCCACACATGCCCAAACACAGTTGTGTTTTATACTTTTCTTAGCTATTAACATTTTCAGTCATAGTCTTAATATACATACCCACACAGAAATGCCCTTGTTAGAATTTTCATCAGAATTGCATTAATGTGTTTGTTTCAGAAAATTAACAGTTATGTCACATTGTCATACCTAGTGTTGTGGTGTATATTCCCACTTACTCTCTTTTTTTGTTTTTTAGGTAGGTCCTATTATATGTGCTGCCAAACCAAGCACATTAAATTCATTCTAAAGTGTTTTCTGATATTGTTACTGTTGTGAACAAGGAATTCTTATTTCTAGTTCTATTTCTATATGGTTTTTGCTAAAGTGGAGGAAAGCTGTTGATTTCCTATAGTTTTTTTTTTTTGCATTTTTTTCCATTTTATTTAAATGATTGTTCAAGTACAGTTTTCTCCCCTTTACTCCCAATCAAGCCCACCCACCCCCCTGATTTCCTATAGTTTTAACAGATTGTTAATATTTTTAATACTGTGAATTGGTGGAATGATGGAACATTTGAAGTAATGTTTAATACAAGAGGAACAGATTTTTTTCAGTCTTAAAAACTGTCTTTCCCTTGTTATTATTTTCTATTGCAAGTTGAATGTATAGGTAGAATAACTTCTGGTTTTGAAACCAAAAAGAAGATACTATATGTTACAATATCTCTTAGGTTCATACTTAAATTATTTTTTAAATTTTTATTTATTGATTTTTAGAGGTGTGGGTGGGGAGAGAGAAACAGATTTGTTGTTCCACTTATTTATGCACTCATTGGTTGATTCTTGACAGGGATTGAATTTGCAACCTTGGTGTATTGGAACAATGCTCTAACCAACTGAGCTACGTGGACAGGGTATTTTCTTAAATATTGAAAGCAATGTAGTATGCTGTCCTAGAGAAATGTAAAAGAAAGAAATTAATATATTGTTATGTTTGCTTTTCCACAAATCTCAATATATTTTGACATTCATATTACCAGTTTTGACTATTTCCAAGTAGATAAAAATAAATATTCTTACAGATTTGATAAAATATTAAATATATAGTTCTGTATCTTGCCCTCATTGTTTTTTTAAATAAACTGAAAATTGCATGAATTATCACAAAGAACTCACATGTGTAACTACCACCCATGTTGAGTACGTTATTTTAAGTTTTGATTTTGTCAGTTGTATGATTTCATACATAACAGGAATAATACCATACTGTGAGAATAGTGCAAAAAACTCCCGCACACCCTTCGCTCAGAGTCTCTTCAACATGTTGCCACTTTTATTTTTCCCTCTGTCAGTGGACTATGAAATTAAACATATTATTAAATAACATTTCATTTTTGCCTTGGAACGTGTAAGGCAAATGTGGAAAATGTTGTATTGGTGAATCTGTATACATAACTCTTTTTTTTCTGAAGTATTTGAGAGTAGGTTGTGCATTTTTGGATGGGATACTAGATAAGTAGGTATTGTGTCCTTTTTATGGTTGTCACATCTGGAGGCACACGATATTATTTTTTATCGCTCGGAAAAGGTATCCAGTTTTTATAGTGTGTTAATACTATTTTTCCTCTTATAATTACTAATTTGTAGAAAATTACCTTGTGAATATGAAAATACCATTTTTTTATGAATGTCCTCCTCACATGTAGCATCTGTTGATGTTCTCTGTCTGAATCAGTTTTAACTATGATGGTTGTTGCCCTTTTAAAAAATAAAACATTCTGCCCTGGCTGGTGTGGCTCAGTGGGTTGAGTGCCATCCTGCAACCGAAAGATTGCCAGTTGGATTCCTAGTCAAGACACATGCCTGGGTTGCAAGCCAGGTCTCCTGTTGAGAGGCAGCCAATTGAAGTTTCTCTCCCTCTCTTTCTCTCTCCCTTCCTCTCCCTCTAAAAAGTAAATAAAATCCTAAAAAAAAACCAAAACAAAACATTTTATATCCATTTCCTGTGTTATTCAAAGGTTTTGAAACAAATTTTTAATGGCTGTAATGCTGTTTTATTCTGTTTCTAGCTTAATTTTATCATTTTCCTATTTTTGAATATTTATACTTTCAGTATTTTGTCACTAGGATAATTTCTGTGCTGAACATTGTAGTATGTTAATTGGGTCTGATTTTTCTCCTATTCTGGAACTCTAGAAGTAGAATAAAGAATTATTTTGAAATTCTTAATGTCTTTATAAATTTGGTAGACAGTTTTATGGGCAAAATGTTAATTTTACAAGCATACAAAGTCACTATGGAGAAGTTAGTAAATACAGATACTAGCAAAAAGAAGAAAATAAAACCTCTTAATTCTGTCAGTGAATTATAAAACCACTGTTAATGTGTTAATATTTTTCCTTTAAAGCCTTTCTGTATAAATGTCTGTTGTAAATACCTAGAACTATTTTTCAAGGTAGAGCTATACTACAGCAGCACCCTCTTTTAAAACTTGTTTTCATGTTGGTAAAGAAGCCAACAGTATTTCTACTGGCTAAATAATTTTGTACATCTGTATGCATAGCATAATTTATTTGTCCAGTCCTCTCTTATTAGGACATACAGTTTATTTCTAGTTGTTTACTATTATAAACAAAGTTGGGATAAATATCTTTTTGTTGTTTTCAACTTTTATAGTGAATTCCAGAGAGGTTGAAAAGTAGTAAACTCACTACCCAGAATGAACAGGAACTTCAAGCATCTCCCTAGAATTAAACTTTCTGTAAAGTATCACAACTAAGCAGGTTAACAGTGATTTCCCAGTATCATGTAAATACCTAATTTATATTTCAGATTTTTTTCCTGTTGTCCCTGGAACATCTTTTTAGTTATTTTTTCCTACTAAACCAGGATCCAGGCAAGGTTCATATATTGCACATGGTTAGAATCCCCACCTTCTTCTCTTCCATTGCACTGACTTTTTAAAGAAACCAGGTAATTTTTAAAATCTCACATTCTGGGATTTCTCCAGTTGTTATTTTTTCGGTGTTGTCCTTAAACTTTTTTCTTTATTTCTGTATTTTCCGTAAACTGGAATTAGTTGTAAAGGCTTAGATTAGAATTAGAGTAAACATTTGACAAGGATATAAGTGATATTAAATACTTCATATTATATCATCATCTGTTGCATCAGATGATTGCAAATCATCTGTTGCATCATCTGATTGTAAATTCAGGTTGTTTATTAGTTTACCTATATTTGATCACTAGCTTAATGTAGTGACCACCAGCTCTGTTTGTTTTTTTTTTTTAAGTACTTTTTTCTTTTTGTGGTTATTATGCAATCTGTGGGGTACTTCGGTACCATTGGGATATTGTCTTCAACAACTTTTCACTTAACCATTTTAATATTCATTGATGATCCTTGCTTTATCAGTTATTTTATTGGGGACCATGATACAGTGAATTTCTAGTTATGTCATTTCTTTTTAAGTTCCAGTTTTCAGAGTAAGAAATTAGTGAAGTATCTACAAGCATTCTTAATTATTTTGGGGTTAAAACATGCATTTCAAAATAGTTTTTATAAATGTGGCATATAGTGCTTTAAAAATATTGTACATACAAATATAATTATCTTTCAAGTTGTCCATGCAGTGAATTCAGAAATGTTTATGACTGTTTGAAATTAATAATCAGATGCCTGTGTTTCTATCTTTTGGTTTTACTTTTATTTTTCTACTCTTGATACTTCCATTGGTAAAAATGATGGAATATTGAAAACACTCAGAAATATTAAAGAAGTGTGAAGAATTTACATACTCTGTAAATACTTCCTATAATGAGTCTTTTCCAAGCAGTTGTTTTGACAGTTCTGTTTTACAGATATAATATATTTTGAAAGCACTTCTAACCTTCCTCTGTCAGTTGGATGAATTAATTGTCTTTTGGAATAATTGCTATGAGCGCTGAATATTTTTTCATCTTATTCTATATTTTTGTTAAATAGAGTGAATATCAAAAGAGCAAATTAAGAAAATAGACAGGCTCCATAACATTCTTTGTCTTTCATTTGGCCCTGGAATTATGATTATAGACTCTGGTATTAGCATTATAATTTTAACATGTTTTTCAAATATTGCTAATGACTTTCAGTTTGAATTCAAGACTTAGCAGAATGCCTTTAATCTAATTTCTGATTGATAGTTCTTTACCAACAATGCAGAACATTTCATAATATTTTGTAGGATCCACTGCTTCTGAGAGTCTGCCTTCAGAAATGAGATATTTATGCGATATCTGCTGGTTTCAGTATCAGGGTCTTCATTGTGTCATGTTCTGATTCTAAAATACTGTCAAGTAGCATGTGAAATTGTAATTAAAGAAGTGGATTTGAAAAACTTGAGGGTTGGATTGACATCCATCAGGTCCCTGTGGACAGTCTTTCATCTTGCCACCCTAGAGTAAATATTGGCTGATATTTTATATTACACAAAATCTCTGGCTTCTGAGGCAGAGTTGCACCAGCCTTTACTACCAGCTATGGCTATAGTATATTTGCCAGAATTATGGTGCATGTAAAAGTTAAAGAATTGTGATGTATTTTGTTTAAAAACTGATCTGAGAATATAACCAGTACTCTTATTCTTAGAACATTAGGGTTCTTGGTTCCCAGAAAAAAATTTTGCATTCATGGAAGAAAGAAGGACTGTAGTTAAAACTAGAGGTCTAAAAATCCACGGAGTGATCGATATAAGTTTAGTACAGCTGAAAAAGGTTGAGCCCATCTTCGGAATATCCTTTTTAAGGATCTTATCCTACTACCTTCTAGTCTGAGAGTGTTTGTGCAACTACTTTGACTAGAAGTTGCCTCTTGTGTTTTCACTATTTCTAGAATAGTAATTTATGTGCATCTGAGTACTTACGGAGTTTAAAACTGACCTTAAATTGATGATACTGTAATATTTTGGTTATCTGATAACATAAGTTGATAAATCCAAAATACATTCCCAAGCAGAAAACAGGCCAGAGAAGCTTCTGTGGTGCTTTAGTTCACACAGGACAGCTCCTTTGGGCCTTTATAGCAGATTTAGAGGTGCTGGATATTGGCACATAGGTAGCTACTTGCAGTAGAAAGTAATCATAATGAACTTGATGGTGAGATACAGAAAAACTCAGAAAGCATTTTCGGACCTTAAAATACAGTTCTGTAGTTTAGAGCAGTGGGGTAAACTTCTATAAAGGGCCATAGTGTAAATATTTCAGTCCTTGACTGTTAATCACTTCTGCTGTTGTAGCAAGAAAGAAGCAAAACACAGTATGTAAACGAATGGGCATAGCTGTGTTGCAATTAAATTTTATTTACAAACAGGTGCCAGGCCGGATTTGCCTGCAGGCCATAATTAGCTAGCCACTAGCTTTGAGACCATGAGAGTAATTCCTCGAAGGCATCAAGTTTATACTAAGTATAATTTATCTCAGTGATCACCAAGTTGCAGACTATATATTCATTATTTCTTAAGAATGTGTAAAAGTATAACAACTTTTTTAAAAATCCTCACCTGGGGATATATTTATTGATTTTTATTTTAGAGAGAGAGAAACATTGATGTGAGAAACATCGATTGGTTGCCTCCTGTACGCTCCCTGACCGGGGATCAAACCCACAACCTAGGTATGTGCCCTGACTGGGACTCAAACCCGCAACCTTTTGGTGTACGGGATAATGCTCCAACCAACTGAGCCACTGGCCAGGGCTGTAAAAACTTTTTAAAAAACTTTTATTTGGAAACAGTTGTTATTTTAAAAATGTACTGCTTAAAGGGAATTAATGGATCTCCATTCTCAGATACTGAAAATAAAAATCTTTTTGTTATTCCTGGAAGTTTAAAATGTGAGCCGTGTCCTCCAAGGAAGATTACCTCTTATATATACAATTAGAAAACTCCTGCAAAAGCCATAATATTTAATGCTTTGAGGAAGGTATATGCAGATTTCCAGGTCAAGTCTTTGTATTATTACTTGCCCTATTTGTGACGTTAAATGTAAATTTTTGGTGTAGGCTCTTTTGAAGTCTCTTAAAGTATATGACTGTGTTCCCACAAGTGGAAGGATGACTTTTTTTCTCCCACGTGCTTGGTATCTGATACTATTTTCTGACTTTCCTGGTTCTCTTGTTTGGTGTTATTTTCTGTGGCATGGTATTATTCCCTCTGACTATGAATGAAATCGCACTTGAAAGAAACTAAATAATGTAATATTTTTATCTAGAATGTCGTATGTTAGTATTTTTTATCTCTCAGCTTTTATGCTTATTATACTGTTTCTTAAATAACTAATACTATGTTTTGCAAACTATAAAGGCGAACAGCTGCTTGGAGAACTACAAGTGAAGAAAAGAAAGCGTTAGATCAAGCTAGTGAAGAGATTTGGAATGATTTTCGAGAAGCTGCAGAAGCGCACCGACAAGTTCGAAAATATGTTATGAGCTGGATCAAGCCTGGGATGACAATGATAGAAATCTGGTAAAAGAAATATGTTTTTCTAAGAACATGAAAGAAATGATTTTGTTTTTAGAGCTGACTTTTTTTCTATTGTAATAGAAATGACTAGGCTTTTAGAAATAGAAATAGAAAATGTAATAGAAATAGACTTTTTTTCTATTATATTCTTTCATTATTACTTTGCTAAAACTTCAAAGGAAGATTCTAGAAATACCTTCTAAATTCTTATACTGTTGATGTCACAAGGAAACCATTAGAGGATATTTGTACTTCATCCTATTTTGTACTCATGTACATTCAAAAGTGCAAACGCACACATTATTGATTCTTATTTCCTAAAATCTATTATTTTGCTATCTAGCAGTTCATATTACATCAAAACTCTTGGACACAAACATTTAGAATGCAATGAAGAAACCAGTAAAAGTAATTATTTCTCCCGTTCTCTCCTTGAGAAATAATTAGCAGTGAAAGGTAAACTAATTCTCTGATTCATATTTTAAAATATGCAATATTGAGGAAATAAAATGTAATCAGCATTTAAATTAGTCTAAGTCAAGAATGTTAACTTCTAGAAAACTAAGCCACATCATTTAGCTTCTCTAGATTTCCAGTGGCATTAAATTCTTTATCTTTCAGAGATGAGCTACTATGTTCATAGCTTCAGAGAACTGTTAATCACATTCAGAAAGTCCTCAGATCACTCTCAGAAAGTAATTCAAGAGTTTCGGTTAGCTTTCTGAACATGGTGAACTGTAAAATATATAAGGTTATACTTTATATAAAACGTAAAAATAAACTAATCTTGTTTTTCTTTTTAGTGAAAAGTTGGAAGATTGTTCACGAAAGCTAATAAAAGAAAATGGATTGAATGCAGGCCTAGCATTTCCTACTGGATGTTCTCTCAATAACTGTGCTGCCCATTATACTCCCAATGCTGGTGACACAACAGTATTACAGTATGACGATATCTGTAAGATAGACTTTGGAACACATATAAGTGGTGAGTTCTTGGAAATAATTTTCATTCCACCCTCTTTCTGCAAAACTAGTCTTATCTCTGTTGTGTGGGGTTATAGCTACTGAACACCCAATTTTTTTTCTTGATGCTTCACTTTTCAGTAGAGCTGTATTGAGGTAGATTTTGAGATTTGCTTTAAAGCATCCTACTGAATGGAGTATAATGAAAACCTTCAGATAACTGAAGTTTATCCTTTGTATCAGGGAATGAAAAATATAATCTTCTATTTGTTTAGGTCATTATTTCAGACATCATTTATTCATATAACAACAAAGATTTACTTAGAGCCTTGAAGTTTACCAATCTTTATATACTTGTTAGCATTTCTAAATCCACCCTGCCTCCATGCCTGTTAGATAAGTACCTTTTTATCTCACTTAACAGGTGAGAAAGCAAAGCTTAAATTAAGTACTCACCTGAGCTTTTACTAAATTGAAGAAGCTGGACTGATGGTCAGCATCCTGTGGACCCACACATATTCTTTGCCTGCATTGCTGTTTCTTAGGTTCCACAGGCTTTTCTCATTTGATTTGTTTGTTTATATTTTTGCATAACTGCCTCAGTGAGTACCAAATTAGTGCTCTCTTGAAGTAATAGATACTACCCCTAGAATTAATCTTTTCATTCTAAAACCTTTATGTTTATTGTACTTTTTTCCCTTTAGCTATGAATGCTATCTGGGTACTTGGAGTGCTGCTTTTTTTTTTAAGCCCATCATTTTATTTTCCTGTTAATTAGCAAGGATAATCAGTAGAGTAGGTACTATAAAGGGGATAAATTGACTAGCTGATAAATAAACTTAAGAATTTTTTTTTTCAGGTAGGATTATTGACTGTGCTTTTACTGTCACTTTTAATCCCAAATATGATACATTATTAAAAGCTGTAAAAGATGCCACTAACACTGGAATAAAGGTATGTGAACCATAAGTGCCATTTTATTCAACATATTGTGAACCACATTATAAGCTGTTTAAGGTCTTTCAGTTACATGAAACTAGTCCACTGCCCTTGCAGGTTTTAAGCCAATAATTATAATGTACTAAAGGTGTTTATAGAGGAAGTTATAATGTACAAAGCAGTTTTTCTGATTGCCTCTTATTTTAAGATATTGAGTTAACTTGCAGTAAAATTCTGCACTTTGAGTAACAGGATATATTATTATATCCTTAGTGTGCTGGAATTGATGTCCGTCTCTGTGATGTTGGTGAGGCCATCCAAGAAGTTATGGAGTCCTATGAAGTTGAAATAGATGGCAAGACGTATCAAGGTGTGTTCTTTAAAAATGTATCTTACTGAAATATATATGAACTTTGAAGAATTAATTTTTTAAAAATTGTGTTGAGTGCTTTCTTTGGGTTAGCTGCTTTATCTTTATCTCTTGGGAATATAAAGACGGAAAATGGGGAAATGACCTGCTTACAGTAGGGGGAGTATGTGGTCACTAGCAGGAACTGTTGCCAGTCTTCTCCTGTAGCGATAGAAGACACCTGGGGATTTATCTCAGAGTGGCCAAAGTGCAGACTAAGTTTTCTGTGACTAGTCAAATCAAGGCCCAGAGACACCCCAGAGGTTCTTTCTGTTGATGACTCCCAATTTTTTTAAGTTGAATACAAAATTTAGAGGCCAGTTTATTACTTGTCCTTCCTTTAATCTTTATTCCCTTTGCCTCCCACTCTTTCCCAGCCACTGCCTTAGGTACACAGTCCCAGAGTCACCTGTGCTTTTTTAGTGCTATTCATCAGCACAGCCTTTCTATGACTCCCAGCATCTATTTGACCACTCTTCAGCTACCGATGGTCCTCCTGCCTAATCTATGCTCATTGCTCCTTCTAACTCCTGTCCTAATATCTTAGAGAATATTTTCTACATTTCCTTTAACTATATCCTGTCTCTTCCTTTATAGTCCTTTGAGTTCTATCTGTCATACTTCCTTGCCCTTCAGTAAAGTCATGTCAGTGAGCATTCTTTACCTTGTTGATACTTACAGACTATTGTGTTTCTATTAGGTACAAAAGTGGTTCTTTCTTTGAGACCAATCAAAAACATATTTAAATAAAAAACTCTTAAAATTTTTATACAAAACTACATTTAAATAAAATAACCTAACATATAACCAAGTTACACAGAAGAAGCAGGGCACAGGGATATCCATTTTCATATTATACAGGTTTTTGATAACAACAGGCTACTTCTGGGACCAGTATCTAAAAAGGTAACTTTCCAGATTAGAAATATCATGTAAATTTCTAATCCTGTTTACATTGGTGTAAATCAAAAAACTCTTAAGGCTGTTCACAGTTGGAGGGGAGGTGGTATGAGATAATGAAGAAAATGTGCTTTGGCGTTGAGGTCAGGCAGAACTATCTTTGAGCATAGATAAATCCTATAACCTTGAAGAACTCAGGTTATTTTTTTTAATTACTATAAGATTAATAATACGGGTTTTGGTTTGTTTTGTTTAGAAATTCAAATTTTATGATAGTGCCTGAAATTTATTAGTATTCAACAATTATTTGACATTTTCCAACAACAAATAATGCATAGTCAAGTCCCTCTCAAATAATCCTTTCTTTCTCTTGTCTCCTAATTCTATGGGATCTGCCTTTCAAGGTGTATGAGGTGACAATTTGACTTAATGGTTCTATTATTTTAGCAGCCCTTCTCTTATATTAGTTATTGTATTGATTCAGGTTCTTAGTTTAAGGCGATAGAATTCATTTTTACTAGTTTGAACAGAAAGAGGATAGACAAATCATTACATTGGGAGTTGAAGAAATAGACTATAGGCTGAACTTTGGAAGCAATTACCAAAAACAACATGACAGAGCTGGGCCATAAGGGAGGGATTTTTTTTTATTTACCTTGAGCAGGAAGACAATAGAATTGGAAAGTTACCTTTACAGCTATTGGTCCCAGAATTAGCCTGCCACTGTCAAAACCTGTATAGTAATAAAAATAGATAACCCTGTTACCTGCTTCTTCTGTATAACTTGGTTATATGTTAGGGTTTTTTGTTTTTTTTTTTTTAATTTAAATGTATTTTGTTTAAAAATCATTTTTTTAAGAAAAATTTTTTTTTATTTAAATGTATTTTTGAGCCCTGGCTGGTGTAGCTTAGTGGATTGAGTGCTGGCCTGCGAAACAAAAGGTCACTGGTTTGATTCCCTGTCAGGGCACATGCCTGGGTTGCGGGCCAGGTCCCCAGATGGGGGCTTATGTTTCTTTCCGTATTTTCTCCTTTCCTTCCCTTCCCTTCCCTCCAAAAATAAATAATCTTTTTTTTTTTTTAATGTGTTTTTGATTGCCCTGAGGGGTCAGTTAGTTTGTCAGGTCTTAGAGAAATAGTAATGCTGGCTGAATTTTAAATACATTTAGTTTATCATACATATGTAAGAAGAAATTTTTTTTGAAGAGCTAATTGAGGGTTTTATCTTTCTGTATTACCCCCTAAATTTGTAATATACTTGTCATTGTTATATCATTACAGATTTGAAAAAACCTTGCTACCTCATTTTGCCCTAGAAGAAAGGTAGCTCGTACTGAGGATTTCTAGCATTGTAGAGCTAGCTTTTTTAAAACCTTTTTTTATTGTGGAGTATAATCAGTACTGAAAATACAATATAAAACTTCAACTACACAATTATCGAAGTTATATAACCTCAACTCTCAAGAACTAGAATATTGCCCGCATTGCAGAAGCCCCAGTTCCATGTCGCCTTTCTCAATTACAGCAGCCTTCCTCTAATAAACCACTGTCTTGGATATTGAAGTATTTACATTTGCTTATACTATTTACTATCTAATCACACATTCCTAAACAGTAATATAGTTATGCCTAATGTTGAAATATAAATGTACATGTATACGTATGTATTTTATGTTATATATGGAATTGCACAGTATGTATATCATTGTGCCCCCTTTTGCTCATTTTTTCTTTAGGTTTTATTCAGTCGTTCATTGTCCCTAACTTTTTGTTTTTATTGTTGAGTTGTGTTCCATTGTGTGAATATACTGCAATTTGTTTATTCTATCACTGATATCGGGACCTTAGGATTGTTTAGATTTCCTTTTTTTAATGTTTGAAATGTTGATGTTATAGTAAAATTTAAGGTTTTGTAATACTATCATTTTCACACAGAATACTAATTTTTATATTTTTAGTCTATAACCATAAAAATATGTTTGTAATCATTGTGCTTATGGCATTTTATGGTATTTATTTTTATTGATTAACAATACCTTCTTAGATGAACCCCCATTATGTCCTTATCATATAGTTTACTTATTTTGTTTAAGATCTTATTTAATTTTAGAGAGAGGGGAAGGGAGGGAGAGAAACTTCGATAGGTTGCCTGACATGCACCCAACCGGGAGTGGACCTGCAACCCAGGCATGTGCCCTGACGGGGAGTCCAAGTGCAGACCTTGCGCTTTGCAGGATGATGCTCATCCAACTGAGCCATGGCAGTCAGGGCCACATAGTTTATTCTTTTTCCACTGTCTCCCCTTACTCCCTTTAGTTTTCGATTAATAACATTGTAATAAATATCTTTTTATATTATACTAGTTTTTCCGTTTGTATTTTAACTAAGTTAATGTGAGATTATTTAGTAGAACCTTTTGTTTTTAAACAAGTGCTTGAACTAAAATTATGCTTCCTGAGACTCTGCATAACTATTTTTTCCTTTTATACCAGTCAAGCCAATCCGTAATCTAAATGGACATTCAATTGGGCCATATAGAATACATGCTGGGAAAACAGTGCCCATTGTGAAAGGAGGAGAGGCAACAAGAATGGAGGTCTGTATGTTCTTTGTGAAGCATTTTGATTTTTTTTTCCCAAGCAGAAGTTAGTGATGGTTGAGTGCATAGTATGTTGAACAAAATTAACTTGCCATCCATACTCACCTTGACAGGGATTGGGCCATGTGAGTGTGCAAATTTTGTCTTGTTGGATCAGGGTTCACATCATCTGTGGAAATTGGGTGTGTCAAAGGATTGTTTTATTCAACACTTAGTGAATATTTACTGAGCATCATGGACATGCCAGTCTCTTCAGTAGGCACTAAGGATATAGTAATGAACAAAATAAAATTACCTGTCCATGTTAAAGCCTACATTCTAATAGGATACAGAAAGACCAAAAAGTGTTAAAGAGGTAAAAAGCAGGGAAAGGTAGGAGGACTGCCAGGGGTATTTCATGTAGTTTCTTACCTGAAATAGGGAATACTTCAGCCTGAAGTTATGGTCATTTTGATTAGTTCTGAATTTTTCTTATCTTCCCATTCTAATATGTTTTTTAGGAAGGAGAAGTATATGCCATTGAAACTTTCGGTAGCACAGGAAAAGGCGTTGTTCATGATGATATGGAATGTTCACATTACATGAAAAATTTTGATGTTGGACATGTGCCAATAAGGTGAGAGTCTTATTTCTATATGACTGGTGAGTTTCTCTTTCCAGTTACCAGCATTTTTAAAAAGTGTGACAAATATCCAGTGGTAAATACACAGTTCTGTAGCCTAACAATAAGATCTATGCATTTCTGTAATACAGCAAAGAAACTGACCTGTTAAAAATTTAAAATGAACCCTGACCGGTGTGGCCCAGGTGGGTGTTGTCTTACAGAGTGAAGGATCACCGGTTCAATTCCTGGTCAGGGCACAAATAAAGTCTTCAAAAAAAATTTTTTTTTTTTTTTTTTTTTAGCTAAAATGAAAATGATATATTTTCTTCAGGTCCATTTTCTAATAATCATAATAATTTCAGAGATTCTCATTTTGTGGCTTTCTAGATTTTTGTTACATTTGGTAAACTTTATATTTTTATTTACTTTTTAAGAAATTCTTTTGGGGTAGGTAGTTGAAAGCTGTATTTAAACCTACATTATATGCAGGTCTTTCGCTTGATGCACAAAAAAGGAAATCCCCACCATAATGTTGTTGGTGAGGCCATACCAACAATATGCAGTTTCACACGTGCATAGACACAAACATGTTAAGGTAGCCTTCAGCTGGCTTCCTGTTCAGATGGGTTATTATACATTCTGGCTCTTGTAGGTTGAAACAGGAAACAAAAAAGTGTTTTGAACTTTAGTTACTTAAAGCCACAGCTACTGTTCGAGTTTTTCCTTAATGGGGAAAGTGAATTTAGGTAATTTTTTAGCTAACTGTTAATCTTGGATTTTTTCCTCATAGGCTTCCAAGAACAAAACACTTGTTAAATGTTATCAATGAAAACTTCGGCACCCTTGCCTTCTGCCGGAGATGGCTGGATCGCTTGGGAGAAAGTAAATACCTGATGGCTCTGAAGAACCTGTGTGACTTGGGCATTGTAGATCCATATCCACCATTATGTGACATTAAAGGGTCGTATACAGCACAGTTCGAACATACCATACTGTTGCGTCCAACGTGTAAAGAAGTTGTCAGCAGAGGAGATGACTATTAAACTTAGTCCAAAGCCACCGTAACGTCTTTTATTTTATAAGCTTTGTGGGAATACGTTATACCTGAATTAATTTTGCAATATGTCTGTTTAACAGTGGACCTATGTAATACTTCTATTCATGTTTAAAAAGGAAGGAATTTGATCAAAGGCAAACCATCTAATGTAATTAACCACCAAAAAAGCTTTCAGGACTTTAAAATGTCAACTGTTTTTCTCCTGTCTAGAAAATGCTCAAATGTTCAAATTAGGAATGACTTAAACATTTTGTTTTGAACACCTAATAGATGCTTTTCAAATATTTATATTGCCATATTTTTATTTGAATGCTTTGAATGACTACATTCAATTCTGCACCTATACCTTCTGGTAATGCTTTTTAACCTTCCTGGAATCCATTTTCTAAAAAATAAAGACATTTTCAGATCTGAGAGCTATATTTCAATGTCTGTGGTTATAATTTTTTTGCACAGGGAATAACAACTTAATGTAGGAAAATGTAGAGCCTTTTATATGGTTGTAGACTTCTACATTGAAACTTTTTTTTTCCTGACATAGTGGCCAAATAATGTCTATACATATATAAAATGGGAGGAGAGCTTCATAAGTTAATATACAGCTTTAGGAATATTTTGTGTTTCTTTTTAGGATCATATTCTTGTCTTTCATTTTTTCACTCACATTGGACAGATCTATTTGAAGTCTGACTTAGTAGGAACATGGTACCAACTTGAAACCTTGACTTAGTAAAATCTCAACATATAGATCATTTGTGCAGTGATGTATTTATCAGGAAGTGTATTCAGCTTGCTCAATAAACCAAAAAGGCATTTCAAACCACAAAACAGGAAATTTTACCATGATTGGGCCTGGTTCTGGTTAGAATAAGGTTGTGAAAACGAGTTAGAACAGCTAGTGAAAACATGTTTTCATTAGCTGCCCCTGACTGGTTCGGATTCATAACATAATGGGTAATATTTCAGGAATTGAGGTTACAGTGACTCATTATAGCAGCTAAGTGCATAAGTTGATTGTAAGATGCCTAATACTTGAACTGAGCCCCATTACCAGTTCTTGAAAAAATTGCTTAAATTCTATGTAAATGATTTTTGGGGAATGTTCCAACATAATTTCAAAAGTTATGTATCGAGGTAAAGCCGTAATTTGTATGTTTAGCACAGTAACATTTTTTGCCTCTGGGATGCTGTTTTGTATTTTAATGTTTTTCTCATAGGAAGAGAAACCTGACTTATGTACTTAGATCATTTTTTACACATTAAAGTGGCTTTCAGAATTGGAACTATAAATGAATGTTATCTTGTGGGATAAGCACTCTAGTTTAGCGATATGAGCCATGTTTACTTATGGTGCTAATGTTCAATAACTACCTTTGAATAAGTTCCCTCTTTTCTGTATGTGCTAGTGGCAGAGCTCACCTGTGCGTTCATGGACACATTAGAGGGCTTGGGCCCTTCTGCTAGTTCTGTAGTTTTGAGTCCATACCATTTTGATGTGTTTGGTTTAATAAAGTTATCTTGATTTTGAAGCTCAATAATTTTAGAATTGACCCTGTGAGTGAAGAATTTTGGAGGTTTGTAAGACTTTTTTAGCAGTGATCTCAAACCGTTTATGAGATCCAAGTTCCCTTCCCAGGTAACTGTTGGGAGCAGTGCCATCGTTTATACGCCCCTGCAATGGCTGGGAAAGCTGTCACCTAAGAAAAAATTGTATTGTTTATCTACTAGCCATGTATCTTTTGAAACCATTTTGTCATGTTTATAATGATGTACCTTATTGGTAAACAATTCTAAGTTTGAATGTTTAACAATAGTGCCTTTAGTAAATTATTTTATAACCAAAACATGTTGTTTTTTGTTAGATCAATGTAGCAGAATGTGGAAGTCTACATTGAGAGATATACAGTAAGAAATCTAAGTTTCTGTGCATTGTCTGGGTTTTAGTTTTATTTTAATAGGCTTTATTTTTTTAGATCCGATGTAGGTTAGTAGCAAAGTTGAGCAAGAGTTAGTTACCACATACTCCCTTGACCTCACACATATAGCCTCCTATGTAGGTTTTAGTTTTAAGGGATTAAAAAGGGCCAAGCCACATTCATTCTTTCTCATCATATATTATATTGAAATAAGTACTGAAACAAGTAACTATACCATTATAAATAACATAGCTTCCAGAGTTGTTTTTAAAATATCCCACTAAAATTAGGTGTTAAAATGTATAGCAGTTAGCCTATCCTTGAGATTAAGAAAGACTATATTCAGGTATTTTGACCATGTAAATCTTTAGTGAGGTATAATTACATTAACAGTTGAGGTAACAACTTGCATAGATATTTAATGAATGATTTTAAACCTTAGCCACTTAACACTCAAGTTGTATTTTTGGCAATAAATGATTTGTCTGTACTGTGGTAATTTCTCATTGCATTTCACAATTGGCTGCCCCAGATGACCTGCTCTCTGAAACTTAGAAAAATTTGCTAATAGAGGTCCTTCTCAAGCTTATACTTACAGATGATCACTAGTGGAGAACAGCATTTAACAGGATGTTATCTTTCATTAAGATTTTAACCTTCAAGAAAACTCAATTAAGAA
This sequence comes from Tonatia bakeri, assembly GCA_004024845.1. NCBI lineage: Eukaryota > Metazoa > Chordata > Mammalia > Chiroptera > Phyllostomidae > Tonatia > Tonatia bakeri. Next base: position 155,634 of record PVIA01002880.1, on the reverse strand, counting down.
AAAAATGATCTAGTGGTTAACACTGACCTAAGATCTTATATAGCTGATCAACATCTGCTAGTGGGTTCTTATCTTTCTGAAATAAAAGTTAGCAGCAGTAGAATTTTAAGGAGATCTAGAAAGATTATTAGGGAAGAACAAAGTCATACTGTATTTTTAACAAAAGTGCAAGATGAGATCATTTTTTTAAATGTCAGGGCCCAGAGTTTGAATATCTAAAGAGGTTCCTAGTATTCACATAACCCTAGCAAGAGTGAGAAATCAGGCTTTAGTTACTTAGAAAAATGAGATGCATATTGCTCAGCTGCCAGTTTTTTAAAATCCTGAGGATGTATTTGGTTTGAGAGAGAGGAAGGAATAAGAAACATCGATGTGAGAGAGAAACCAATCAGTGCCTCCCGTACGTGCCTGATGGGATTGAATCCACAACTTTTTGGTGCATAGGATGGTGCTCCAACCAACCAACTGAGCAATCTGACCAGGGTCCATCTGCCAATTTTGAACAGTTATTTTCTCTGCCCTGTAATGTTTTTGCTTCAAGGGTTATTTTTATTCCTTTAAGGATCTCAAGATACGTGGTACAAAGGTTTAAGAGATGCAATGTTTAGTCAAAAAAAACTCATATCCAAGTTAAATTGTGTAACATACTGTTTGGTAAATTCAAGTTTTTTATATGACGCTTTATTTGAATCAGGACAAACCTACTTGCTGCCAAACAAATCATCACGAGTCCAAGCTGTTGTTTTCATGTCCATAGTAATGAAGTCATTTAACACACTATTTATGAAGCTGTCATTTTCCTTTGTATAGCCTGACTATGCCAATTGAGGAACAATTATTAAGAATAAATTTTTGAAAAAAAAAAAGTTCCATTAACAACATCTTCTGAGCCCAGTAACACAAAGCCTCAGAAATATCAATGAGTGTGTTTGATGAGTATTTAGATGATGCTTTGGTATTTCTCTTTGAAAGTAGTAGTTTAACTTCCTTCAAGGGACAAAGGTAAATTCAATATACAAATGGCCTGAAAGAAGTTACTTCTGTGGGGTAAAATTGTTAGTGAAGAAAGTGTCTAATTTTCCATCGAATAAGAATTTGTATAGAAAGTAGCTACAAAAGATAAGAAATGTATAAAGTGATGTTACCTGAACTTCAGTACAGGATTACACAAATTCATGATCTGAGCCAATTAAAACTAAATATAAAAGAGGTAACATCTGTGTGAGGTAAACACTAAAAACTTAAAAACTCCCAAGTACTTGAAAAAGTTTAGTTACCTACTGTAATTGACACATGTGTATTTATGTTTTATCTGTAAAATGATGTCGTTAGAAAATGTATACACATAGTATGCACTGATTCAGTAAGTAAAAAATAACGTAATTCAAAATTTTAAGTCAGCCCTTTGAGGAAAAAAATATATATATATAAATTGCAAGAAGCCCCACTATCTTTGGATCAGCTAAGCATTTCATTAGAGGTATCAGCTTCTTCAGTAGGAGGCAGGATACCAGACAGGAGTTCTGGAGGCCAGAGTTTAGCATGTCCATTCTCAGTAACTTGCTGGGTATAAAACAAAATATAAGCTTGGGCCTTGCATACTTCATCCATAGTGCACATGCTTAGCTTGGAATCATTGCAGTGTACCCAGAACCCTAGAGTGAAGCACAGAAATATACCTTAAGCTTGTAAAGGAACGTTAAGAAATTTCTAGTATAAATTAAAATATGGATTGAAGCAACAGTTTCAGTTAACATTTTTTTCTTTTGCAATTATAGGTGACATACAATATTATTATATATTTCAGGTGTACAACATAGTGATTAGACATTTATACACTTTACAAAGTGATACCATGGTAAATCTAGTACCCACCTGGCACCATACACAATTATTACAATATTATTAACTATATTCCCGATGCTGTACTTTACATCTCTGTGACCATTCGTATAACTGGCAATGTGTACTTCATAATCTTTCATCTTTTTCATCCATTCCCCCTTGCACGCCTATCCTATGTGGAAGATAGCAGTTTGTTCTCTATATCTGAGTTTGTTTTGTCCCTTTGTTTTTTAGATCCCATATATATTGGTGTAAGTGAAATTATATGGTACTTGTCTTTCTTTGTCTGACTTACTTCCTTTAGCATAATACTGTGTAGGTCTATCTGTTGTTGCAAATGACAAGTTCTGTTCTTTTTTATGGCTGTGTAATATTCCATTGTATTTATGTACATCTTATCCATTCATCCATCAATGGATACCTAGACTGAGTTAAGCTATTTTTGAAGAGAAAGTATTTGTCTAGCCAATTCACTTCTTTTCATGAGAGATACAACTTGGGCTGTATTTACTCCAGAATTACCTGCCTTTATCCTAGAAGTAACGAAGTGCCTGATTAGTTCACTTGATAGTATCTTTAATTTTGGGTATAATCTTACCAGTTAATGCTTTTGCTGCTTATACTATAAAGCAAATAGTGTGCAACTTACTCTTGGTACTTCACTGTTAAACTACCTTCCTGGATTAACTGGGCTTTTTGCTCACACCTCTTTTCCTTTTTATATGTGTGTGTGTTGTGGGAGGAGATGGGCATGGGGCGGGGGGCTCATTTTTTGTTTCACAGGAGGTCGGGAAAGGGAAAATAAAATGTGAGACAAATTCAATTACTTTTGACCATGGTGGCAGTAAATTCAAGTGAGTTTTATAACCTGAACTCAAAGTTTGTTCCAAATGTCTGTGATCCCTCAGTTTATTACATGCTCTGTTCTTTAACAAAAAATAAGTACATTCAACCAGTAAGCAGAGGACCTGCTCTTGGAAATGTGCCTTTAAGAAAAGATAGCACACTCTTTCTGACATATAATTAATGAGATCATCCTTATTATCCTATCCCTATAGCTCTTAAAAGTCACAAGTACTGCAGTCCCAAAGAAAAATGCCCAATTTTCTTCATAGACCTTCAGTATTTTCTATAAGTATAATGCAGAAGCATTCTTCTTGAAAGAACAAGAGGTCAAGTGGTTTTGATTATAATTTAGCAGCCAATTTAGAAATCATTAGAGCCTAAACTCCAGCAGCCAAGTCTCACCCAAGGTAAAGTACTTTTCCCCATCTATACCTCCTTCAGAATTATAGCAGTAGGCAGTGTAGTGTCCTGAGCCAAATTCTTTCCCATGGTGCATTACTACAGCAGATAAGTCATAGATAAAACATTCTGGTCTGAGGGATTTCATGGACTCCCTGCAGCAATAGGGCTCCATGTTTAAGATTTCTTTAAAGTCAACATGAACACCAATCTTCTCTCGGATATTACGTCCTGACCATCTGTGAATAAACCAGGGTAAAATCATTAACAAAATCAAGGGAAATAACCAGGTACTAGGTTCAGATAGTTTTAAAAAAACCCTCAGAGTATGGAACACAAAGAGTAATATATAATAAATAATATAAACATAAAATTCTTTCAGTGCTAAAGTTGGTTATAAATGAAAGAATTTAGCCTGGGCCAGGCAGTTCAGGTGGTTAGAGCATCATCCTGAGATGGCAAGGTTGAGGGTTTGATCCCCAGTCAGGGCACATATAAGAAACAGCCAATGAATGCATGAATGGTCCCTTCTTTCTCTATGTCAAATCAATCAATAAATTATATATATATATACACATATATACACACACACACACTAAATAAACAGATGTGTGTGTGATATATATACACCCATTCAGGTTTTAAATATTTACCATCATAAATAATTAGATGATATAGAAAGGATTAACTTTCAGAAAAGAAAGTTAATTTCTTTTTTCAGAAAAGAAAATTATGGTCTTGTGACATTTTCCGCTTTCTAACATAAATTCAAGGTACCAAAGGGTTTTTAATTTTTTATTGTTTGGTCACAGCATGAAAAGAGTATCTCAGAAGCTAGAATTTGTTCTTGGGAAATACAATCTGGACCTTACTTGACCAGGTATGGAGAAAAAGCAGAACTAAACTAAACAGGGTACATCTAATTTCATAATATAAGAGAAAATAGGAACTGTGACCCTTCCCTGTGTGTGAGTGAGCATAACTACTCATTAGTAACAAAAGTCAAATAATGCCCCTGTGCTGTCATTTTCTCAGCGTGGCCATGCTTCTCAGTATTGGACCTAAGTTGAATGGCAAGCAATTTTTTTGTCACATAAATAGTATGGGCTGGTACTATGGGGGAAAATAATGTAATAATATATAGTAGTTCTTCCAAGAGATTATAATCCAGTTAGGGTGGAGTTGAACAGAGAGAGATAAAAGACAAACTTCAATGAAAATGACAGTATTAAAGTACTAAATAAAACATGAAGTTAAGACAATAGCAGAGAAGGGAGAAGAGAATATAGAATGGTTTATGAAGGAAAAATGTGAAAATGGGGTGGGATCAGGGGTGGGAGGTGGGGATGGCTGGGGTGGGGGCAGTGGTGGGGGAAAATGGAGACAACTGTACTTGAACAATAATAAAAAATGTTTTTTTTTAATGTGAAAATGCTTCTTAGTACAATGTTAAAATAGTACGGAGCTAAAGTAAAACTTGCACATTATATTATCTGCTGGACTAGGAGTCGTACCCAGGCCTTCCTCGTGAACTATATAAAAGATGCTATATCCAATGCACCTTTAACTTTAGTGACGATGGAAGAGCAAGCCATGAAATAATGGGACCTACTTAACGTGAGACATTCCTGTCATTCTCACTTTACCATAAAATTCAAACTTCATACTATTTAATTATGCTAAATAAACACTTGTAAGCCATCTAAATAGAAAATATCCATTCCTAATGATCAATTGGGTACCTAGTTATTTTTCTGCTGAAATACAGTGAAATGACAAAGAACAAGATAACAATTTACCCAGAATTCATAATGGTTTACTTCTGAGACAGCAAGAGAAGAAGACTAGGAGTGCACGCAGGGAACTGCTAAGCTGTTGGAAACACTCCTTTTCTCACGTTTCTTCAAAGAGTTCCTGTGTGCCAATCCCATTCTCCCTTTTGTCTTTTATTCACCCTATATGCTTTATACACTGGCAAATACGATAGTACTTCTTTAATAGATAAAGGAAAAAAATGTGGTAAAAAGCAGTGTAAACAAAGTTTCTGAATCAGACAAATTGAGGCATGAAGGATTAAAAATGTTTGGGGCAGAAGATAGAAGGAAATGGAGTCAAATAGGTTTATACTAAGGAAACCTTAAAATGCCAGATTAAATAGCAATTATGAAGAACAGGAAGTTCTTCAACAGTTTATAGTAGCCAATTAATTATCAGTTTAAGTTACAAAAATTTAAATCCTTTTAATTGTTTTTCACAGAATCTCATATATGTTCTCACTTCCCAATGTTCCCTGACCCTTGTTACCTGAACCTGGAATACAGTAGCAACCTCCTAACTAATCTTCCCATTTTTATTCCATTTGATTTTATGCACAATGGAAGGTAGGTCTCACCTGACGTTTCACAAAACCATTTGTTGTAGACACCTCCCTGTTCCTTCCTCCATATTTCTACTCATGTTGCTCCTTCTAGAGTCTACACTCCATTCACTCACTTAAATATTTTGGGGCATCTATGCACAGAGCTTGTTCCACTGGTGGAAGGAGAGAAATAACTAAACTACTAATTGCAGACAGTGGCTTTCGTCATACCCTGTATTAACCAACGCGGGGTAATGTGATACTGAGGGTTGGGTGGTGCTATTTTTCAGTAGGATGGCCAGGGAAGTTCTCTCTAAAGAGAAGGCATATGAACTGAGACTCGAATGATATCAATTCCTTAAGTCATTAGGCTTTGGGAACATTTAAATATTAGCTAACTCCCTCTTCCAAGTCTCAGATTAATCAGTTTGCTTATAGTTTGTGATATTTACTATTTCTATTTCATCATTATTTCTGTGCATGTCTTAACCATAATCTCCTTGTGAAAAGGATCCTACTTTATATTCCTCAGAGAATATAGAACATTTTTAATTAAAAAGCACTTACATGATGTTTTCCAACTGTACCTAACTGAAATAACTGAGCATGGTTAAGAGTGATTACCCCTGGGAAGTGGGACTGGGAAGAAAGGTGATTTTACTTTGGGCTTTTACTTTACCTTCTGTAATATCTGAAATATTTTAAAAACATACCCCTTTAACTGTTAAAAAATTAAACCATAGTCTCAATTGTTTTCAAAGCATAGCACATAAAGTACTTCTCATTCCTTAATAGAAAATCTTCAGATTATTTTGTACGTATTGCAACGTACGAAAGCCTACGCTCTGATTAAACAAATTTGCCAACTTATTCCCCTGACTAAATATATTTTTGAAATTTGTTTTTGTTTTGAACTGCTTTGAAACTAAACTGCTGTACCTTTGTTCAATTGAGTCAAATACTCTAAGTTACAGACTTAAAAAATTTACATCTATAATATGCTGAATATTAAACAATACAAGCAGAAATTTACAAGGAGAATAATATTACCTAGCCGACCAGAATGTGAGGGGGTCTGCTGAATAGCAATGCATTCCACAAGGGAAGCTAATTAAGTTAGTTACTGGGTATGGTGTCCACTGGTCAAGGCTAGGGACAATGACAGATTTTTTTCCTCTTAAAATAAAAGGCAGAAGTAGATGCAGGTCATCTACTAGCCACGGACATAGTGTTACAATTTAATTCATCACGAGCTAAGTTGTGAAGCACTGTAAGAATAAGAAACGGTAACTGTAAGTGTATAGTTGGTAGGCAGCTGATACTACTACTAACCTGAATCGTTTGAGATGTAGTCTAAGAATTTGAGGTAGGTGGCAAATCATAAGCTGTTTTTGGGCTTCTGTGAGTACAACTGGTTTTGAAGAAAACCTTCTATGCCTTGCTGTGATATCAAAGAGAATGAAAATCAAATTTAAGGAAATAAGGAGAAGCTGAGTAAACTTTTAAAATAATTCACACATGCATTATCACTTAAACATCTATTGTGTTACAGACATGGTGCTGTGCTAGAGATAAAGACATAGCCGAGCCCTCAAGACACAAGTTACAATAAAAAAAAAAAAAAAAAACAAAGAAACCAGCCCTGGCTGGTGTGGCTCAGTGGACTGAGCACCCACCTGAGAACCAAATGGTCTCCGGTTCAATCCCTAGTCAGGGCACATGCCTGGGTTGCGGGCCAGGTCCCCAGTAACCACACATGGGGGGCAGGGTGCAAGAGAGGCAACCACACTTAGATGTTTCTCTCTCTTTCTCCCTCTCTTTCCCTCTCTAAAAATAGATAAATAAAATCTTTGGGGGAAAATGTGTCATTTAAAAAAAAAACTTATGACTTAGTCAAGGTAGACAGACATGTAAACAAGTAAATAATATAATCTTATAAATAAGGCTGTAATGCTGTAATATTTTGAAATGGATTTGGCTCTGTCAAATAGGAAAAGTTAAAACTCCCCCTAAACAGACTTTAACACACTCTTCCTAAACTCTTAATTTAAAAAAGTTTCACAGGCAGTTCATTGATTGAGGCTAATTAAGATCCTAGAGGGCATGGGTCCTTAAGGAACACCACCTCCCCAGCCCTCCCCACCCCTGAGAAGGCAGGCATTCACTAGTTCTGCAGCTGAGACCTCCCTCAGGGTCTTGCCTTTGCTGTTTGAGCACCAGGTCTTAAATAAGTGGAACCCAGGATTCATTTTGTTGTCCCCTGTGCTTCTCTAGAGGTCCACCTAGAGACTGTCCTACAGCCTTTGGCTGGAATATTAGCTACCAAAGTTCACTCCTGATGTCCAGGAGCTGTCCTGCAACTTGTACACCAGCTCTGACTGCTGCCATAGCAACACCTGCTTTTCATGTAGGAGGTAGAATCAGTCCACAATAAAACTGTCCTCTAAGCCAGCTCCACTTGCCACCAGAAGCCTTCCTTCAAAGCCTTTGCCCCTGAGATCAGGTATCATCCAGCTGCTGATGAATGCCCTGGACCTACGTGTAACACATGATCCAAGTGTAGCTATACAAGGAGGTCAACTGTCTGACTTACAACTTTAATCATTTGCTTTTATGTATTAAAGCAACCTTTTTAGGCCTTTATTTGGTAGACCCAGCAGATACATATAAATGTATTATAAAGCCATATTCTGCATGCATTCATAATAGTGTTCTACCCCAAGATTTGGTGACGAAAGCATCTAGGACCACTCACATTTATGTCCAAGAAAAAACATACATCATCATACAAATTTGAAAAAGATATATTTTTTCCTCTAACCATATAAATCGTAGGCTCCTTATTAACAGTTTATATTAGAAGCACTCAGAAAACAATGTTAGTATATGCTGTTTTATAGAATCATCAATTGATGTGATATTTCTTCAGTGCTAGACCATCCAACGTTTCCTTTACATTACCTTAGAAGGTTAGTATCTAAAGCCCTGGAATCATTTTTTTCAGATGTGAAAAGTATGGAGAATACCTGAAAATATAAACACTAAAATGCCATGTACACGTTGATAGAGGAGATAAAGACACCACATAAAGACAACAGATCTGATGTGCTTTTATACACCATTCCCCTGAAGGATAATGCTTCCCTTTAACTGAAATGGCTATTTTATCACCCAGTGCTGGGTGCCTGTACCCACCTCTATTAGAGAGAGTACTGTAGTAGATCTTAATGGTCTACCTGTTTCCTCCATTAGTAATGTGAGCCACCTTAAAAGTGTCTCACCTCTATCCATAGCAACTAGAACAATCACTCATATAGAAAAAATAGTAGATGTTTTTAAAACAAATCTTTGTTTTTATGAAGCCAATATCCACAGCAGTAGTTCAGCAATATATTATTATCTATTACATAGATATGTATACACACACACACACACAGTATTATCTATATCAATGCTTCGGTAGGTAGCAAAAGACTTAAAGCAAACATTTTGTTCAGTACTAAATAACATGCTTTCCTTTTACTATACCTCTTTGCTGTGCAATTCTGCCTCACATATGAAATTTAAAATTTTTAATTTTATGAATCCATTTATTTCCATAACTACTACTTCAGGAATTTTTTCCAGCTTCCTTTCATTTGTGTTTCTCTTTGCTGAAAGCGAGGAGAATATAGCCTCTACTTACAGTTACACTGGTCACATACGTAAATTTTTCCTTCTAAAGCTTCTGTTTCTGTGAATTTGGCCAACATTTCAGTAACCAGGCATGGCTGAGAAGCAATATCTTTTCCACTGCGTTGGTATCTTTCAGGAAAGTCTAGTGATAAGTCCCAGAAAGATTCTATGGTATTTGACTTGTTGTCACATGCAAGACATGTAACCTGCAAACAAAAATATTAGTTTCAGCTTACAATCCTCCTGTCAAAACATTTACTCCTTTCACTAGAAGTCACTGCCAAAAAAACCCAAAAAAACTTTTCTTTTGAAAATGGAATATCAGAATTCTGAATAATCTGCTTTGTATTATTTTTAGGCAAATTTTTTATTATAACTTCTCCTTCCAAAACACTGTCATTAAACTAACCATCATACATAGGTGGACTTTAACCACTAGGCATTCAAAAACCTCCAAGGACTTTAGTCAAATCTGAATTTAGGTAAAAAAGCAAACAAACCATGGACTTATTTAATCAGATATACATTGTGTGTGTGTGTGTTTATATATATTTATATGTATTTAATTTAATGTGTTTAGATCATTAGATTTGTAGTTATTTGCCCTTTTTCCTTCCTCATCTTTCACTAGTTGATTTTCTTTTCCCAAATCTTTGTAACCTGTTCACTATAATACAAGTAAAATACTATTAACATATTTTTATACACAGTTTTATATGCAGAGGTATATTACTGTTACAGATTTTGAAGCCCTACCAACTGAACTTCAAAAGCTAGTAATATGACAAATGATGAGGTCATACTCCCACTTAAAGCAAACATCACTACATTAAAATCCTCATCAAAATACAGGTTCCAGCACAAATAACACTCCTTGTTTATTACAAAATCATAAGCATGTAATTCTGTAACATAACAATATCACACTCAAGCACACCATATGACATTTTAGATGAAATGTTCAAATTAAAACTATAAATTATTGCAGCCATATTATTACCCTACCAACCACACTCAAGCAGGCATTACTTCTGCTGGACCCTGTATAGGAACCACAAAGAATACAGGCAGTTCTAACAGCTTACATAGGAAATATAGTAATTGGAAAGGGAAATAACAACTTTAAAAAGTGCAGAATTTAGCAGGATTTAATGCCAACAAACACTGAAAATAATTGAATACAGACAATATGAAATACAGTTGATGCTTAACAACATTCAGCATCTTCCAATTTGTTCCCCACTGGGTTAAACCTTCCTTATTTCAATCTCTCAGAGAATAAATATAATAATATGGTTAACTTAAGAAGCTGTTTCCTAACTTCCCCTCCCCACAAAAAAGCTTTCACACAATGGACATAAAACTACCTCCAATGATTTATGAAGGAAGCTGTAAATAAGTGAACTTTTACATGTTTGTGAAAGTGATCTATTTTAACCTGAAAACAGTATTAGCTCCAACACACTAGACAGACAGGGAATGTACATTTTTTAGGTTTCACTTTCACTGTACGAAGTCCCCACAATAAAAGTGATATTTTAAAAAATCCATACCTGACTAAGAAGTTGTCCATGAAAAATGTTATTCACAACATTCAAAACCTGTTTGATAAGTTTCCTTTGAGAAGTGGGGATGAGAGCTAGTAACCTGGTACCAGTTGTCTCTAGTTCATGTTGTACTTTATCCAAAAGTTCACAAAGAAACTCCTGAGCATCTTGTTGGGCATAACCACGAAAAGCAGGGATTAGTCTCCACACTGAGTGTAGCATAGCAAATGGTGAGACCAAGGTCCACTTTCCAGACCACATGACTTGGAACAAAGTATGCAACTCATGACAGAGAGAAATGTATTGTGAACTTGACTCTCTTGGCTGAATAAGTTCCATCTTTCTACTCTTTGATGCTCTACCACTTAGTCTAGATGATAAACTTAGGTGTCTGGAGTGGACAAAGCTTTTAGCTTTTTCTTGGCATTCATTCATTTGATACACTGCATCTGTGACTGGTGGATGCTTATAAGATTTTGTCTTTTCATTAGCTGTCACAGCCAGCCATTGGTTCAGATCAAGTTTTAAAAAACATTGTCGAAAAATAAGTAAATGACTCAACACTTGAAGAACAGAGTTCATATAGCAAGTATTTCCCAAATTTCTTAATCCTGTTACACCAGGAGCTAAAACTGGCTTTCGTTTAATTGAGGTGTCACTGACTTTTTTTAATCTTACATCTCCTGAGACAGACACCACTTTATCTTTTGCTGGTGATGCTGGGGTCTGGAGTGGTTCTTCAACAGGAACTATTTCTATTGTGGACAGAGCGAGACCTTGCAAACGCAGACTCTTTCTCGGGAGTATATTTTCCAGTTCTGCTTTAACTTGATGCTCTAATTCTTGTCGTCTTTTCTTAACTTCTCTTTTTTCTATTTTTTCCTGAAATTGTTCTTCTTGCCTTTTTCTTCCAATGGGTGATTGTTCAAACCAAATTCGAAACATTTTATGCACCAGCATCCTTCTCCTGTGACAAAGAGCAGTATACATTTGATCTTCATTTTGAAGGAGGGATTGGGCACCATCATGTAAGAAATAAGAACTATTACTTATACCCATAGATCGTGAAACCCTTCCGCTACGAGTGGTGCAGTGATAATTTTGACTTTTGATCGCACTTAATGTACTTCGGAGTAACTTCAGGTCTCCACTTGCATTATCATTAAGAACATAATCGTCACAAAGGTAACAAAAAACATACATATCATTCACCTCTAATGCAACAGGATGACTGCTTTCTTGAAAGTGCTTGAGTGCATGTTCTTCAATATATCTTCCGCAGGCAACATGGGAACAGCTAAGACAAGCCCAAATTGACTCAGTTGTATTGCAGTCCACACAACGCCATTTCTGAGGGTTGAGAATGGAATGGTCTTCAGCAAGCTGCAACTGCCCAATGTGTTTGCACTTATCCATTGTTAACATTTGTTTAGTCTAGCTGAGAAACACGTAATCCAAATAAGTCTCTGTTCACACGTGAAGCATCTGAAAACTGAGCAGAACACTGTCAATTTTAATAAAACAAAAACAAGAAGCCAGTAGTTTTCTTTTTTATAAGTATTTTTCTAAGAATAGTCTTAAAAATTTGTTTCCTCTGTTCAATGTCTGGGCTGCCTGTCATAATACTATAGGCAGTTCTCACATTTCCCTCACTGTAGACTTCTCCAATTTCTCATCCAGCTTACTGTGAAAGAACATACACTTCACTTTACTTTCTGAGAAGGTTCCCTCTAAAAACTTTAAAAATGTTCTGCCACCCTCTACTGGTGAAGAGTGGGTAGTGACCACTTTTCACTGAACTAGAATGCATCCGTTACCCAACAGTGTGAGGGCAGTCTAAGATTGAGACTGACAAGACCAAATTATATCTCACTAATGTCTACATTCTGAAACTATGTGGAATTACTAAATCATACTTCTAGTTAAAAAGCATGAATTTTGAAGCAGAACAATTTAGGTTTGAATTCTACCTTTGCCACATACCATCATATGTCTGATTTGAGCAAATATTTTAACTTCTCTAAACTTCATCTGTAAAAAGGGGAAAGTCATACCAACTTCAAGTTGTACAAGAATTGAAATAACAACCTATCTGACACACAGTAAATCCTCAATAGATGGTAGCTATAATGGTGGCCATAGTGAATAAATCTTAATATTCTCTTTTATTTATTTAAATAAATCATATTTAACAGCTTACTTAATTACCTTTTTATATTTGGTTGTACATTAATAAATCAATAATGACCTTTATTTCATGGCTCTAATAACCTACTCCTATTTGATAGACTTGACAGTCTGACTTAGGACCAGAGAAAGACAGAAGGGGAATGAATGCCTTTGTGCTTGAACAGACTCTCAGGAATGTGCAAGAACATGTAAACAAATAAAGAGAAACAGGAAAAATACAAAGTGGATGGCAATATAATAAACTTTTACATTCTGGTAGGTCTAAGCATTATGCTAAAAAACAAACACACACACACAAAAATCCAACATAATAAAACAAATAAATTGACATCAAAACTTGCTCCTTTATTAGATAAAGTGAGGAACACTTCTGTTACAAGTACCTAAAAATAATGAACTGAAATCTAGTTAAAAGTAGGGATCACAAGACATTTTCTTTATTGATTTAACATAAACTGAACACAAATTTGTGGTCACAAGTGGAGACCTAGCTACAAAACACTGAAAACATTGTATGTAGCATGATGAATACTTTAATTTTTTTAGGGCAGCAAGACAATATAAATTTCAATGGTACTTGTGGGTGCCACCTACAGAGCCCTAAGAAAACTGCAAATGTAAAGTTAATTTTTGATTCCTTTTCACCTCTTAACTTTTACATATTGGGATCCCTGAACATGGACTTAAGATTGACCAGTCCAATATTCACATGTATACACATTTCAAGGACATATTTTAAGTTTGCTTACCTTCCCTCAAAATTTCCTGAGGTCCAAAATCTGGTCGAAAACAGTATTTTATAGCCCTAGCTGGCATAGCTCAGTGGATTGAGTGCAGGCTGCGAACCAAAGCATCGCCGGTTTGATTCCCAGTCAGGGCACATTCCTGGGTTGCAGGCCATGACCCCCAGAAACCGCACATTGATGTTTCTCTCTCTTTCTCCCTCCCTTCCCTCTCTAAAATAAATAAAATCTTAAAAAAAAAGAAAATGGAAATCATACAAAAAAAAACCTTAACGTTTAAAAAAACCCAGTATTTTATTAGAATTCCTAACATTCAACAGTAGTTGCTAATGGCAAAATCAAGACATCAGTGATTAATATGCTCCATTATCTAAAACATTTCCAAGTACCTAGGCTAAAAATCTTAGAGTCATTTTTGACACCTCTTTCACTCTCCCCACACCAATCGTTCATGAAAAATGGTCGGCTCTACCTTCAAAATCTATCTAGAGTATGACTACTTATTACCTCCAATACTACCAGCTAGTCCAAAGCCATAATTGAGTCTCACCTGAATTACTGCAATAATGCTTCTAAATGGTCTCCCAGCTTTGATACTTGCTGCCACCAACAGTTACTCTCCATACAGCAGCTGCACACACTACCTTTAGACTCGGACAACCACAGTCCAGACCTGATATTTCAGGGGGCCATTGTTCTGACCCTATGCCAGTATGTGAAATCAGTGGCCAAGGGTATGTGGCCACCTGGAACCTGCACATATCCCCAACTTGCCTTTAAACCCACTCACTGGTACCTGGGACCTGAAGAATTCCCCGCCCCAATAATCCGCAAGCCTGCCTCCAGGACCTATGGGCAATAAAAAGCCACTGAGAATTCTACAGAGAATCACATGAACGGATAGTAGGCTGTAGAGGGATCTGAATTGCAGATCTAGAGGAACAGGTGATTAAAGGAGACTACTCCAGATGTTACAAGGAAATGAAAGCTGCAGCAGTGTTGAAGCAGAGGTGAACAGAGGTATATTAGTGCTCTACAAACATTGGTTGAAAAAACTGACTTTTAAAAAAGCTGATTCAATATAGAGATTAAGAGAAGAATCTAGGGCTCTCTTCTTCTATCTATGCTTATTTTAAAAGGATCATATAAAGAACACAGATATAATTTAAGCAATTGTTTCTGGCAAGTCAGACAATAATTATTTAACTACTTGAAATAATGAAGAGGGAAATTTTGTTGATTTACACTCAAGGAAAATTATCTCATTCTAAAACTTTAAAGAGGTGGTATGAGTTAACACCCTGAACAACATTCAGCAAAGAAGAATCAAAAGAAAAACCTACAAGGAATATTTTATATGCACATAAAAATATATTTTTAAATATTAACATATATTATAAGATTATCTCTCAGTTGTGGGACTACAAGTTATTTTCTTTAAATTAATCCATATTTTCAAAATTTTAAAAATAATAAACATTTACTTCTATAATAAGTTTTAAGTAAGATAATGCTATATACATGCTAAATTATGCACTAGCCTCTTTAATCCTTTCTCTATATTTTGCAAATAAATTCCCTTGGTTACAAGGAATTTGCCTACTTCATTGCATTTGTTACTAAAATTATCTATTTAGATGATGGTGATGTCCCTGACCTTCCATGGAAAGTGGCCTATAATTGAATAGCATGATTCCATTCAATGCAAAATTGTGAAAACGGTGGAATGTTGATCAGATGCCATCTCTCTGACAGGCAACACAGCAGGAGAACGGCACAATAGCAAATGGTTAGAGAGCACATTCTGGAATCCAAATGCCTGAGTTTAACACAGGGCTGTGTTTACTATGTGACCTAGACAAATTTATTGATGCTCCACATACCTCAGTTTTCATATCTGGAAAATAACAGTGATATTAACACCAATAAGGCTGTTGAGGGGATAAGAAAAACTTAATATTTGCAAAGCACTTAGAATAATTCCTGGCACTAAATAATATGGCCCTCAGTACATCTTAGCTGTCAACAGTTATACTAATAATAATGGTAACATTTTGCTAATTTTTCACTTTTAGTCAGGGTTCCTTCTCAGTCAAATGTGTACTAAGCTCAACTAAGGTACAGATAATTAAGATCTTAGTTGAGAATTAAGGTCTGACCTCCCCCAGGGGTATTTGCATTTTAAAAGAGGAGTCTCTCAAAAATAAAGTCTTCTTAAAAACCCAGAGAAGTGAAACCAGAATGGTGGAATGACAGATCAAGAGATGAATATTTTAGAGCAGGGGGCCCACTTACCCTGTCTACTTATGAAAGAAATCAGTAGAGGATGGACGGCCAAGGGAAGGGCAAGGAGGAAAGCAGGAAAGAGCTACAGAGGCAGGCTGCTGGCACGAGAAATCTCGTTTGTTCTGCTGCTTGGAGCCAAATCTCAGAGACAGTCTCTAGGGTATCTCTAAAGGGGCTTCATCACAGAAATATTTACAAGCTTGGAAGAAAAAGGAGGGGGAGCTCAGAGTATTTTCTTCACGCTTCCCACTTTCCTCTACAGAGTTGAGAGCACTTATTTTCATTTGCTAATCCACTGCTGAGAATCTATTAACTCTGGCTCTAGCAGACCAGGTTTGTGATTTTGGCAGTATACTCATTTAAAAGAGAGATAACAGAACATTTTTGTATTCCCTATGTAGACTCTGATAAAATGTCCCCTATCTCTGCATGTAACAGCAACATAAAAATAGTCAAGATATTTTGTTTTCTTTTTAAAAATATTTTATTTATTTTTAGAGAGAGGGGAAAGGAGGGAGGAAGAGATGGAGAGAAACATCAATGTGTGAGAGGCACATTATGATTGGTTGCTCTTGCATGGCCCCAACCAGAGATCTGGCCCACAACCCAGGCATGTGCTCTGACTGGGAATCAAACCAGTGACCTTTCAGCTCACAGGCCAGTACTCAATCCACTAGGCCACACCATATTCTGAAGGCTCACAATATTCTGAATGAAATTTATATATATTATTAATACTCTAACATTTTCTCATATATTGTAAAAATGTCCCAAACTTGAAATTCCAATTAACAGCTATGAAATGGCCTTTTAAAAAAACCAAGTACACTAATCTGTATTTTAAAGACAGATGATTTATAAATATTGTGAAAGCTTTTTTGGTCATTTTTTCACTGCTTAAAGTCAGTAAAAATTTTAATTCTTTAAATAAACTATTGAAGCTATTCAAACTTTCCATATCATATAGCTGAGCAAACATTTTTAGTTTCAAAATTCCCTTCAGCAAATTTCTAATGTTTAAGAAAATAACTGTATTGAACTAATTGAGTTAGCTTATCATTAAAGCAATTATAAAATAGAAAGCTATTTTATATAAAATGACTGGAAGAGAAGACATAAGACTAATTACATGCAGCATTTTTAGTTAAAGGTTTATATCACACACAAACATCAAGTAAGATCACAGGTAAGATATTTAACCTATTAAAGTTCAACAACACAAAATTGCTTATATTTACCACCCAGTGAGAATTCTCTGACATAAATCTTCATTTACTCGTTGCAACATAAATCCAGACTTTAGCATGTAGCAATACCTTTCTAATCTAATATAATGGCTTTTCAAACCTCTTGTCATAATGAACTTACTTCAAAAATCAGATCTGGATAGCTCACTACCAAGACTTTATCCTTAGCCCTAACCTTTCTGAATCATACATACTTCAAACTCAGCTTACTATATACATCTTACCTTTACAGAATTACCTTCTTTTTCAATATTCTCTTATTAAAGATACTATATTATATCATTTAAGTATATAATGGTAGGCTAGACATCTTTAAAGTTGTTGTTTTGTTTTAAAAGATTTTATTAATTTATTTTTAGAGAGAGGAAGGAAAGGAGAAAGAGAAGGAGCGAAACATCAGTATGTGGTTACCTCTTGCACACTCCACACTGGGGACCTAGTCTGCAACCCAGGCATGTGCCCTGACTGGAAATCGAACTGGTGACCCTTTGGTTTGCAGGCCTATGCTCAATCCACTGAGCTACACCAGCCAGGAGTTTTTTTTTTCTTTCACATCCTCCCTCCCACATTGTTTGTCACCAATGTATATAGGGTTATCATTCCCCAAGTCTTTCTTCTTTTCCATTTCCAGAGCTATTATTCTCATTATGGACTTTATTATATCATTCCTGAAGCACAGAAGAAATCTCCAAATTGGTCTTCCATCATCTGAATTCTCACTCTCCTCCATAGTACTATCCTACCAAAAAAGACTTGGAGCATTTAACTATAGTACTTAAAAATCCTTTGTTCTCCTATAGTCCAATAAAACAGTAGATTTTTAACTTTGACTAAGATTCAAAGAAATTTTACATCGGGTTATAGTAAGTGTGTATATACACATCACACACACATACCTGGAATAGAAGTTTCATAAACAATCCTTATAAGAATAATGTATTCCAATATTTCCTATCCTATTTGATTTTTTAAAATGCTGATCATGGCAGTTTGACAAATACTGCAATAAAAATTATACATTCATCAGTCCTACTTTCAAAAATTCCCAGATTCCAACCTATCTTCTTCGCTTTCTCTTATTACCTCGGTGCACTCCAGCCAAAAAAAGAATCATTCCAGCTCATTTCCTGAACTCATCTTTATCATTCCCTCACCTCCATCTTTTAAAAATTTATTCATCCTCCAAGACCCAACTTCTTCATAAAGTATTTCTAGTTAAAAAAAAAATCTCTTTTCTTCTAACTTCCTGAAGGATTTGGGTGGTGCCAAATATGAACCCTTGTGTTTATATATATATACATCTTTTTTCTGCCACCTGTTGGGTAGGTTCTCTATGGTCAAGCAGGGACTAGATTTCAACATTTTTATCACTTTAATAAAAAGAAAATAGTGCTGGTTGGTGTGGCTCAGTTGGTTGGAGCATCATCCTGTAACCAAAAGGTTGTGGGTTTGACCCCATAGTCAGGGCACACACCTAGTTTGCAGGTTCCATCCTTGGTCCTGGTGCAAATGGGAGGCAATCTCCCTACTGATGTTTCTCCCTCTCTCCTCTTCTCTGTCTAGAAGCAATAAAAAAAATGCCCTTGGGTGAGGATAAAAAGTAATAATAATAATATAGTAAGGGCTTTATGAAGATCTTATAGGTTTTATAGCCATGTTGTTTCAGGCTACCAAATTCTTGGCACAATCAATCAACTAATATTAATTGCAGGTCTCACTTCAGTTCTCTTTATTACATTTGTATGAGTGGATGAAAATAGGAAGTTATTGATCACTAGTGGCCAAAACTGCCCTTCACCCTCAACCAAGTGGTTATTTTCCCTCCATGGTCAGTTAAGGCACAGTTTCCTGATGTTTTGTGATGTCATTATCCTACTTTCTCTATCCTTAACCAGAGACTACTATGTGTCTTGTCCCACGTTACATGCTTTCAGATACCCAAAATAGATTTAGCCTACCATTTAGCCTACCTCACCTATGACCAGTCACTTCCCACACATCTGTTAAAATTTGTATATACAAATGACCATATTGTGAATAAGTTCAATTTTTTAAAACTTTTCATAACTGAGATATGAATGAACTGTTGGTTCATAGGAAATGGGTGTGCACGTTTTATATAAATACATGCATTTACTTTTGTTAAAGAAAAAACATGTACCACCAAGCATAAAGTAGAATAACTAGTTTTTAAAAAATTGTTTCACAGGAACCATCTTTATTGCATTAAAGAAAATACCCTCATGGCCTCCCCAAAGGAGAGATATTAACGAGTAGACATATATTGAATCTTTAACAAATATGACTTCTGTAACAAAACATTTTTATTTTAAAAGTACCAAATAACCTAAGCAGATCTTTTAAAAGCTATTCAAATACTAATTACCACAATCTTTATATGCATTTGGATAAGGATGAAAATAACATTATCCACAGTAATTAGGGCAAACCCTACCCACATCTATGTGCAGTATTCAATTTTCCATTTATTTCATGAAAACACTGTAGTGCCCTGTCCTCTTAAGAGATGTTTGCAAAATGCTGAAGGTTATCGTACTTGTTGCATACAAAGGATTTAATATTTTTGAATGGACAAATAATTGAACAAATGAACACAATGGGGCTCTCAAACTTTCCCTGCTCCCTCTTAGGTATGCTATTATGCCTATTATGTGCTTTGGTGCCTCTCCTTGTCAATCATGGTGTATATCCTTTCTTTTATCCCTAGAAAGGCCCTAGGTATTCTTTCTTCCTTCAGAGATCTTGTTTGAATCTTCTCATTAAACAATAAAGGATCCCCTTTTTTCTCTGGGCCTTCTTCACGTCTCTAACATGCCTCTCCTGAAACAGAATCTATTTCATGAGGTTCTAAGAAAAAGCTCCTGAAAAGCAATTTCTGTTGCCAGATTACTATATTTCATATCCTCACCCATCACTACTTATAAACATTTCATTCATGCACAATTTTGTTCCAAAATATTTAGCATTAGTGTCACATCATCATACTAATACATCAATCTACTGCTGCTAAATTCATAACAAGGGGAAAACATTCACAAAGAGATTTAACATTCTACTATGGGTCTAGTAAGTTGAGTTCAAATACTTTATTTGTGTAAAATGCCTAGAGCCTTTCTCATTCAAGTGCATCCACAACTTGGACTAACAAGTATATTCTTAGACTATAGATAAATTAGCTTTTTCCTATGGCATGTAAAACTCCATTAAAAGTGAATTGTTTACAATGAAATTTTTATGGTATCTGAAAGTGCCTTGAAACAATTAATTGTACTTCTTACAATAATCTTAAGAGTTTGCCAGAAAACCAGTATTTGTAGAATCCTATATTTTAGTTACTTGTCACCTATTTAAGGCTGGGCCTAATGGCAAACTGTCTCCCATTACTGAATCCAGAGAATGATTGGGCTCACATTTCCTCTGTTGATTAGACTCCTAAACCAGTGGTTCCAGCCTTTTTCTAATTTCCCTCAATTAGGCAAACCATGCTTATCTGTCTAACATTGCAGTTTGCAGAACAATACTTTAAAGCACTTTTTTTGTTTTGTTTTTTGTTTGTTTGTTTTTTTCCTGCTATGAAGAAGCCAAAATGTTGCCTTTCTTTGCACCTCTGTACCATTAAAAAATCTAATTTAACAAACACTGACAAGGGTTTTCCCCTCCATGTTAAGCAGTCAGGTGCTGGGGATACAAATAAATTATAATCAGACTCTACCCTCAAACAACCCAATGAGCAGAAAATCCTCTTATATACCGCCAATGCTATAATACTGAATATGATTCAAGTGTGTAGAGGAAAAGTTTGGTAGAGGATGTATATTTGATACATATGAAAACTTATTCTTTTTGTAGTACAAAATGAAAATCTGTGAAAAAGAGGGGTAAAGACAATGAGGTAGAAACAATACATTTCAAATATTTAACCCAAATCATCAACAGATTTCTATTTTTAATATTACAGAAAGTTGTATCACTGTACATTATACTAAACCCAAACTCACCTATCACTTTATTTTTTAAGCTAAAAAACTGGGACAATTAATAGTTTAGATGAAAACAAAACTGATGCACAAGCTAAGCATTCCAACTTTCTACAATGTATGCATTCAACTATTTGTTCCATATCAGCATATCTCTAAATTGCAATATGGATAGTCTACAATGAGAAATACTGGATTGAAAAATCTCCCATCCATTGCAAAATTAATCACTAGTACACAGATACAGCTAGAGAAGGAGTGGAGGCAGGGAAGAGAAGCTACATGAGCCAAAATATTTTAAAATCTTTCAAATCCTAAGACACTAAATTAAGACTAAAAAGATTAGGGTTCTAAGAATACAAAGTTTTCATGTCTTTTAAGACAACTGAATCTCACTGAAATGATTAAATGTTCTATAAACATGTGTTTAACTCACGTTTGTCTTTCGGAATTTGAACACAATGAACAGCCAATGCCTTTTCCTTGTTTACACCAAATGCTGGTTTTACAGACGACTCAAAATGGAACTCCAGGCTCAATGTTACCCCACAGGAAGCTACTTTCACCCCAGATAATAATTACAAATGCAGACATCGAAAGTCATATTTCCATGCTAATTTCACAACCCCAGTTACTGGCAAGATGTGACAACTAAGATTTAAGGAAGGGAGGTGGGGGCAAAAGGACTCTCCCAAGACTTGCTAAATTGTTTTGTTTCTGTTTTGTTATTTTTACTTCCAAAATGAAAACTGCAAAGAAGTATTCAATTAGCAGCAGAATGTACAATTTCTCAAACTGCTCTTGAAACAATTCCCGTGTTTTTCACTTTCTTCTTTGGGGATGGGGGTGGAGGTCAGTCTTAAACTTGAGCCATCTTTTTCTTCTCACGCCGACGCGTTTCTAACGCCTCCCCAGCCCACTGAGCTTAGCCTATTAGCCTGCCTTCCCCAAAGGCCAGCGGGAACGGTTCAGTAAGCCGGCATCGGAAAATCGTTAAGTGTCTTCAAGCGGCAGCAGGTGCTGGCGGCGCTGGGACCCGAATGAGCGAGGGGGGAAAAGGCATTCCTTCTAGACCGAGGACCACAACCGCCCTTCCGAAGGCTCCCGCGGGTTTCAAGCATCACTGAGCGGCACTCGGCAGGGGTTAGGGTGCGGTTTTCTCTCGCCGGCGTCAGCTCTGCGAGCGCCCCGGCCCTCGTCAGACTGGAGATGGCGTCCCGCTCCAGAATCCAAGTCGGGGCACAGCACTCCCACCCGCATTCCCTCAAGCCGCCCAGTTTAGCCTTCTAAACTAGCCACAGGGAACGAGGTGCCCCCGGTGTCTCCGGCGCTCACCAGGTGGCCGGCCCCGAGGACACAGACTAAGACACATCGCCCCGCCCACTGAAACTTCCCAGAGGCGCCCATTCTAAATTCGACGGACCCAGCACCTCCTCCGGGTGCCCCTCGGCTCTCTCCCCGCCGTCGTTCTGTAGCTTCCTTCTCCCCCTGCCCTCCTCAAGCCCACACCTGCAACTAGCAAGGCGGGGAAAACGCCGCCAGGTGCCTCCCAGCCCCCGGAGCTCCCACCGGACCTCTGCCCCCGCAGGTGGCCTTGCTCCCCCACAATCCGCAGCCACGCGTGCCCTCCTGCACACTCACCAGCCGTAGTTGGAACGGCCATCTTTGTGCTTCCCCCCACCCTCGACACCCCCCCCCCACACCCACAGCCCCCAGTTCGGAGGCAGCGGCCAGCCGGGTAAGGCGGCTGCGCCGGGGGGGGGGGGGGGGGGGGCGGCCCCGCCCCGCCCCGCCCCGCCCCCTCGCCTGTGGAATAACTGGGGGCGGGGCCCTGTAGGGGGCGTGGCTCTGCGCTGCCGCTGCCCGCGGTAGTGGAGACCCCGCCTGAGGGGAAGCGCCGCCAGGCCTGTCACCTCCGCGCTCGGGACGGACTTACCCCGACGCCTGGAACCCAGAGTAGGCAGCAGAGGCTTCTTCCGGGGGAAGAGCGGGCTTCGCACGTCGTGACCGCTCGGGCCTGGGAGGGCACAGCCGTGTTTACCACGCGCTTGAGAGATGCGGAACGTTCCAGAGCCGTCGTTACTCCGTCGGAGTAACTTGCCTGCCTCCGTAGGGCCTGACAGAAATGCAGGTCAGTTCAGTTACCTTCAAAATCTGCCCAAATTAACTGGCGTAGACATTTTTCAAGAAAAAGTTTCCGTTCCGAGGAGGCACCTGGGTGTGAGCCCAAGTGGCGGTGGCTGTTTTAAACTTGGCTTCCTTAGACAGCAGTCGGGCGAATAAGGTTCCAGAACGGGAAGCTTCCTGAGAAGTGAGACTTAAAGGACACGAAAAGGCACCTCTGTCCAAAATTGCCAATTTAAGATAATGAACTAGATTTCAAAAAGAAGCGAAGAGACTGAGAAAATCTGGAGACGATTAAAGTCAAGCCTACAGATACAAGATTAATCTTTAGAGCTTTTACTTGGCGCTGAGCTCTGAGCCAGTGGTACCTCCGCTATTTATGGAGAATATTAAAAATGAAGACACTATCTTCGTCAGAGGAGCTTGAAGCAGTAGCAGACAACGTGCAAACGTGCAAAGTTAGTAACAGTAACGTGTCAGTGGAGTACAGTATCTTGTGATACATGAGGCAAGCTATAATATTGCTTTCATCTTTTAATCAGCAGTTCTACTTTGGGGAATATCTTTCAATGGTCTGACCTGAAAAAAAAAAAATGTAAGCGCGCAAAGGTATTCATAGCATTATTTTCCAAACAACAAAAGTTTGAAGGAGAAAAAAATGTCTAACCAAAGGAAAATGGCTAATTAACATCTGGCATATTAACCTCAGGAATTCTTATGTAGATAATAAAATGACAATAGAGTGTAATCAATTTATACTTGAATGCACAGCAAATGTGTACATGAATTAATTGCATAAAAGTAGTTATGCACATAAAGATTAAACATAAGGAGTGAGTATAGTTTAATACTTCTTCTATTTTTTCCAGTATACTTAACTGCATAATTCTTTCCAATTCAATTCGGTCCCCAGTGCATTCCTCCCACTAAAAAAAAAAAAAGCTATTTTGTAATTTTCCCGCTACCTTAACTTCTAAGATGGTTGAAATGCGTTACATGAGAGCTTATCTTAAGAGGAAGTATTTATGTCAATTAAGTATTTCTGGGATAACAATATAGTTTTTCTTGTAGTGCCTCAACAGCAAACTATAACAAAGGTTAAAATCCATGCTCATTTTAATATCATAAAACCGTTATGGAGGGTCATTGGGCAAACTCTATAAAGATTCTGCCACTTCTAGTAATTCTATTTTAGAAATACAAAGTGTGTTTCCCTAAGACTCAGGCAGTTTAGAAGGCTGTTCGTGTCAATGCTATTTAGAGTCAGGAAAACTACAACCTAACTGTTCAGCAGTAGAAGAATGGTTAAGTATATCTGGTACGTTCACAGGACAGGCATATCCCTATATAGCCTTCAAAATTCTTATTTTCAGAAATAAGTGAAGTGGTATAGGTCAAGCCAACTGTGTTCTGCCATTCCCAGTCTTCTGACGGTTTCCTTCATAGATCTACTTATGGTACTATGGATACATGACCCCTTCTCTCCCCTTGCAACAGTTTATTGGACTGGGATGGATACCAGACCCAAAGGCAATCAGTCTATAGAAAACTTGTTAAAACTGTACCCAAACACTGTGCAAGATAAAAGAGAGTTGAGCCTGGCTGGTGTGGCTCAGTGGATTAAGTGCAGGCTTGTGAAGGATTAAGTGCAGGCTTGTGAACCAAAGGGTTGCTGGTTTGATTCCCAGTCAGAGCACGTACCTGGGATTTAGGCCAGGTCCCCAGCTGGGGACACGTGAGAGGCAACCACATTGATGTTTCTCTCCCTGTCTTTCTCCCTCCCTTCCCCTCTCTAAAAATAAGTAAATAAAAATCTTTTTAAAAATTAAAAAAAAAGAAAGAGTTGAGGTAGATTAAATAATGGTTTAAAAGCACATTGAGTAGGCAAGCAGTGGAGGAAGTACAGTAGACACCGGGCAGAGGGTGTAGATAATAAAAGGACATAGGGAACAGCAGCTGAGTTAAAGAGCACAAGAAGGAGCATATAACAAGATGCTGAGTCGATGTTGAGTAGAACTGCTTGGATTTTAGGAGTCTCTAAAATAACTATAACAATAAAAATTAAAAGCAGAATGCAAAAAATGTGTATACCATATTTTAAAATATGTATGTATAAATTATTCACTGAACAACTGAAGGAATACATTAACATTTTAATGATAGATTACAAGTGATTTTTTCTAATTTTTTTACAATGATAATTTTTAAAAACTATTTTAAAGAGATAAATAGAATGAGACCATCAATAGTCAAAAATTCTAATCAAAGTAAATTGTATGTAATCAAAATGACTAGCAGGCAGAAGTCTCTGAAGGAAAGAGAATTCTCTGAGATCATAAATGCCATCAAAGAAAAGCTGGCACTTAGGCTGAGTCTTTAAGGATTAAAATTATTTGAATAAGTGAAGGAAGTAAAATGAGAAGACAAAGTAAAGACAAGCTAAGGCATAGGTGGAGAGTAATAAATACGGTGTCTGCAATAAAATGATTTTGAGTACAAAGATGTAAGCTAGGGAGAGGTGCTGGGTTCTAAGGGGGAGGGTAGAAATAAGGAATTTTCTGGAAATTGTTAAATGTGTTAATAATTAAAGAGTAGTAATGAGATAGTTCTTCATATAACCTTTTCTTTATATTTATTGTTATTACTCAACTTTGAAAATGTGTTCTTCACTCCAGGTCTTAACAACATAGACCTAAATTATAGATTGTCTAACTTGTTTCCTGAGCTCCAGGACCTCTCTATTGGAGTCTCATTTTTTCATAGTTGTCAAAAAACCATTTTTATCATATTTTTGTTTTGTCTTTTTACCCACCTCATCAAATCTAAGCTTTTTACTATAACAAAAAAATGTCATGTTCCCTTCTCATTTTCTGCAACTGACTTCCCCAAACTTACCTATTACGACATTCCTCAAATCCCCAAATGGCCCTTTGATTGCTAAGAAGTCAGTCTCTGTTTGGTCTCCCACACTTCAGTCACTCCCACCTTTAAATCAGGGCAGATGTTTATCTCCTAAGTAGAACGCTGGACAACTTTCACTCCTGCACATCATTACAATCAACCTCTTTCAGAGGTGGCTTAAACTGTCACCTCCTGGAAACTGCTTTCCTAGTAACAGCTGGGCTTCCAGATTCCCCACTCCCCACCCCGACTAGTCCATTATTATGCAGTCACAGCTTTTATTCTTAAGTTTCACGCCTGGGTCTCTCTCTGCTTTGTTACCTCTTCAGAGGCAAGAACTATGCACTTGCTCTGTTTTAATACTTCTCCACAGCTTGTAGTACAGTGCTGGCCAAAAATACTCTTAAAATGCTTAATGAAAAGCAAAATTAAAAGTTTCCTAGAACAATGTAGGGTTGTAAAAAATGATGTCTAGAAGTTTCCCTTGTTTTCACAGTTTTCATATTGGGAGAAATAATTTACCCTTTCTAAAAGGTAAGTGGACAGTTTCCTAAATACTGTAAAATTTTTATAATTCTGATACCTCAACTCTGAGGCTATACCCAACTTTTGAAGTGGGCACAACACAAACTGGTTTTGTTTCTTGTGTCCTGAGAAGAGAGTGAATGAATTTTTAGAATTTCCTAGTCTAGTTTTTCACAAATCTGAGAAATATCTTAAGAATCCTATTTGTAGACAAATGATGAATTTATGAGCTTGTTAACTTGCAGGAAAATTTTTCTAAAAATAGACCAAATGTTACTACCTAACTTTGAAGTTATTAAGAATTCATTTGACAAATATTTTTTGAGCACCTATGTGCCTGGCACCATGCTAGGCACTGAGATGTCCATAGCCTTCATTTAAATGTCATGAGGAGATGAAGGATTGAATAGAGGAAGCAGGTAAAGTGAATACTAAAGAACTGGATTAGAACTGGGTCATTCTAATCAAACTGAAGTTTGATTAACATGTAACAACACAGTGCATTTTAAAAATTTTAATGAATGAATGACCCAAAGAATGAATTTGAGACAAATATATAAGAAAGGTCTTGAGAGAGTACTATTGAACATAGAACAGCAGATGGCAAGATATGGCTTTAGTAAGTGAATAGAGAGAAAAATCAGCAGAAAGAAATGGCTGTAGAATTAGCCTTTTAAAAAAAAATCTAGAATGAGGGTGGTGGCAGGTGGTAAATTCAAGATGAGAAGTAGATGGTAACAAAGTTGACTGAATGTTAAAGGACCATTAGAGGTCTGTGAGGAAAACTTGTGCTGAACCTGAGCCCAAGGCTTCTGGCATTAATGGAAGCAAAGTTGTAAAGGTAGTCAATCTGTCCTTTTAACATCTTCTCCACTTCCACCCACCCTGCTCGGCTGCCTATGTCCAGGGTTTTACCTTAGTCTTTCAAGGCCTTTCTCTCTTTCCTCCTATCAAAACTTGCCCTATTTTTGTTGGAGGACTGTTACCCCACCCTTTCATTTTCTAAGGAGCCCAATTATCATATAGTAAAGTGATACTGGAAAATTATTAGTGTTTAATAATATTTTTTGCATTTCTTTCTACTTAAGACTGTGTTCTAATGTAACTTCCTGTAGACACCAGAGTATGAAATTTCTCAAATGAAATTTTAAGCATTGTGGCATATCAGTGGGATTTTAAAAAAAGATTTTATTTATTTATTTTTAGAGAGAGGGGGGAAGGGAGTAAAAAGGAGAGGAAGAGAAACATCAATGTGTGGTTGCCTCTTGTGCGGCCCCTACTGGGGGCCTGGCCCCACTCAGGCATGTGCCCTGACTGGGAATCAAACCAGCAACCCTTTGGTTTGCAGGCTAGAACTGAACCCACTGAGCCACACCAGTCAGGGGATTTTTTTTTATTAAGCAAGTATAAGCTATGGAGTATGTGTATGTAAACATATATGTATATATGTATATATATTGGTAGTCACACATATACTACACACACATGCATACATATAACTATATAGCATGTATATCAAGTTAGAATCATGTATGACAGTTTATTTTATAAAAATAACTCATTTATAAAATGACAGTTATTTTTAGTTCTTTAAATATGGTGCATGTTTATAACTCTATCTTCTCTGTAAAGTTAGAAAAATAGTATCTGTCCTGTCTTCCTTAAAACGATGTGTCAAAGATGAGGTGAAGTTTTATATGTGTAAACCCTACCTAAAGTATAAAGAAAAAAGTCATCATTATTATTTCTTTTAAGAGTATAACCTATTATAAAGCTCCTTAAGGTCAAGAACTGAGTTTTGTTCATATTTATAATCTCTTAAATAAAACTTTATTTCTGCAATAAAGTAATAAGTCAATTCAAAGATAAATACCTTTTATAAAAGTTAAAGTTAATTTTAGCACTCTGAGAAACACGCAGAATAAAGTTTTGTCTCCATTTCTCATGGAACAGGGGCATCTGGAAAGGAAGAACATTAGTGGTGGGAATTTTAACTTTTAAAGATTTAGTTAACCATGTTGAAAATTATTACTAGTAATCTTTCATGAGGCAAGGTTTTTGCAGTACCTAAGTTTTTAAATCCACTTCTTTTAAAAAAAATGTAGAATAAGGAAAGTATAGGGGGTTAACCATAGTTGTTTGTATAAGTATGTACATCTTTTCAAACCATTTGAAAATTTAAATCCTATAATGTTGCTCCTGGGTTGTGAAAAAAACAAGACAGCTGAAATGAAAGCAGCAATCAGTGAAGTAAGGTACTGCATCATATAAAGAAAACCAGATATGGTAGATTCAGGATGTATGCATGCAATTAAAAAAAAAAAGAGCTAACAGTTCTTCATGTGCAAGAGCTAGGATGACCACCCTGATTTTCTCTGACATCTTAACAGTCCTTCCTTTCAGGTCAAAGTCTCTCTCAGTAATAATCATTGGTTCAGCCACCTGTAAATAGCATCTGGAAGCCTCCCTTTCTTCAGCTAACCAGAGACTGAAGAAGTCCTGGAAAACCACATTTCCACAGAAGACTCAAGGGACGAAGAGATTCTTGTCCCTTTAAAGAGATTTAAAGTAGATAGCCCCCACCTATTTCATTTTATCTTTGGTCCTAAAAGTAGTGTTTACAGAACTAAGCAGAACAGATGCTTGATACAGATTTCTTATTTTTTTAAACTAAGTATATGTCTCCTAATCTTTAGAAAAAGAATGAGTCAATCAGTAGGAAAAAAAGGTGGTATGTAAGGTCTTTTTAGAAAGTATAAACTTCTTTCTTTCTCTATTTGCATGAAAACTCTAAAATGCCTCAGGAAGGAAATTTGTATAAACTAACCATTAAACATTTGTGAAATTACCTGTTCTTTTCTTGAAAATCAACAATAGTAATAGAAGATGACTTAAACATTTAATTTATTTGCTTATGCCCTAATAATCTATTAAATTAAGGCAAAATCTGGTTTTAATATTATCATTAGTCAGTTACAAAATTAAATTGTGAAATGAATTATAATTTTGACTAGTGTATTTGAATAATTTTCCCTCTTATTGTTTTGTTTAATACTGATCTACATGTAATGAAGATTAGGATTATTCCTACAAAAAGGCTTTATAGGTCTTAACAGAGTGCCTTGCTGTGCTGATTTGATAGAATGTCAAGAAAGACCAGACTTTGTTGGCTCACTTATGAGGTTCAGAAATGCCCATATTATTAAACAATTTAAGAATCCAAGGAGATTAAAATACAAATTTTAGAAGGGGTAATTTGTTAATCTCTTATTAGTTCTAATAGCTTAGAGTAAATTGATGAATCAGGTAAGTTAACAGTGCTCTGCAGATAATGGGAAATAGGTTGTTAAATTTGGGGAATGAGGGGTAAAATGAGAAGGTGCATGGACATTAAGTTGCCTCTGGAAGGCCAGATCAAAAGTGGAGCAGCATCAGGGAGTTCACTGGGTCTTTGGGAAACAGAAAGAGGGAATCTGAATGCATGCAAAACATTTTATTGAAGACTAAGGCTATTAGTCTTAATAGACTAACGGAGATCCAATACTTTAGGTATCTACCAAAAACCTAAGAATTCTCTGGAAAGAATAACTCTTTATAATCAACTCTGTGCTTAATAAAAACAGAGGACCTCCTGTGCAAGTCAGTTAACCTTCATGACTCTCAATTTATCTAAAAACGAGAATTACAAAGTTGACACTGTAGATTCATGTTGTGAAGATTATGTAAAAGCTTTTGTAGCTATGAAGTGCTACATAACTTCAAGGCCATAATAGGTGGATAAATGACATTTCTACTTAATTCACAATTTATATTGGCACCAGCAAAAATCAGATGTAAAATGCAGTATAACTATTAGCTGCTAGTACATGTAAGAGATCTAATAAATGTTTAAATGATAAGAGTTCCCAATAAATGTTAGATACTATTATTATCGAATCTAATCCTAACCTAATATGTGAGGTACTTTATTGCTAAGCTTTTCCCCTTCTCGTATATCTTCATTCTTTATTTTTTCACTGGCCTTTTAACCTCTGCTTTCAAACATGCAGTTTTCTACATCTTGAAAGAAATTGCTTAACCTATTGTTTTCTCTCAATCATGTTCTCCCTTATACCACCAATGAGAATCTTGTGTTAGTAGATCTCAACTGCATAGAAATAATTTGGTTGGCATGAAATCCTGTTTCATCACAATCACTAAAAATTCATTCTCCTTCAGCGCTGGCTGGTATGGCTCAGTTTGTTGGAGCATCATCCCATAACCAAAAGGTTGTGGGCTCAATTCCTGGTCAGGGCACACACCTAGGTGGTGGTTTTGACCCCCGCTCTTGGTGCAGGTGCCTGTGACCCCTGATCTGGGTGCATATGATTCTGGGTCCAGGCACTGATCCCCGGTCTGGGTGGTATGGGAGGCAATTGATTGATGCTTCTCTCTAGTATTGATGTTTTTCTCTCTCCCTTCCTTTCTCTCTAAAAGCAATGGAAAAACAAATGTCCTTGGGTAAAGATAAAAAAAATTCATTCTTCTGCCACTGTATCTACTTAGAGATATGGCTTACCTCCCCTTGCCTGCTTTATTTACCAATTTTTAATTCATTATTGATGTATTTTGTAGGAATCATAATAGTGACACATACCGTCAATAGTTCTACATTTTGCCAATCACTATGGAACATTTTTCATGCTTGTTAGAACCATGCCAACAAGACAGTTTCATCAGTATTATTTTTATCAATCCTAAAACTTAGAAACATAAGTCCTCCTCCAATTTTAAAAAATCATCATAACTCTATGATAGTGATTGGTAGATACAAAACATTGAAGATCCCTGGTTTATACCTGCCATCTCTATTTCCTTCTTTCCTTTTTTCCTTCCTCCATTCTTTGTATTCTTACCCATGGACATGCTTATTGATTTTTATTTTTTTAAGATTTTATTTATTTGCCCTGGCTGGTGTAGCTCAGTGGATTGAGCGTGGGCTGTGAACCAGGCATCACAGGTTCGATTCCCAGTCAGGGCACATGCCTAGGTTGCAGGCCATGTCCCCCAGCAACCGCACATTGATATTTCTCTCTCTCTCTCTCCCTCCCTTCTGTCTCTAAAAATAAAAAAAAAAAGTTAAAAAAAAAAGATTTTATTTATTTATGTTTAGAGGGAAAGGGAGGGAAAAAGAGAGGGAAAGAAACATCAATGTGTGGTTGCCTCTCAGGTACCCCCAGCTAGGGACCTGGTTCGCAACCCAGGCATGTGCCCTGACTGGGAATCGAACCAGGAACCCCTTGCTTTGAAGGCCAGCACTCACCACTGAGCCATACCAGCCAGGGCAGCTTATTGATTTTAGAGAGGGGAAGGGAGGGAGAGAGAGAGGGAAAGAAACATCGATGAGCTGCCTCTGCTACATGCCCTAGGATCAAACCCACAACCTGAGTATGTGCCCTGACCAGCAACTGAACCCACAACATTTTGGTGCTGGATGATGCTCTGACCAACTGGGCCACACTGGCCAGGGCAATAGATACCTGAGCTATTTTTATTACCAATCTGTTTTTGTGAGGCTGTGCTTGTGATAGCTGCCTCCAGGACTGATTCAGCTAATTTGCCTAGGTGAACAGTCATCTTCTCTGTATCTCCCCACATCATGTTTTTCCCCACAGAAACTATACTCTGTCAAAGAGAAATGCCCTCTCAGACACAGTTATTTTTTATGTCTTTCTCTCTGAGCTCTAATATTCTAGCATGAACTTAAAATATTGTATGAGTATTATGAAATGTTATTGTGCCCAAACTCTAAAGCTAGGTTTGATCTAGAAAAGGCTTTCAGGGTATAAATTAGAATAATATTTTAGTGGTTTTGGAGTCAAAACATTGATTCAAATCCTCTTTTCTTCACCTGTAAAATAGGTGATCTCACAGAGTTGTTTTGAGGATTGAATGAGATAATATATGTAAAAAGTAACAGACGTAGTCAATTACTTAAGCACATGATAAATGGTAGGTAGTTTGCTCATGGTGATGACAATACCTTATTATTAGTAGTACATATTTTATTATTGAAAATAGCAATAGCAATAGCTATAGGAAGAATGAACTACAGAATTAAATGTATTAAATTGGATGGTAGCAGTTGATGATTTCTAACTTTGACAACCAGTACACCTTATTATAGAGTAGGGAGCAATTAATTTCTTGTCTATCCGCATTAAAATTATGTTTGTCATATGTTTAATATGAGGACAAAACAGGTAATTATATCTGTGAAGCTTTTTGTAATTTGTATAGTAAATCGTTGAAGAAAATTGTTGTAGGAAGAAGCTTCCTCTGTGAACATCACTGTCCATAACAATCCATGGGGGGAATTTTGCAGGGCCAGGCTCTGGAGCTGAGCTAAGTCTGGAGCTCTGGAGCTTGTGTGTTGGAGAGAAAGGAGGAAGAGGTGTTGTGGACTATACAGGGAGGGGGTACTTCCTGAGCGGTTTAGGGAAAGAGATATACTTTTGAAAGTGAGAAAATTCACAATAAGGATCCAGGGATCACAAGACCATGTTCCTCCTAGGTAGACAGTCACCTCCTGAAGAAAGAGGGTAATGAAGAATAGGAAGAACAAAATATGGGTTTCAAGGTGTTATCCATGAGAATAGCTCACCTCTGACACTGAAGGAAGTGGAAATCTCACAGCCCACTCCAGTCCTCATTCTACAAACTGTGCATGTACGATCCCCAACTTGGTAAAAGTGTGCAAGCAAAAATATTTAGGAGACATACACCAAATATTAAATAGCCTTTTCTCTAACCTGTAGGATTAGGAAGAATTGTTCTTTTTAAATCCCTTGTAGTCATTTCAACATTTTACAATAAGTATGTTATTTTTATAATAAAAATTTAATTAAAAATATTTCAACAGGCCTAAATTTAAAGCCAATCACCATCTAGGGAAAGTGAGCCATTATGTTAATGGTTGCTATTATTTTATGAGCACTCACTTGTATGCCTGGGGACTGGGCGTGCAGCTTTATAAGTATTTTGCCATTTAATCCTCACACTAAGCCCATGAAGTATATAGAGTTATTTATATAAAATAGGGTACAGAGATTAAGTTACTTATTGTAGGTGCTGTAGCTAACAAGTAGTAACACCAGGATGTGAATCCAGGAAGTGTGCGTCCAGGGATTTGTACATGTTTCCACTATAGAACAATGCTCTGGTCTATACACACCCCGAGACAACTGGAAGCTCCCTACCTTGGCTCTACTTTAGGTATACCATACACAAGATCTGTTTGTTGGCTTTTGGCTTATTTTAACTTTTAAAACTTACATAATAGGCCTTCAGATGCTCTGATAAAAAATATTTTTGCTTTTTTTAGAGTTCTTTTGAAAAAAGGCAAGTATCTCATTAAGAATATAAACTAGAGATTGAATTTGGATATATACTTAAAGGATTGTTTTTGATCAAGCAATTTGAATCATGTTACAAACTTCATTTTTATGTCAATGTAGATTTGCTTTTACTTTTTAAATTTTATTTAATTTTTTAAAAATTGATTTTAGACAGAGGGAGAGGGAGAGAGAGAGAGAGAGACACATTGATTTTTGTTCCACTTACTTATGCATTCATTGGTTGCTTCTTGTATGTGTCCTGATTGGGGATCAAACCCGCAACCTTGGTGTATCGGGATGATGCTTCAACCAACTGAGCAACTTGCCAGGACCAGCTTTTGCTTTTAAAGCCACTGACTTCTTTGGCTAGTTTTCTAGCCCCTGTGACTGAGTGTTTTTAGGGATAAATGCAAAGAAGTGGGAAATGTGGACCTTTTTTTCTGTTCAGTTAGTTCAACCAATGTAGGAAAGATGCTTATTGGAAAGCTGAGGAAGAATAGTAATCTAGGTCAAGAGTGTAGTTTTAATGTAATTCTCTGGCATAGAATTTTTAGGTTTGGAAGAGATCTTATAAAGTCTAAGCCAGTAGTTGATCTGGACATTTTTGAGTTCCTTCTTCAATGCCTTCCCATCTCCTTCCCCTGGTCTACCATCCTACCACTAGTAACAAGGAACTCACAGTTTTAGGAAGTAGACCTTCTGTTTTAGGACCACTGTTGGTAACTTCCTGATGTTCAGTGGGAATTAGTCTCCTGGTAGCTTCTTTTTGGTCCTACAAGTGATTGAAAAAGCAATTTCAATAGATCTGAGACAAGTCTTAGCCTATTTTTATTGTGCATGATGGCAGAAGTGAGCCCTCAATATGCTTTATATCATTGTTATAGACTTATTAATTGCTGTTATTTATAGTTATTTTAATTTTATTTTTCAAAGATTTCATTTATTTACTTTTTTTTTTTTAAGAGAGAGAGGGGAAGGGAGGGAGAAAAAGGAGAACAGAAACATTGATGTGTGAGAGACACATTATGATCAGTTGCCTCTTGCATGCCCCCAACCAGGGACCTGGCCCGCAACCCAGGTATGTGCCCTGACTGGGAATCAAACCAGTGGCCTTTCAGTCCACAGGCTTGCTCAGTCCACTGGGTTACACCAGCCAAGGCTAGTACTTTCATTTTGAAATGTGCTTTCTGTATAGAGCATTATATTCTGTTTTACCCTGTCATCTGAGAGGGAGGATGAGATAGTTTATACACACATCCCTAGTCCTTATAAGGTATTATAGATCTTATTATTCCTATTTTACAGATGAGAAACTAAGGCTAATAACTCTTCAAAGTCACCCATCTATAAAATGGCTACACTGGCATTTAGAACTCAGAGTACCCAAGGGTTACATGCCTGGGTTAAATCCTTGCACTTTTCACTGTATGTAATACACTAAAAGTGAGATCAAATGGCTATCTATGATAAGGAGGAAGAGACCTGAGGTCACAGAGCTCATTTTTAGAGCTGGAATCAGTCTTGTGGTCTCTGGGTTTTGTTTCTACTTGTTTGTG
The DNA here is from genome assembly GCA_004024845.1 of Tonatia bakeri. Taxonomy (NCBI): domain Eukaryota; kingdom Metazoa; phylum Chordata; class Mammalia; order Chiroptera; family Phyllostomidae; genus Tonatia; species Tonatia bakeri. The sequence continues at coordinate 120,017 of PVIA01002880.1, read as the reverse complement.
TAGTTTGCTGGATATTATTAGCTTGAAAATACAAATTTAGCTCATGTTTTTCTAAGTGGTTGCAGACAATAGTGACTGTTTAATCCTTTAATTTAAAAAGAACTTGTTAATACCTCCAGAACAATATGGATGGCAAACCGATCCAAAACTGGACTATGCCTCTAGTTTGAGATGATGTCATTCTAAAACTTTCAGTTTGCTTGATTTTAAGACATAGTATAAAACCCAATTCTTTCTTTAGTCTCGTCAGTTCTGATGGAGCCCAGTGCTAAAATAAGAGAATACAGTCATTTCCCCAAAAGATTAGAGGAATGGGTACAGAGATATCTAGCACCATCTTTAAATGGACAGGATTTTTGCTAGACATTGTTAATTAGTCAAATTTAATGATAGATGGGAAAGTTTGGAAATAATGGTCACAAACAAAGGCCTTTATTTTCTAATACATCCTAAACTCCAAATTCCCCAGAGATGGTTTAAGTACATATCAAAGTCCCAAATTTCAGTCACTCAGAGGAACAAAAATAAATCACAATTCCCTGAATTCTCTTTCCTTTCAGCCTCACCTGTCCACACTTAAGAACTTTCTGAATTCTCAGACTTCACACCAATGTCAGGCTCTGACTCATCCAAAGCTTTTCATTTTGGTTAGTTCAAATCCCTAGGAGGCCATCAGAAGGCCAGGTATTGTGAGCTCACGAAGGGCTGTGGGGGAGGGGTGAGCAGACTTGTGGGGACTCCCTTCTCTAGGAGCCTGTCACTCAGTTTCTAACAAATCTGCATCACACTGGGGGGTTCCACTCCTTTTCTATGTCAGTGATCCCCGTTTGTGTCTAGAGCCTAGGTTTCAGGTCCTGGAGAGTCATTTTCACTTACTTCCCTTTTGTTTTCAGCCTGCCTTCTACCTTAACTATTGAAAATTATCATTTTTTTTTTCTGTACCATATAGTTTGGTTGTGAATGCTAAAGTTTTCCTAGTCCTTCAGTTGAGTCATTCAGGCTCTTTCTAAAGAACTGGGGCTCAAACATCAATTCCTGACCTGACTCTTACTGGATGAAATAGGGTTAGAGTTTCTGAGTCCAAATTTCTCCTTGAATTTTTTAGGGGGTCAAGAAAGAGATAAGAAAAAATGTTCTTCACCATTGGTTCTGAATCTCTCATCTCTTAAACCTCTTCGAGGCTCTTTCTGTCCTCAGAAAAATGCACACAATTTTAAAGGTTCCCCGACCTTCTGATACCCATGAATGTGCCATTTGAATTAGGAATCCTGCCTGCTCCAAGTGTCCTTGTGGAGGCATATGAATTCTAAAATAGTATGAAGGAATAAGTAGCGAATGTGGCTTTTGAGAAGCAATAAATTGATTTCCTCTTAATTTTCTGTATTTCCATAAGCACTTTCAGCCTCATATACTTAAACTTCTAGAAGCACTGTCCACTATCGCATGAAAAAGACAATCTTCAATTTGTTATCTATCATATATTCTTAGAACTTCAACACCCCACATTGTTATTTCATAACATTTTTTAGGGGAATTGAAGCTCTGAAATTCCCCATCCATTGCATTTGTCAGTAAAGTGACCTCTGGTGGACTTTTCTGGTAGTGTCCAGGAAATTCTGGAATAAGAAGCGTTGCTTGCCAGTGGAAGAATGGACAACTGAAGTTAGGTTAGTGACTCAGCCACCTAGTGCTCTGAAGTCTCCTTGAAGCATGGTTAGCTTCAGTGCCAAGTCTGGAGCAGGTGAGGGAGGTGAATTTGGATGACACGATATTCATCACTGGTTAAAAATGACTTCAAGAAACCCCAAGTCCCCTGGAACTAATATTTCTCTAGAGAAGGACCAACCCACTAGATTGATTTGAATTGGGGCGGGAGTATCTCTTAAATAATTAGCAGTGAGAATAATTTAAAGTTATGATTGGCCTTGTAGATAAAATGAAGGAGTAAGTATTCCATGTTTTATGTTCTGTTTTGTGTTGGGATTTTTTGGTGGGAGGTAGAGAAAGAAATGAACATTTTAAAACTTCCAACTCAGGGCTAAATAATAGTCTCTCAATCTCCCAGCCTCTGTCTCTTTCTGTCTCTCTGACCCTCTCCTCATATCCAGCCCTACTCAATAACCAAAAACAGACAAGCTCCAATCACAGTAATTGCCCAGGGCCCACCCTGGCTCCTTTTCTGGCTGTAGGTCGTTTCCTGCCCACTGGACCAACATTGACCCCAGTTACCTGGCTCACTCCTTGGAACTTTTACTTGGACTTAACTCTCGGTATTTGTCCACTCCTGGACACTGGCAGAAACTGGCACACTCTTATGGTGGGAAACAGCTGGTTTGAACAATTTGTTTGGTCCTTTTGTTTTGTAATAATCCCTCCTGCACTTGCCCCCTATGACTTGGTATTATTCTTGTAATTGTGAACCCATTTCTTAAGTCAACACCCCCTGGTCTGTGTCACATGTTTAACAACTAGATCTCATGTGACTCTGTAAAGCTCAGGCTTCCTGAGTTAGGCCTGACCTTTTTTGGAACCCTACAATGATGGGATGTATATTTCACTTTTAGGATAAGAAGATTATAGATTATTAATGAGAATATTTTATTGAAGGAATAGGGAAACTCAATGTCTAATAATATTCTCTATATTAGCATTTAAAGATACTAAACAATCAAGTTTGATCATGCATTTAGATTTTTTTTTTATCCTCATCCAAGGACATTTTTCTCATTGCTTTTAGAGAGAGAGGAAGGGAGAGAGATAAACATCCATGTGAGAGAGAAGCATTGATTGGTTGCCTCCTATCAGCACCCAGTCTGGGAATCGTATGCACCCAGACCAGGGATCAAACTCGCAACTTAGGTGTGTGACCTGGAGTCAAAACCACAACCTTTCTGTTACAGGACGATGCAACTGAGCCACACCGGCCAGGGCCATAGGGTTTAAATTTGAATGCCTTTTGTTAATGTTTAATACGAAAACATAGAGATTTTTCTTAATACATGCAGAACATTTGAAATGTCTAAATAGTGGGTGAAAAAATAATAGAGAACAGAAATTATGTGTAAATTTCTGTCATGATAAATTAAACATTTGCCTCCTTGGGTCAGAATTATCATCTTGTTTCTTGTCTTTCCAGCTGCGCTGAAAACTCTCCAGAGAACTATGTTTACAGCTGTAGCCATTCATGGTCTTAACAATAGGAATCAATGATCCTGTTTAGTGAATAACAGCTCACACAGACGCTCAGAACACAAATGGGCTATGAAGCTGGCACCCAAGAGGAGTTCAGAGGTTAGTGGATGTGAATGGTTTAATGAGAAATGACACTTCACAAAATACTTCAAGTCCAGCTGGTGGTAGAAGAAATCCATCTGGGAATTAAGCTCATCAGGAGTATAAAAGCTGAGTTAGTATAGGTTTGCTATGATTGGGTGAACTAAAGTATAAGTTTCCATGTTCTAACATAAAATAAATTAATTTTTGAAGTAGTAAATAAGTAATTATAAAGCAAATTGAGACTACTCTTTTGAGTGCCAAGGTGATTCCTAATTTCCCATAAAAATGGAGAAAAGGTCTTAAGAGTGGAAAAGCAAGAACTATCTCCTTATATTTATGATTTGATATACTTTTTTACTTTTCCCATGGAAACCCTTTCCTTATTGGATTTTACCATAAGGGGGTGCTCTGGGATAACACTTTTGTGCAAACGGCTATCTTTTCTCCTTGGCTACTTGAAAAAGAGCAAACATACAGATTTGTTTTACTTCCTATCCAGATTCACTAACTTTTGAAAGGTGTCAGTTTAAATTAAAAAGATGAAAACTATTTAATCTGTAAACAATCAGTGTCTGACTTTGGAGGAAATGATAAACATTAGAAAATATTTTGTGTAGACCCTTGTTTCCTATTTTTAAGAGATTTCAGTTTACAATAAACTGAAGCTGGGCAAAGGCAAAGAAATGGATTCTCCCCCGGAGCCTCCAAGAGAGCACAGCCCTGCCCGCGCTTTGATTTTTAACCTAGGGAGGCCTATTTTGGACTTCTGACTTCCAGAACTGTAAGATAATAAACGTGTGTTGATTTAAAACAACAACAACAATAAAGCGAAGCTGCACCCACATTCTGTGGGTGAGGGACTGAAAATCATATATTATCAACTAGCATTTGCTTTGACTTTAGCTCTTGCTTTTTTTGTGTGTGGCATTACTTTCACTATGTCTTTAGCCAATGCTGTGGTGATGGCATTGAGTTAAAATTGCTCTCTTACAAAGTTCCATCCTTAATGACAGGGGGTTAGGAACCAAGAATTCCACAGCAGTTTCACTGGCACCCCTACCACATTCACTGATCAGTTCTAGGTTCTATTCTTGCCTATGAGGCATTGGGGAGGAAACTCAATTCTGTTTGCACAGACTAGAAGGGAGACTCAGAGGCAATCACGGTAGCTATTCCAAGCACAGAGTGCTGTGAAAGGACAACTAACTAGTCAAGGTCACCAACAGGACATTTAGAGAGATGGCTACATCACCAAGGGGCCAGAACAGCATGTTCTCATTGTTTGGTAAAAAGAACTCTGGGGGGGGCGGGGCGGGGGGAAGAGGGGTGAAGGGGGGCAGTGTGGTTCTACTGCAGGATATCTGAAGGTGTTGTTACCTTCCTGCCTGGGTGGCAAATGACCTTGATATAGCAGAAGGGTAGAAAGAAATGTTACACCTTTGTTTATAAAAAAGTAGTTCTCTCTATTCATAAACTCATCTCCTTTGGCAAAATTAGGTGAGGCTTCTTTGCTCATGTTTATGACCATTTAACTCTGTATGCATGAGAAAAATTTGGCTGACGATTTATATAGTATAATTTGGGAGATCTTATTTGAGAATATTGTCTAGTAATCAGTCTTCAATTTTCTCTTCATGCATGGTATTAATAAAAAAACAAAATATATTCATGCCAACATCTATATTTTTAAAACACATTTTTCTTAAATATGTGTTAGGTTCCACTTCTCAGAATTGGTTGCCTTTATGGATTTTTTCCCTAGAGGTGACACAGAGAAAAGAGAAAAAGAGCGAGCTCTGGGTAAAAGGAAATGTATATAAGCTTTTATTCCCCATAATTTTGAGATTTAAAATTATATTTTTCTTGTTCTTTCCACTTGTGGGGAAAAAAACCCTAACTTTTCTGAGATTCTTGACTATAATAGAACATCTAAGGAAAAGACTTTCTTTAACAGTTTAATGTTGGAGACCATAAGAGGTTATCAAATGGCCAAGAACTAAAACAGAAAGAAAGAAAATGTTCTCTAACATTCGTTTTCGTTTTTCTTGCTGCCTTCCCATCTGTAAAAGTTTTAAGATTTAAAGTAAGGCATGAACTTTGCATGGCTGATAGTGGGCTGATCAAGCATCAGAAGGGGGAAATACAGACTAGCTTCTAACCTGCACACACATTTTAAAAAATCCTTTGCACAGAACAGATGCTCTGAATACAGTTTTAGACCAGAAGAATGTCCCAAATATGTGGGTCTGAATTTGGCCAAAGGGTTAGTTGAATGTGGAGCACAGATACCAGCCTGAAAACAGGTCACATTTTAATGAAAAAATGCATATTCAGCATGGCATTCTGTTTTTCAAAGAGGTGATTCCCAGCCGTGGAGAACACAAGGGAGAGGCAGGCATTCATGTGGAACTGCTTTAAAACAGAATTCTTGTGTATCCTGGCTGGTGGGGAAGGGCTCACTGGTACCCCTTGGGAAATGAGATAATGGAACTTTGTTAGGCATAATTGAGTTTTTTTGGTCATCAGTCATAATTCTTGAAAAAGAAATGGAATTCTATGATTAAATAAAGGAGAAACTTCAAAATTATAATTGGTTATGCTAGGGGAAAAAAAAACTAAGAAGGCAAAGGTGTTGTCCCATTCATGTGCAGAGAACTGTGAGTAAGCAGAAACAAAATTTCCCTTGTCCCACTTAAAAAAAAAAAAAAAAGGAATAATGAAGGAAACAAGTGACCAGAATATAACTACCTTTATATGTTAAAGAGTGAAATTTAAAACTCTCTTAGATACAGGTTTGACTAGAAGTGGTTCTATTTCCTTCCAAATGTGGTTTAAACCATTTGGGATCATCTATAAATATATAAGCAACATAATTGGTGTTATTTTTTAAGCATGAGATAAATATTGAAATACTAGGAATAGTCATTTTTAAAATGGGAACAAATGCTATTTAATAGTGTCAACAAATAAACACTTAATTTTGTGTCATTGTTATGGCTAATTGTGGATGGCACACAAAAACAGCCATGGAAAATGACTTGTAGAAGAGCAAATACATTAATGGAGGTATTAATCTGATGCAAAGAAAGTGATAGTTTATTCTGCTTTCTGCTAGTCAATTTTATGATTCAGTGTCAGCCCCTTCCTTCAGAGAAACTAGGATGATAAAAGGATATAAAATCAGGGCATCAATGAAGGATGAAAGAATCTTATTGTTTAGCCAAGAAGGCAAGACTAGAGGAGTCAAGAGGAGGAAGAAGGATCAGGTTGCTTCTGGATGGGTCCCTCCAAGTTGATTTTTGTTCAGCAAATGAAAAAGAATAGGGACCAGTCAAATTTTGGTTCAGTATTGACCTCTTCAAATTAGTTAATACATGAGTGGAAATTTCAAGAATGAAGATTCCATGACAATTGGGTAGAATCTATAAAATAGAGATATAGCCTCAATTCTGAAAAAAAAACCCTAAAAACTCAATTTATTTACAAGGATTGTAAAAATAAATAAGCAACCAAAACATTAAAAATACATACAACCTTTAGTCATAAAACTAGTGTTATGAAATATTTTACTCTTTAAGGGTTTGTTGAATTAGATTAAATGTTATGTACCCAGGAGTATTTTTATCTACATTTTGTTTTCAATATAGTTTAGCCTATTTTCTATATTATAAATTATGCATGCTGGCCTATTTTCTGGATTTGGGTTTTTGATAGAAAAGGTTATTTCTACATTTATCCTCTTTTAAATTATTACAACTAGCAATGTTAAAACTCTTTGAATTTTAACAACTCTTGGAATAAATCAAACCCCTTCTTGTTACCTTCTCTATGAGCTGAAAGTAGTTGAATCAAGGGCTATAGGTTTCCTACATCTGAAATAAAATAAAAGAAAAAAAAAGCAGAAGCATCTCTTCTTGTTCTGGAAGATTGATGCTGAAACAATCAGGTATTTATTTATATTGTATTTTGGCGTGTATAATGCACACCCATGTTTTTGGCCCAAATTTTCAGGGAAAAAAGTTTCAATTTTTGGATGAATTATTTATTGATTTATATTTAGAAACAAAACTGATTATCATATTCCATGGTATTATTTTGCAGATGAATATTGTTATTGCTGTCTAGAGTTATACTTTTAATGCATAAATGTAAATAAAAGAATTAAAAACATTTATGTAGATATAAAATTAGTACTACCCATGTATAATACACATCCTTATTTTTTCCTAAAAAATTTAGACAAAAAAGTGCTCATTATACATTACAAAATATGGTGTATGGAAAGAAAATGAAATTGAGTTCTACTTTATAGCATGGATAAAAAGCAATATCAGTTAGCTTAATGACAAATATTAAAGTCAAACTATAAAGCTATTAGGAGATAATATAGGATAATAACATAAAGGTAGGAAATGATTTATTAAACAAGTTATAAAAGGCACTAAACATAAAGGGAAATATTGATTACATTAAAATTAAGTGTCAATGCTCTGGCTGGTGTGGCTCAGTTGAGTGCCAACCTGTGAACCAAGGGGTCACTGGTTTGATTCTGAGTCAGGGCACATGCCTGTGTTTCAGGCCATGTTCCCAGAAGGGGCGCATGAGAGGCAACTGTACATTGATGATTTTCTCCCTCTCTTTCTCTCTCCCTCCCCCCTCTCAAAAAAGAAATAAATAATACCTTTACAAAAATTAAGTGTCAAAAAAACAATATAAAATAAAAGACAAGGCACAAGATTTAAGGTTTTTTGCAACCTAATAGTACCAATCAAGTACTAGTATCCAGAATGAAGAACTCCTTAAAAAAAATAAATAGATAAATAAATTTTTAAAAAGTCAGTCCTATAGAAGAAAGGGAAAATGTAAAAAACTGATATTTCTCCATGTCATGATAAAGGATATCCATTAATTTAAAAAGTTAAAAATAAAATAAAGAATATCCAAATGTTTGGTATAATATGTGAAAAAGGTAGTCACTCTAACTTCTAATTAAAGCTAGTGGATTAGTGGGATCCCTTTACAGACCCATCAGATTTGCAAAAATTAGAATGTCTGACAAATCAAGAACTGGCCCTGATAAGAAATAATAGAAGCTCTCACATCAGTGTCATAACACTGGCTTTGGAAATTAGTTTGCATTATCAAGTAAAGTTGAAGATAATCATATCCTATGGTACAACAGTGTCACTCCTAAGATTATACTGTGTGCTTATGTTTATCAGGATTCATGTTTAACAGTGTTCTTAAGAGCATTACTCATAATAGACCCCCAAATGGAAACATCATAAATATCCATTAGCTGTACAATGGAATAATAAACTGAAGCACATTTATAAAGTGGAAAATTATCCAAAAAATAAATATGAACAGAGTAAAACTATAAACAATATGGAGCAAAATAGAATATATACTATGATTCTATAATGTTCAAAAATAGGCAAAACTAAATTATATTGTTTAAGGATACATATGTGACAAAACTAAAGGAAAATAAGGACATGGCCACATGATTAAAGTTAAGATAATGGTTACAGGAACAAATATAAAGAACACATGGACAAAAACTAGGGGGGATGGAAATGGAAGGGAGGTGGGGAGGGATGGGTGGGTGGGCTAGAATGGGAGTAAAGGACAGAAAAAGTACTTGAACAATGATTAAAATAAAGTAAAATAAATCCCCTCCAAAAGTTAAGATAATAGTTAACTTTAGAGGGATGGGATAATAAAAAGGGATTTATTCTCCAGAGGCAACAAGGATTAATGATATCTAGAAAGAACTAGTTATAGAAAGTTCATTAGTTGAAAAAAAGTGTGTCTAAGAGATATCTATAAATAAGGTATTATCTAGTTATCAGATTAATATTTTGAAATATTTTAGAAGATAGAATTAATATAAAGCCTAAGTTAGTTTGTATTTCTGATTTATTACTTGGAATTTTATGAGGGTAGATTATTGGTAAAATTGTAAACTAGACCCCAAAATGTTTTTGTCTCCCTGGCTCTCTCCTCTCTTGATTTTTGCCTCCTTGCCCTAATCCTGTGTCAAATAAATAAATAAATATTTTTTTTTAAAAGTCAGCCCTGTAGAAGAAAGGGCAAAATGTGAGAGATGGGTATTTTGCCATTTCACAATAAAGGATATCCAAATGGTTGATATAATATGTGGACAAGGTGCTCACCCTCATTTCTAATCAAGGCTAGTGGATTAGTGGAATACCTTTACACATTCCGCTAAATTGTTTAACGAAGACGATAGCTGCTCTCTTGGTTTAAGAAATTAATTCTCCCAGGAACCTGTATTTTAAGAGATGTTTTAGATGACTGAAAGACTTTAACAATTCCCAATAAAATCTTAGATAATATAATTTAAGTTTTTTTTTTTAATATGGGCAAGTTTTTCACAAGGGGGCTCACTTGTAAGGCTTTGTGAGTAAAGAAGAGACCCTTTCCTCTGGAGGTTGGTTTCTTTTGAAATTGGCAACTCAGAGTTAAAGTACTTTGCCTGAAGTTTCTGCTGTGTGAGGCAGAGGTGAAATCTCTACTAACTCAATGAAAGGTAAGTAGAGATACACATTTTAGCTGCCCATTTATGAGATGGCTATTCTCAACTCAAAAAAATGAAATATAACCAACTACTAAAGTATGAAACTTAGAACTCCTTTATGAAAGAAACTGGAAAAATCATACTCTTGCCTGGAATGGAATGAGTTTCTTTGACTTACACAGTAAAATTTGTTAATAACACTAGTTTGGCAAATTTAGAAAAGATATATTATTAAGCATAACCATAAGATTAATACTTCTGTTGAAACTGATATGCACTCTTTAAATAATTATGCTCAAGAATAAAATTAAATACTATCCAGCTTTTAAAATGAATGAGCTAGATTTATCGTATAGATGTAAAATCTATGGCTTTGTGGAGACTTACCTACAATTGGTTGAGAGAAGAAAAATCTTGGGCCTGTTTTAGGTGGTTCTGTGTAATATGTAGTAACCATTTGAAAATACACAGCTATAGTACTATAGCTCCTTTCTGGAATATCCCTAAAGGAAAGTGTGGTGAAGGAAAATTTTCCCAGTGGGCAGAATGTCAAGCATCACACCTGTTCATTTTGTTCATTTTGCTTGGCAAAAAAAGGGCCAGATGTGTGATTGTATACTTACTCATGCATGGGCTGTGGTCAATGGTTTTGCTGGATGGTCAGACACTGGAAAGAACATGATTGGAAAATAAGAAATTTGGGGAAGATGAATGAATAAAAAATGTGAAGGTATTTGTATCTCATGTGAATGTTCACCAAAGTATGTTCTTAGTAGAAGAAGATTTTAATAATCGAGTGGGTAAAATGACTTGTTCTGTGAATACCAGTTAGCTTCTTTCTGCAGCCACCCCTGTCATTGCCTGATAGGCTTATTAACAAAGTGGCCATGGTGGCAGGGATGGAGGTTATGCATGAGCTCAGTGACATGGACTTCTACTCACTAGAAGAGCTGGCTATGGCCACTGCTGAATGCTCAGTCTGCTAGTAGCAGAGACCTATACTGAGTCCCTGATATGGCATCATCCCCCAGGGGGATCAGCCAGCTATGCACTGGCAGGTTGATTACATTGGACCACTTCCATCATAGAAGGGGCAACATTTTGTTCTTACTGGAATAAAAGGATAAGAGAGCGCAGAACTCTCTCTTATTCTCTTATTTCTTATCCTCTTATTCTATAACATAAGGTATATTTACTTTATATTAAGGTATTTAAGTTATAAGACATCAAGAAGAATGAGCATCATCCAAGGACTTTGTATCTTCTTCTGGAGAAAAGGTTAGTGTTTTTTTCAGTATGAAGGATAGTTTTATCATATTAGGCAGATAGATGTGTGACCTTGTTGTTATGGACTAAATGTTTGTGTGTCCCCCCAAATTCGTATATTGGAACTTTACCCTCCAGTGTGAGGGTAGAGGGAACTCCACCCTCAATGGTATTTGGCAATCGGGCCTTTGGACGGTAATTAGGATTAGATGAGGTCACGAGGGTGAGCCCTCATGAATTGGATTCGTGCCCTTATAAAAGTTACAAGAGATCTTGCTTCTCCTTCCCACTCTCTGCCATGTGAGGACACAAGAAGTCAGCAATGTGCAACCGAAAAGTGAGCTTTCACCAGAACTTGACCATGCTGGCACCGGGTCTCTTACTTCCACCCTCTAGAACTGTGAGAAAAAAATTTCTGTTGTTTATAAACCACCCAATCTATGGTACATTTTTATAGCAGCCTGAATTAAGACACTTGTTATTATTTTTATTTAGATATTAGGTATGGTTTAAAGAGATGTGTATGGGTGCCAAGTTGCCAAGGGGTGAACTTGTGATGATTGATTCTGTGTCAGTTTGGCTAGTTTATGGTAGCAAGATGTTTGGTCAAACACCGGTCTAAATGTTGCTGTGAAGATGTTTTTAAGATGTGATTAACATTTAAATTCCATAATGTAGTTGCAGAGCAATGAGTATAGTAAATTTGATTTTTATTAAAAACTCACATTAGAACATATGCACACCTATAAACAAATACTCATGGGAAAAGTTCTGGAAATAATGCACAGCACACCAACAGTGACTACCTCTGGAGAGTGAAACAAGGGTTGAGGTAAGGAAAGGGACATATTTTTCTTCAATTTTATATAATTTCTGTTATTAAATTTTTCCCCAATCAGGATGTATTTCTTATGTTTGTCCTTTATTCCCGAGGAAGATCCTACTTTTCTTTATTTTGATTTTATTTTCATTAAGAGGGTCAGTGATCATATTTTGGTCTGACAAATTTTGTTTCCCAACATTCATCTACAGCTCTATGCTGGAATTAGTGCTGAACACAGCTATTCCCTGACCCTCTCTCTTCCCTCCAACCTGGAGGCTATACAAGTATACAGAATAACACTAAAAATAATGTACCTTGTCTGAGATCGAATATTTCACAATAACTAAATTTAGTAACATAAATTATTTTTTTTATTTTAATCATTGTTCAAGTACAGTTTTCTCCCCTAGTAACATAAATTATTACAGATGTGAGCTATTTTGTTAGTAAAAATGACCTTTTATTGGTAGTGTACTTACAGCGTTGCAAGTTAGGCCCCCTAAGTAGCATACTCTGAGAGCTTAGCACGCAGGGAGTTTATTAAATGGTGCCCTTGGGATAAAAACTTATTGAAACATGGAAAAGGAAGCAGAGAACTAAGTTCAACTGTGATACACACCAACCATAGTCTCAGCTGACCCCCAGAAGAGCTCTGAAGCTGGAATGGCCCTTCGGAGTTGTCTTACATTGGCCCAAGATGGGCAAGTCTTTAACAAGATTTTTTTTTATCGAATATATTTGACATGGGTCAAGGCTTTATTTTCCCACATCAATCAGTCCTTGTATATAGCTACACTGGAAGGGGGTTGGCTTTGAAGGGGCTGGCTGACAGCTGAAGGCTGACTGGGGCAATGCCTACAAGGTGTGAATGCGGGGGTAAGGCTGTCTGCCAACAGTACTCCTAGCTGCTTGGGCAGGAAGTCCTTCAGTGGAGAGGGAGCTGGGTGGCACATCACAAAGTCTGCCTCATGTACCCTTCTTATTCTTGGAATCAAAGTCTCAGCATTCAAACCCATTTGTGTGTCTTTTTTTCCAGCATGTAATATGTATCAGTATAATAATTCAATGAGGTAAATCATGGGAAATATTTATGTGCTTATTAAGAGCTAGCTATCATTATCATAATTATTAATATTATTCTCACCTAGTTAGCATATGTCTTAGAAAAAACATGGTATTATTTGCCAAACTTTATTTTTATTAAGCATGGATAAAAGCTGATATGAATGAAAAAGAATGTTGTAACATTTCTCTTGTGCATACATTATATCCAGTTGATCCTGAAAATGTTTCACATTTTAGGTTGTTTTCCTGTGGCTTAAGTATTAATCCCTTTTCACATGATAAAGGGAATTTTATTCTTCCCATGATTTTGTAAGATATAATTCAGTGTTGTTCAATGATTCCTAAGGAACTCTCCTGATTTATTAAGAGAAAAGCTAGGCCCAGATTTAAAATTCACCCCCTTGACAAGTGTAATCCTCTCGTAAATCATAACAATAAATGAAAAGCTGGTTTCTCCCCTAGGAAAAAATAATCATTTGAGACCATTGTATTAATGCTTTTGACATTGGGTTTGGATATTTGAGTGTTATGCTGATGAAAAATATCTGTTAACTGGGAAAAATAATACATGCTAACATTTGCTGAGCACACTACAAAGCTTTTCACCTTCTTTATCTCATGTTATTGTCTCTCTTTTACAAATGATAAAATTAAGTCTCAGAGGAGAAGTTGATTAGCATCAAACATGTAATTAAGTGGCAGAGCGAAATTAGAATCCAGCTTAATTTGATTGCAAGATTCATACTTCTAACCGTTCCATTTTACTGACCTGAAGGACTGGTTAGAGACCATTTCTCTCAATTAATCATTTATTGAAAACATACTGTTTTCTCAGCACAGCACAGTTTTTGGAGAATAAAAAATTATAATCCCTTTCTGTGTGTTTCCAGTCAAACTGAGGGATTTCAAGACAATCAAGGGGAGTGTTTCCTAAACATTAATTATTCATTTACCATTTTCCCTTTTTGTTAGTGTACCACATGAAGTATTGGTTCTCTCTCTCTAAACTTTCTCCTTCTGAACTTGACTTGTACACTCAAATCTCTCAACTGTGTTTAACAAAAAAAGCTTAAAAATAAGACTTAGTCATGTCTGGTGTGGCTAAGTGGACTGCGTGCGGGCCTGTGTACCGAAAGGTCACAGGTTGATTTCCAGTCAGAGCACATGCCTGGGTTGCAGGCCAAATACTCGGCAGGGGGCGCTCAAAGGGCAACTGAACATTGATGTTTCTTTCCCTCTCTTTTTCTCTCCCTCCCCCTCTGTAAAAATAAATAAATAAAATCTTTTGAAAAAGATTAAAAAAATAAAAGGTGAAGCTGAGATTTAACCATGGTCCTTAAAATAAGATCATTACTTAACTATTTCTGCCTATTTTTCTGTTTCTTTCTTTCTATGTTGGCCACAGAAAACAATTCTCTCTTCTTTTTTTTTTGGTTTTATTTTACAGACATATTAGCATCACATTTTCCTCTAATTGATAGTAGCATATAGTTAATTCTGCACAAGTCACATCTGTGTGATAAATTGATATAAATATCATGCCTTTCGATATTTATGCTCTTGTGTGGTATTCTCCTCTTGAATCTGGGCTGGCCATGTGACCTGCATTACCAACAGAATTCAGAGGAAGTGACACTGTGCTGGTTCCAGACCTAAGTTTTAAAAAGATATAGCAGCTTTCAGGGGGAAAGACAGCTGCCATGTAATATGTCTGTCCTGAGACTCCCATGCTGTGAGCAGTTGTTCTCCACATGGCCTCTTCACAAGTCCAAGCTAGCCACATGGAGAGGCCATGTGGAAGAGGACCAAATCCCTGGCCAACTGCACCAACTTGCTCGCCTGTGAGTGAGTCCATCTTGGAAGTAGATTCTCTAATCACAGTTACACCATCCCATCTGATGCCATGTGGAGCAGTGACAAGCTATCTTTGCCAATTTTTGCCCAAATTGCAGGATTGTGAACAAAATAAACAACTTTTTTTAAGCCACTATTTTTTAATGTAATTTGTTAAATGGCAAGAGATAATTGAAACCATCTCTCTGGGCAAGACTTACTTTTCATTTGTAAAATGAATTACTAGTTAGATAAGGTAATCTATGTAGATTATAAATTCTCTATTAGTGTGTGGTCTACCTTGTTCTATTGCTGCCCAACTTCTGCCTACAATCCTATGTTACTCCGATAGTTTCTTTAAAAAATTTTTTTTCTTATTTATTCTGTTATAGTTGTCCCAATTTTTCCCCCTTTGCCCTCCTCCATCCAGCACCAGCCCCTGCTTTCACAGTCCATCACCCCACCATCGTCCATGTCCATGGGTCATTCATACATGTTCTTTAACTAATCCCTTCCCCTTCTTTCCATCATTCCCCCCACCCCCTTTCCTCTGGCAGCTGTCAGTCCGTTCCCTGTTTCCATGTCTCTGGTTCTGTTTTGCTCATTAGTTTGTTTTGTTCATTAGATTTCTCTTATAAGTGAGATTATATGGTATTTGTCTTTCACCAACTGACCTATTTCACTTAGCATAACAGTCTCCAATTCCACCCATGCCATCTTGAAGGGTAGGAGTTCCTTCTTCTTTCTTTGTGCTGTATAGTATTCCATTGTGTAAATGTACCACAGCTTTTTAATCCATTCATCTACTGATGGGCATTTAGGCTGTTTCCAGTACTTGGTTATTGTAAATAGTGCTGCTGTGAACATAGGGGCGCAAAAATTCTTTTGACTTGTCCTATAGCTTCTTACTTCATACTAATATATGATCCTTTTTAAAGCTGTTTTTTAAAATTTATTGATTTTGTAAAAATTTTACTTATTAATTTTTAGAGAGGGAAGGGAGGGAGAAAGAGAGAGAGAGAGAAACATCAATGTGTGGTTGCTGGGGGCCATGGCCTGCAACCCAGGCATGTGCCCTGACTGGGAATCGAACCTGCGATGCTTTGGTTTGCAGCCCGTGCTCAATCCACTGAGCTGCACCAGCCAGGAAAATTTATTGATTTTAGAGAGAGAGAGAAAGGGAGGGAGGGAGGAAGAGAGAGAGAAAGACAGAGAGATTTGTTGTTCCACTTATTTATACATTCATTGGTTGATTCTTGCATGTGCCCTAATTGGGGATCGAACCCACAACCTGGTGTATTGGGACAACACTCTAACCAATTGAGCTACCCAGCAAGGGCCTTGTGAGCTGTCTTGTTGAATTTTTAAAAATTTCTTATACCCAAGTCTCTAACTTGCCAGAGTCATTCTAAACACTAATTTTGTCCTCCAGTGTGCTGATACTGCTCTCAGCTTGGTGATGTGTCCATTTTATGAGCTTGCCTTCTGCTTCATCATTTCCTTCAGCAACCTCACAGCTGCATTCTCACAGCTGGACTGGCTGATTCACTGTCTTTCTGTTTTTTGGCTCTCAGAAAATTTTATTGGCATAGTTTCTAAGATTCAGAATTCTGAAAATGCCTTTCCCACCATTTTGCAGTTTCTGTATCAGACATACTACGAATGGGTCACTTTTCCAAGACGTAGCATGCCCATTCCTATGAATTTTTTTGTGAATAATATGTATTATTATAAAGTTAATCAGAAAAATACCTCTCTTTTTTGGTGGAGTCTTGGCTCAGAATATTTCTGAAGCAATCATCATCAGTTAATTATGCCTCATGACTTCTGTGATAGGAATATGTAACCAGTAATTCTGTTTTCACATCACTTTGAATTCATCTCAGAATATTACAACACATCTGTTCTCCCTGAGCTGAATTCATTCCAGAAGGACAATGTTTCTCAGTGAGTGTTGTCTAGTCATTTCTGAAGGACCTTTAAGCTTGGAGAGTATTAAAGTAATTGATTCTCAGCATTTTAAAAACTACTTTCAATTTTAGCCACTGCAGGCCATCTGTTTATTCACTTCAGAAAGAGTTCCAAACATAGCCTAGAGTCATCATGAGTAATACTAACAGGCTCACTGGAGCATGTGCTATAACCTAAGTCTTCCCAGGATTTCAAAATACTTAGAAAAGAACTGCATTCTATATTAGGGCCCACTTATCCTGTCTTATAGATGATATAGTCAGAATATCTAGGAGCTAAACATGTTATCTGAGTTAATAACAACACACAAAGAGCTGCTATATGAGACAGGTAGTCTGTGAGTTCAACACAACACAGCTTCCCATGATATAAGCTTACTAGTTCCAGGGCAGAAGGCCACTGTTTCCCCTCTCCACTAACCCTCTCAAATTGGAAGAACACTAATTGTCACAGGTGCCTTAAATATATGCCTAAAATCATCCTGGGGTAATATGACTTACACGATGTTCTACTCTACTATTTTTTTTTCTATCTGGCATCCCTTCTGTATAGGAACTTCCTGTCTACACTTCCAGTGATTCTGGTGGGCAACATTTCCCAGGGCCTCAGTCCTTTTGGCCATAGTAATGGCCCATGGAGCAAGCTTGGCTGTTCATAGTAACTTCTTCCTCTAAACACAGCGATTGATTCAGGAGTGGGTCACTGAGCCTAGTAGGAACAATCAGAGACTTCACTGACCCGACTGATGGATGATGGTAGAGAAGACTCTTTGCTAGATTAGGATGAAGCATGGAACCGCACATAATAATCTTCCTAAGCTTCACAGAGTCTGTTTTTTTAAAATTTTTAATAAATATTTTATTTATTTTTAGAGAAAGGGAGGGAGAATGAGAGGGAGAGAGTCATCAATGTATGGTTGCCTCTTGCATGCCCCCTGCTGGGGACCTGGTCCACAACCCAGGCATGTGCCCTGACTGGGAATCAAACCAGTGATGCTTTAGTTCACTGGCCAACGCTCAACCCACTGAACCACACTGGCCAGGGTGACAGAGTCTGTTTTATATTAAGAGAAAACTAACTCAGAGGAGCTGAGTGGAGACATACAGAAAATGAAAGCTGCCGATATTGGTCTGGCCCCTACATACAGCTATATTTGAACTTCTCAGACAACCCACAATAGTCCCCTTATCCATGATTGCAGTTTCTGCAGTTTCAGTTACCTATAGTCAACAGTGTTTGGAAAACATTAAATGAAAAATTGCAGAAGTTAACAATTCATACATTTTAAATTGAGCACAATTCTGAGTAAAGTGATGGCATCTTGTACCATCCCAGCCTGTCCTGCCTGGGAGGGGAATCATCTCTTTGTCTCGTGTATGCACACTGTACACACTACCTTCCCATTAGTAATTTTGTACCCAACTTGGTTATTAGACCAATTGTCATGGTGTCACAATGCTTATGTTTAAGTAACCCTTAAGAATGCCACATTTTCATAACTTTTATTACATTTGTTACAATTGTTCTATTTTATTATTAGTTATTGTTGTTAATCTCTAAATGTGCCTAATTTATAAATTAAACTTTGTCATGAATATGTATGTATAGGGAAAACATAGTAGGGTTTAGTATTATCCAAGGTTTCAGTCATCCCCTAGAAGCTTTGGAATGCATCTCTCACTGATAAGGGTGAGGGCCTACTGTTGTCATTTGCTCTTTTCCTTAAACTCATTTAAATTGCATTTGCTTCATTTGCAATCAAGAGTTATAAAATAGCAACCTATTTTTTAGGGAAAATTTATGCAACCTTAAAAATAGCTTTTTTATCCAGCAATCCCACTTCTGGGTTTATATCCAAAGAAAACAAAACTCAGTACCTTGAAGAGCTATCTATATGTCCATATTCACAACAGCATTATCACAATAATTGAGATACAGAAACAATGTGTTTAACAACAGATGAATGTGTTAAGAAAATGTGATATACACACACAATGAAATACTATTTAGCCTTAATAAAGGAGGAAATGTCATTTGCAACAACATGGGTGAACTTGGAGGGCATTATCCTAAATTAAATAAAAAGAGAAAGACAAAAAGTGCTTGGTATTACTGATATGTGGAATCTAAGGGGAAAGAAACTCAAACTCATAGAAACAGAGTAGAAAATTGGTTATCCAATGGGTGGAGAATATAGGTAGAAGTTAGTAAAAGGGTTTAAACTTTCCATTATATAAAAATAGCTTTCTTTTTGGAAATGTAAATGAAAGTTGTTGGAATTTTAGAACAGAATTTTCATATAATTTGGTAATTTTTCAGAAGGTAAGAGTGCCAGAGATGGAAGTCTTTCTTTCTTTCTCTTTTCTTTTAAAATTCAGTCAGGGAGAGCCTTGTTTAACAAGAGTCTCCACCCTAATCTTAAAAAAAAAAAATTTACTGCTACCTCCTGGGAAGCTTTGGACAAAGGGATATAACTGTAGCTTTACACTAGCCTGAAATATTAGGAATATAGGACCCAGAGAAGTAATTGGCATTAAGGAACGCTGGCTAATGTACCTGCTTATGAATGCTTTTTGGGGATAGGCAATACTAATTTCAAGACATGATGATGATGTGATGAACCCACTGAGCATAAGCTATTTTCTGATGGGTGTGTCAGAAGCAGTGGAAAGGATACTTCTAAGCACAGATGATCAGCTAATGTGCTTTTAATTCATCTCCAACTGCCAGCTTTGTAATTGCATGTTTCTAATCTTTACAAAGAAAACTGGCATAATCCTCCAATTTTTCCAAGTTTAAGAATGTCTCCTCCTTTCATTTACTTTTTCTCTTCTTACTTTTTTAAAAGGAATTTTTAAAAAGATTTTATTTATTTATTTTTACAGAGAGGGGTAGGGAGGAAAAAAGAGAGTGAGAAACACTGATGTGAGAGAGAAACATCAATTGGTTGCTGCCCTGACTGAGGACCAAACCTGTAACCCAGGCATGTGCCCTGACTGGGAATTGAACTGGTGACCTTTTACTTTGTGGGTCAATGCTCAGTCAACTAAGCCACTCCAGTCAGGGTTCCACTTTTTTTACTTGAATATTTTTGTTTAATTTGACTAGTGATTTTCAGTTTAAACTGTATAATTTGTTAATTTATTTTTGACAGATAAAAATTATATATATTTAAGGTATACAACATGGTTATGGTATATGCCTAAACTGCAAAATGATTAGTTCACTCAAACTAACATATCCATTAAATCCTGTAGTTATCACTTTTTGTGCATGTGGTAAGAACACTTGAGATCTATTCTCTTAGTCAGCTTCTAGTATACTATACATTATTATTAGCTATAGTCACCATACTGTACTGTAGGTCTCCAGAATCTATGCATTTTATAATGGAAAGTTTGTACCCTTTAATCAATATCTCCCTTGTTCCCCTACCCCTAGCCTCTGGTAACCACCATTCCACTCTCTATTACTATAAGTTTGACTTCTGGCTTATTTCACTTAGCATAATGTTTTTCAAGTTTAGCCATGTCATTGCAAATAGCAGAATTTCCTTTTTTTAAAAAAAAGGCTGAATAATATTCCATTATGTTATATATATTTTTTCTTCCCATTCATCTGTCTACGGACACTTAGATTATTTTCATATTTTGGCTACTGTAAATAATGCTGCAATGAACATGGGAATGTAGCTATTTCTTTGAGATAGTGATTTTATTGCCTTTAGCTATATACCATAAAGAGAGAGTGCTAGATCATATGGTACCTCTATTTTCAAATTTTGAGGAACCTCCAAAGTGTTTTCCATAATGGCTATACCAATTTATATTGCCACCAGTAGCGCACAAAGGTTCTTTCTCTCCACATCCTCTCCAACACTTATTACCTTTCAATTTTTTGATAACAGGAGTGGAATATCTCATTGTGGCTTTGATTTTTCATTTCCCTGATGATTAGTGATGTTGAGCATCTTTTCATATACCTGTTGGCCATTTGTATGTCTTCTTTGAAAAAATGTCTATTCAGATGTGTCTGTATTTTATATTTAAGGTACCTTAAACACATTTTCAAAATACAACAGATATACATACATACATACCAGATAGAGCTGGAGATTTCTGTCAAAATAGGAGAAAATATTAATGGAATTGTGCATTGCATTTCAACTCAATCTTATACCCTAAAAAATTAACAAGCATGTTAAGGAACCTAATAAAAACGATCCTTTAATAAGTACTTAAGTTAATCAAATATTGAACACCTGTATACAAGGAATTATGCCAAATATTGAGAGTGAGAAGATGAAAATAATTTGGTTCTTGGCCTGTAAGGAATCTAGTAATGGAGGTACATTTGATTTCCCAAACAGAACTAATCCTTCTTCCATTAGGCTCTCATTGTACCTATGTCTACTATGGCACATACAATAATTATTTCTCTAGGGATCCATGTTCTCTTTTGAATAAAATTTCTACAGTGGGTCAATTGACTCTTCTATGCATTTTTATATTCTCAGTGTCTAATAGTGTCCCTGGCACTGTAGGTATTTAATAAAAACTTGATGTTGATGCAACTCTAAGTTAAAAAATGAGGAAGTGTGTTGTTTACATAAGAGGAATGCAAGTGGCTGTATGGATTCAGTGGATTCATTATGTCATCAGAGAGATCCTTTATTTCTTAAATTTATTATTTTTAAAGGGTCTGTATATTGCTGTGTTCTGTATTAATCCTTAGGCTGGTTTCTCTTGTGGTTGGAATATGAAGAGGAATTAGGCTGCATAGTAACTTGGCATGAGACTGGGCATGGAGGGAAGGGAGAGAGAGAGCCAGAGAGAAAAAAACTGAGAGAGTTTAGGAGTCACTGCTCCAAAAGGAGCTACATCCAAACTTGATAGAGAGGACTGCCTAGCACGTGGAGATCTTGGACTCGAGATGGATGTGGTAACTGGTTGGGATGTTGTATTGGCTGCCTGGGGAAGGATGTGAATGAGTTTTAAGTATCAGAGAGGTATGTAGAGATGTTTGGGCTGCCAGAGATGGTTTGTAGAAGAACCTCTGTAACTGGCCTCTGATATCCATTCTCTCAATTTTACTTTTATGAATAGAACCTTCAATTTTTATCAGATGGCTAATAAGCTAGAAACAATACAGTTCAGTTTTCTGGAGGGCCATATGACTAAGCTCCGGCTAAGGGAATGGAAAAGGAGATGATTGGTGCCCTTAAGAAGAGGTGTTCCCTTCCCTTTTTACTGTTTCACACAAGCTGCAATATGGTGGTGCACCAGCTTTTCCTGTGCAGTTGAGAGCTTCATGTAGTAAATTTTCTTTGCGGGGGTTCAGAAATTTTCTCAAAGAGCCTGATAGGAAGTACTGTGAACTTACAGGCCACACAGTCTCTGTCACAACTACTCAATTCTGGCATTATAACTCAAAAGCAGCCATAGAAAAAACTTATACAATTGAGAATTGATCAAGACTGTATTCCAGTAAAACTTTATTTACAAAAACAGGTGACCAGCCTACTGACTATAGTTGTTTTTACCCTTTCTCTAGTGAAATTTCATAGGTGAAATGGAAGTCTCTGAGTGACCGCATGGAGGAAAGCCACCCCACACATCACATCCTCTGCCAGCTCAGACTTAATGTGAAGGAGAAATAATTCTTCATTCTTATTTAAGTGACTGTTGTGTTGAATTCTGTTAAAGTGTTCAAACCAATGTTTTAATGCATCTTACTGTAACAAATCACTGAATATTTATAATCATGATCCACTGGAAATATTATTACTTTATTTAATTACTAATCTATTTCTTTGAAGGAGAGCAATGATTGGGAAAGCAACTTTCTCAAAATCCCATGGCAAATTTGATGGTGCTGAGAAATGTTCCTATTTCCCTAGAGTCTGAGGATGCTAATTAGAAGTAGCAACTAAGGATTAAGTTTCTTTTTTTTTTTTTTCATTTTGTTTTAAACCTGAAATCATGTTAAAAGTGGTTAGGAGATGTCAAATGACCTGAGCCACTCATTCAGAGTAAGGATACTATAATAAATAATATATCATTAAATGTATATTAGTCGCAGTTTCCTACCTGCAATTCTGGTTAAACATAGATATCTTAAAGGCAACATACTTGTAAAGAAAATTCCAGTGTGTTGCATAACATTCACATTTTATCCATCATTCAAGGCATTGTATGCACTATTATCAACTTCCTTAACTACCTTTTTAATTCATAATCAATATGAACTTGAGACTGACAATGAAATATTTCCTTTCATATTACTGACAGCTCACTGTTTTCTGAAGAACAAGGCAATCAAAACAAAATAATTGGTCATTTTGAAAAAGAAAATTTACCAAGTGAAGCAGGCAGTTGAAGGGAATGGATTATGATTGTTGAGAAAGTTACACATCAGTTTTCATATTAAAAAGTAGATCTTCAAAGTATTCTTTTCTCTGTTTTGTTTTCTATCTGTAGTGAAGGCATCTGGATGTATACTCTCCTTATGTTGTTATCTCTGTACTAAATACATTTGTTCATTTACCTAATTTCTTCTTTTGGCTTTATAGTTTTAAAAGGATCAAGTGATATTTATTACCAGTTTAGAGTTTTATAATAGTAGGTGTGGTTGCCTTATAAAAGCTCTTTTGGTATAGCGAATGTCATGTTCCTTATTTTTGTTTTATTATCTAAAGATATTCAAGGCAGCACCCCCTGAGACAGCTGTGACAATAATGCCCCACCACGACAACAGAGGAACAGAGCCAAAACCCAGCAAAACAAAATTTACTTGGCAGGGCAGAGAGAATAGAGGCTTTTCACAGCTCTTTGGAAATGCTAATAAGGTCTCAACCTTGAACCATGTTTGCTTTTTATCTGGGAAACCCTTTCCAGTTATGATACTATCTGTGTAAGTAGAAACAAAAGATTTCAAGTTGGAATTTTATACGGTAGCAGATTTATGAGAAGGGATAGTTCAAAATCCAGGTGCTTTCTTTTCACCTGAGAAAATACAGTGCATTTGGGGACATTTAAAAGCCCATAGTCAACATCTTCGGGTCCTTAAACTTAAGACAGCCTCAAACTTAGCAGGAGCTGCCACCAGTGAGTCGTGTGTTGAAGTGGGTGAAATACATCAACAGTATGTAAACAGTTGACTCAGAGTTCAAATTTTGTTCTCATAGATAGCTCTTTTCAGCTTCCCTGCCATTTTTTTTGTTTTACGTTGGATAGTTGGAGGAAGATATTATTATTTAATAGCTCAATTTAAAGGTCCACACTAAACCAACTAAACTCAGCCTTCACACTCACCCTTTTCCAATATCTGGCACTAATCTTCTAAATAATTTGTCAGAGGAATACTGTTTTGTGGGGGTGTTAAATTGGTCACGCTGTTATGTCCCAACAACACATGAAGTCTTAAAGCTGGGTTGCTGGGTGGAAGCACTCCCCTCCCTTTCTCTGTCTCATCCTCATTGGAATAATTAGATGAATGGTGCTTTTCTTCTGTGATTTATCTGTGTTTTCAATGGCATTAATCCCATGAAGAGATGGGCCATTCAGAATTCCAAAAGTCAACACTTTAAAATATCTTTTTGAAAATTTCTGTTCCTTCTTTGCTATTTCTGAAAGTCTTAGAAGCTTGAAGAATTATATAAAATAAACTCTAGTTCTTTGGATCATTTGTGACATAGTAATTTATAGCCCAACAAATTATATGAAGTGACACTGTTTAATATAAGGACAGATAATTCAGGATTATGGGAAACCTGAGTTGTATCATTGCATGGCAAAGATCATCTATTGATTCTGATTAACTGTCTTAAAATTTATCTTTACCAACAGAAGAAATAATACTACTAGCAGGCCCCTTTGAATGCTTATTATTCTTTAATACTGGATGTCAGATAATATTTTTGTCTTTATTATTTTCACATACACTCAAATAATAAGAAAAGCAGATGGGATAACAACATAGGAGAACTATTTATGTGCCTATGCAAACCAGGTTTAAATACACGTTTTATGACAATTAAGTTAGTGATATGAATAATAATATGGACATACTGAGTAGTCTCTGTAATAAACTGTTGAAAGTTATGGTTACACTAATTTTCTTTTCTTTTTTTTTTCAGGGCTAAATATTTTTTTATTGTTGTTCAAGTACAGTTGTCTCCATTTTCTCCCCACCACTCCCTCCCACCCTACCCTCAATCCTACCCCCTTTTGGCTTTGTCCATGTGTCCTTCATACATGTTCCTTGATGACCCTTCCCCTTTTTCTTCTGTTATCCCCTTCCCCTTCCCCTCTGGTTTCTGCATTTTGTTCTTTATTTCAATGTCTCTGGTTATATTTTGCTTGTTTCTTTGTTTTGTTGATTAGGTTCCACTTATAGGTGAGATCATATGGTGTTTGTCTTCCATGGCCTGGCTTATTTCACTCAGCATAATGTTTTCCAGGTCCATCTGTGCTGTTGTGAAGAGTAGGAGTTCCTTCTGTCTTTCTGCCGCATAGTGTTCCATTGTGTAAATCAGGAGTGTCAGACTCACTTTCACTGGGAGCCACAACAGCCCCGTGGTTGCCCTCAAAAGGCCGAATGTAATTTCAACTTTTTAACAGTTAAGGAGTAGTTACGTTTATACAGTCCTAAAATTATTTTGGCCCTTTGAGGACAACCATGAGGCTGATGTGGCCCCTGGTGAAAGTGGGCTTGACATTCCTGGTGTAATGTACCATAGTTTTTTGTGTGAAGGGAATTTTAAATAACCATTTAAACCAATGCAAATGATCCTAAGAGCAAATAACAAATGAAATAAATAACATGTATTCAAGATAATTAACAAAAATTCTGCGAGAAAGTCTAGAGTGGGTGGAATTTGAGTCTTGACTGATTTCTTCCTAACACTTCCTGACTCAATAAGACAGAGACTCCACTCCAGACTTTTACACAAGAACACAAGGCTCTCTCACTCCTAGATTCCAGTCAGGAGAGCTTTCTGGTTGATACAAAAACACTTTAAATAATGCTATTGAACTCTATGGAAATTCTCAAAGAGGAACATATACATGTTCCTATAGATATTTGTCACCTTTTTAAAATTCACCCCTGCTACCACCGTGAAAAGGACTAAGGAAGCAAAAACCTCTATTCTGTACATGTAAATTGACACATGTACCAATGTGACAAATATACTTTGTGTACTTTGAAAATTTCTTTCAAGCACCACAATTCTGCCTATTTATTTATTTATTTATTTATTTATTTATGGATTTCTGGTATTCTTGTTCAAGTACAGTTGTCTCCATTTTCACCCCACCACAATTCTGCCTTTCTTTTTTTAAATATATTTTATTGATTATGCTATTACAGTTGTCCCCTTTTATTTCCCTTTGCCCTGTACCTCCCACCCACATTTCACCCCCATAGTTCATGTCCATGGGTCATACATATAAGTTCTTTGGCTTCTATATTACCTATACTATTCTTAACCTCCCCCTGTCTATTTTGTATCTACTATTTTTTTATATATTTTAATCATTGTTCAAGTAGTTTTCTGTCTTTTACTCCCATTCCAGCCCACCCACCCATCCCTCCCTATCTCCCTCCCATTACAACCCCACCCCCAGTTTTTGTCCATGTGTCCTTTATATTTGTTTCTGTAAACCCTTCCCATTCTCCCCTGAAATTCCCTCTTTTCTTCCCTCTGGTCACTGTCAGCCTGTCCTCTATTTCAGTGTCTTAGACTATATTTTGCTTGTTTCTTAGTTTTGCTGTTTTGCTGTTCCTGTTAAAGGTGAGATCATATGGTATTTGTCTTTCACTGCCTGGCTTATTTCACTTAGCGTAATGCTTTCCCGTTCCATCCATGCTGTTGCAAAGGGTAGAAGTTCCTTCTTTCTTTCTGCTGCATAGAATTCCATTATGTAAATGTACCATAGTTTTTTGACCCATGAATGGATCAAACCATTTACTGATGGGCATCTAGGTTGCTTCCAGCACTTAGCTATTGTAAATTGTGCTGCTATGAACATTGGGGTGCAAAGGTTCTTTTGGATTGGTGTTGCAGGGTTCTTAGGATATAGTCCCAGCAGTGGAATTGCTGGGTCAAAAGGCAGATCCATTTTTAGTTTTCTGAGGAAGTTCCATACTGTTTTCCACAGTGGTTGTACCAGTCTGCAGTCCCACCAACAGTGCACTAGGGTCCCCTTTTCTCCACAACCTCTCCGACACTTGTTATTTGTTGCTTTGTTTATGATGGCCATTCTGACTGGTGTGAAGTGCTATCTCATTGTGGTTTTAATTTGCATCTCTCTGATAGCTAGTGATATTGAATATCTTTTCATGTGTCTTTGGATCCTCTGTATGTCCTCCTTGGAGAAGTGTCTGTTCAAGTCCTTTGCCCATTTTTTAATTAGGTTGCTTGTCTTCTTAGAGTGGAGTTGTGTAAGTTCTGTATATATTTTGGAGATTAAACTCTTGTCTGAGGTATCATTGGCAAATATGTTTTCCCATACAGTTGGTTCTCTTTTTATTTTAATACTGTTTTCTTTAGCCATGCAGAAGCTTTCTATTTTGATGAGGTCCCGTCTGTTTATTCTTTCCTTTATGTTCCTTGTTCTAGGGGACATGTTAGTAAAAATGCTTCTGCATGATAGTTACACTAATTTTCAAATTAAAGTCATTTAGGGACCAAAGCACACTTTCATAGTAAAATCACTTTTTTGTGTTTCAACAAACCAAAATACATGCGTATGTCTGTATCAAAGTAAAGATTAAATGCCTCTTGTAGAAAAATTGGTAAAATTTCACCTGAAATTTTATCAGAGATAATTACAAATATTTTGTTATATGTCTTTTCAGCCTTTTAAGAGAAATATATGCAAGCATTTTCTCTTTTATAAAATTGATATCAAAATCTGTAGAGATCCAACAGTGTTTTACTATTTGCTTTTCATTTTACCACATAATGTTTTATACATTTTACTCTTTCTTTAAATATTATTTGGTAATATGATTTTAAAACTTAATCAAGTGAACATATCACAATTTATTTAACAAAATTCTTATTGTTAGACATTTAAAGTGGGCTCACCTTTTCCTTTTTATAGTAACATTCAGCAGAATACCATTGAACATAAATCTTTGGATGCATCTTGATATTTCCATAGGATAAATTCTTAAATCTAAGGTTAACGAGTCCAAAGTTATGGTCACCTTAATTTCAATGGGTAAAATAATTTTAAAAACTTGTTATATTTTCAAGTCTAGTTTCTTTCAGTTTCTACATGCAAAAAAATGAATTCTCTAAGATTCCTTTTTGAAAATATAGGAAAGATAGTTTTGGCTTGTCAAAAGAATGAAACTTTATCAGTAGCTATGTATATGTGATTTTGTAAGTATTGAGACTGTATTTGGGGAACAAAATGGCTTGGAGTCCCCTTCTGCCATGAGTGCCCCATTGCTTCGTTTACAGCAATCCACCTACAGCTAGCTGTAGGCCTGGTATTATCACTCCCATCATTTGGACAGGTGGTTTTGGAGGGTGGATGTAGAAACAAAGGCTGGTGACCAAAGATAGATTAAAAATTAATACCAAATCACAAGAATGACTTAAGTAAATGGGGAGGCTGGTCAGAGTGGGTCAGAGAACCAGAGTAAATACTTTAATCTATTTTAATGAATGCTAATCAGCTTCCTTAGTGAAAATCTCCTCTTGATACACCAAAACATAATGGCTTATGCAAACATTTGATAAATCATACTCAAGTGTGGATATAGTTTAGTCATTAAGACTTGGCCTGGGAACAGATTGCAGGGTTGAATCATTTACAAACACATACATACACACACACACTCACAAATTTAGCTGTGGGAATCAAATTAACTATTAAAAATATTTCAGAAGTGATGATGTATTGAGTGCAAGTATGACCCAAAAGTAGTAGACAAGAAATAATTAAAGGCTTTTCTGTGTTAATCCCAGCCAGAAGCTCTAAAAGCTATTTCAAAAAATTATTTTTAAAGACTTTATTATTGATTTTTAGAGAGAGGGAGAAAGAGAGGGTAAGAAACATCAATTGGTTGCCTCTTGCACATGCCAAGACTGGGGACTGAACCTGCAACCCAGGCATGTGTCCCAACAAAGATCAAACCAGTGATCTTTTGCTTTGCAGGACAACACACAACCGAGTCACATTGATCTGGGCTCTAGGAGCTATTTTGTGCTTGCATTGCTACCATGGGAAAGAGTAGGAACTTCCTTTAAAAAGGGGAACTTTCTTAAAAAGTTCAGCTCACCAAGGAAATTGTCTCTTGTTACCTAGGGCAGTCTTCCTACAGATAAAAATTTCTTGGACACACTTCTCTTCCATCTGAAACCAGTTAGTTTCTAATTATTCCAATGAGGATGAGACAGAGAAAGGGAGGGGAGTGCTTCCACCCAGCAACCCAGCTTTAAGACTTCATGTGTTGTTGGGACATAACAGCATGACCAATTTAACACGCCCACAAAACAGTATTCCTCTGACAAATTATTTAGAAGATTAGTGCCAGGAAAAGGGTGTGAGTGTGAAAGCTGAGTTTAGTTGGTTTAGTGTGGACCTTTAAATTGAGCTATCAAATAGTCTCTCCTCTCAAATTAAAGCTGAGATCAGGATAATTGAAATCTTGTCAGTCAGAGTTTATCAGAGAGATGATATGGTCAGGAATGAGCCTGATTCCTGAATTTTTTAATTCTACAGAATTTCTAAAAAATTCTGTAGAATTTTTTAATTCTACATTAAATACGTAGTAATTGAAAAATTACTGTGTATCCAAAAAGGCATGAAAATTGGTCTATGGGATATAATTTTTTTATGAGGGAACAAAAGTTTGTTATACTAAAACTAATTTACTGTCTCTATTTTCTTGATTAGCAAAAATCACATGCTTTACATGTTCCAAGAAGGAAGACCACCTCAAACACTTCGTTTGATTTTTTCACTGTATCATGGGCCTGACAATGTAATTAAGGGCAGTGGAAATTGCTAAATACAGGAGAGAATGATATGACTGATTCACACTTCACGAAAAACTTAGGCACTAATATATATGTCAAAATTTTCTGCATAATATTCAAGGAAAACTGTCTGACTTCCAGTCATATGTCATTCAACTAAGAGAAGAACAAATGCAGAGTGCAGAACATGTCCTAGTATTCTATAATTAATATGCTTTGAAACTGTCCTGTTAATCCTTAAAGTGGTAAAGAGGATCAGCAAGTGTTATATCAAACAGAGATCACTGTTTGATGTTACATATATAAGAAGTAATTTGGAAGTTTAAGAATAGGAAAAGTCTCAAACTTTGATTATAATACTGCATTACACAGTATAATATAATTATATGGATAAGTATATGCTATTGTTGATTAGGGAGACATTTTTGTGTACATTAAATATATTGTTTTTTTCTGAAAAAAAAAAAACAACTGCATTATATTTATGGTCTGTCTGACAATTGGTATCATTTTAGAATCAAAGAATTCACAATGCCTCTTTGCCAGGTATTGATCAAGACTCTCCTGTCTGCTACTAATTGGGGAACTCAAGAGTTAAAGATTTAGCTTCAGTCATAGTTGATAGGCTTAAGTGATTAATGTAAATGCAAGGCTGTTGTTCCAGGACCTGGAATGCATGACCACAGGACTCCAGGAGGTCATTTTGTGCCCCAGGGGATCTGCAAGTAATGGAGTTGGTATCTGAACTATTGTGTTCCAGGGAGGGATGAAGATAAAGAATTGTTGATAAACAGATTAAGTACTCCAAATAACTTTTTTTCCAAACCCCTTACCTACCCTTCCTTCTCCACATAAAAAAGGGTGGCTTGGGATGAGATGTTAACACAGATTTTAGTGTATGTAACTTGCTGTTTTCTCTTATCACCAGCATCTGAATAAAGCACCCATAAAGATTCAATCCTTGTTTCTACTTAATGGTTCTGGAAGTGACAGGCAGTATGAATGCTGACCTTTCTGGTTTCACTACCTCTTGCTCTTTCTTGGCGAGACCATTTTATCCTAGTTAAGCAAGATTCACCACAAAGTCTAAGCCAGGACCTAGAGAAGTACAGGAAAGGGCCAGAGGCATTACCTTCATCTTACAACAGAGGAGAAACTATTAAAAAAAAAACTGATTTGATTTGGCAAAGTTCAGCTTGGACTGTTAATGCCTAATTAGTGGTGTTATCTGAGAAAGGAATGACCCAGACTTTTGGAAATGTTTTCAAGTGATTATCCTGGAGACTCAGAGCAAGATCATACCTTTGTGGCTTGGGGGATATTGGTTTCCGTGATGACAGTGGGAATTCCCCCATCAGTTACCTCAGAAAAAGCAGTTCCTAGGTCTGGAAATAAGGCAGGATTAGGGTGAGCCTTACACTGAGGATGAGGGGAGAACTGTTTTGTGTCAATGAACCTTTTGGCATTTTGTCTGGGCTGTGCTATATGGATGTGCCAATACATTACCAGTGGTGGGGGTGGGCCAATGCTTGCCACGTGAATATACTTTGATATTTAGATATCGAGGTGCCCTGACAGTACCTAGTGTTGGTTCCTGGTCCTGTAGGCTGGTTCTAAGAGGAGCCACATCTTATAGCAGCTGTAAATTACTTCCCATGCCGGTGATTCAAATATTGATGTACAAATATTGGGGGAAAAGGAGGTTTACAGTTGTTCATACGGAAAATAATATAATAAATAATAATACAAAAATAAACTCTGTTTTGCTTACTCACAGCTGTAAACTTACTTTTGTCTCATCCTGTATATACAGGTATCTGAGACCCCTTTCTAGAAATTCTAATTAAGTCTTAAGTAGGTCCCTTAATTTTGTTTATAATACATACTCCAGATAATTCTAATACATTTAGCTTATTTAAAAAAAGATTTTATTTATTTTTAGAGAGAGGGGAAGTGGGGGAGAAAGGGAGAGAGAAAGAGAAAAACATGAATGTGTGGTTGCCACTCATGCAACCCCCGCCTTCCCCACTGGGGACCTGGCCCACAACCCAGGCATGGGCCCTGGCTGGGAATTGAACTGGCAACCCTTTGGTTTGCAGGCAGTCACTCAATCCACTGCCATTAATTTACACACCAACCAGTGCCATTAATTTACATTTTAGGAGACAAGCTGCCTTTTAGGTGGTTACTTTTGATCCATTGTTAAAGTCTTGTTATGGGTGGTAATCTGCCATGATGCATTATGGGAAAGGCCTGTTGTATGCTTTAAAAGAAATATGTGCTAAAAGGGAGAGTAATGCCACACCCCTAAGGTCACAGCAGTGGCAGCACCGTAGTGACCAACCTGAAGAAAGTTGTGCTTAGTAGAATGACCATAGCACTGGAGATATCATGAAAGACAATAGCCTTCCTCAGGAGGCAGCAGCCTTAGTCAGGCTGCTGGGGGAGTGGCCAAGTTGAAATCTGCAATGATTTTTCAGAAGAAAAAATCAGTTGAAATAATTTTGGAGTTAAGGATCCAGACAATTTAGAATAAAAGGGCTCAAGAGCACAGAGTGGTTTCTGAAAGAAGGAAAGACAACCCCTTCTCCCTTCCCATTTTACCCATAGATGTTAAAGTAGCCAGCCAGTAAAGATTGACTTCAATTTCCTTCAAGGGTGACCAACAGGAAGATAAGACAGAGCCTGACTCTACTGCTCTTGGGACCATTCTGATCAACCAGGGCTTTCCTGAGAGCTACCAGTGGTGCTGGTGGTCTTGGGGACTTTCTCATGCTGGTGTGTTTGGTAACCCCCCCCCCCACCCCCAACTTTCCCAAACATTCTCAAGCAGAACAATGACTGGAAACCTCAACATCACCTCTAGAGGGCGCTTGAGTCTCTACCAAAACCCTGAGTGGCCTCATTGGTTTGGGATTCCACTTATCTTCCAAGAAACTCCTTTTTTAAGATTACACAGTTGAGGCAGTGGACCTGTGGAATTGTAATCAGTGTTCTGCACTCTCTGTCTTATTCAGTGTTAGGCTCAGGGCAGGATTCTCTCCCTCTCTGTCAGCTCAGGAATCATTCTTCAGTTTTCCACAGGTGCCTCCTTCCAGTGCTCCCTCCTGCAATTTAGTGTGTTGATGGTAAGACCCATCCCTTTCCCCTGGCAAGACTCATTCTCAGGGGTCTAATTTTCTTGGCAACAGCCTAAATTACCTCTTTCCATTATGCTCTAAGCGGGCTGTAGGACCATAGAGGCAGACTGGACTCAGGTACGGCTATAGGGATGGGTCACAGAGAACCCTACAGTAGATTTGCAAACTACACCTTGAAAATCACTCCCAGGAGCACTAATAACATCAATTTCCAAGAAAGAATAAATGAAAAGAATTTCGTCCACATCAACCCCAAAGAAAGGAAGTTCTGACCTTTTGTCCCGAATAGGTTATTTGCTTGAAGTAAAAAAAAAAAAAAAAAGTTCACCTGGAATGGCTGTCATTAATATGGGTGACCTAAAAGTTATATGGCCCAGAAAATGCTTTTCATTGTTCTGTATTGTTTATTTTCCTTTTGTGAAATTCTGTGGTCAGGGTACTGTGTATACAATCCAGTAGCACATTACTAATTGCATTCTTTAAAATACAGATTTATGTTGTTGGTTTGTTTGGCCATACCAGGAGAGAAACCAGTGTAGGGGGTTATAGAGTGTCAAGGTTATAAACTTCATGGGGCTTTCAGGCAAATGAGGAATTTTTATTAATTCTTTAAATGCAAATGCCCTGTAATGTCTCCACTTGTCACACCCCCTGCAGTGCTCCAGGTAGGAAAGGATTGCAATCTGCTCAGTTGGGGGCCAAATGAAGGGAAAAAATCTGATTATCCAGAGGCTCTCAGTTGTCAAATAGTATAGTTGAATATAAAAGACCCTCATTCTTCCTTGACTCCTTTTCTAAGATAGCACGTATCAAATACAGATGTAAAACAGAGGAATCCCTCTCATTTGTGGTTCCTGGCAGGACACATTTTAGAATGAAATCAACAAGTATGTTGGCAGACACCCAATATATCAGGTAAATTGTTAACTATCTGACTATTCTTTTACAACACCAAAATAGAGTGTGATATTAAAGCAAAACCTCTTTATTTTAAACTAGTAGTTCATAGTCCTATTTTTGATGCCCCTAAATAATCCCTTCTAAGATTTTTTAAAAGGGTGCTTTTCTCTCTTCCTTTTTGTACAATAGGAGCAAAAGTTCACCTTCATATTTCAGTCAAGGGCATATTGGATTAACATGAAAAAGATCCTAAATCTGTCTTCTTGTGATCAAGTCAGCATAGGATGAACTTTTCATACTTTGCTACCTTACCTATAGACAAGTATTATTCCTGACCCATGTTTGTGTTTATAATGCACACAGTAGAGGGATGATGGTTAGAGAAGGAGGAGATTGCTTTATATTACTAGTGCTTCTCATGAGGGCTGAGGGCTCCTGATAAACTGGAGAATTAGAGAGAAAGTTCCCAATTGGCATATGAAACAGCATTGTCTATAGATCAATACATAATAAGTCTGTATACATATATTTGTTTTATGGAGTCAGGTGTCATATTGGTTTTTACTCACTTTTGTATCTTCACAGCTTTGCCTCAGTGGCTGGGTGATATTAGGCATTCTGTAAATAAATAAAAAAATAAGTAAATAAATAAAGGAAATAATGAATATGATTTTCCTAATATATAAGTGCTATATAATAAGTAAAATAAAAACATTTTTAGAAAGCATTACTAAATTGATATTTTGTCATCATGGCTTCCTTTTTTATTGTGGTAAAATATTCATAACATAATAATTTAATCATTTAACCATTTTAAGTGGACAGTTCTGTGGCATTAGTCACAATGGTTTCTGACTAGATATTAAGAGCACAAATACTAACTTGGGGAGGGGGATTCTAACTAAACCTATAAGGGGTCCTCGTGTCTTACAAAGGTTGTGAACCACTTGTATTCCATTTCCCTGATGTGGTCATCTAATCTAGACTATATTCATTGTCGTACAGCTTACCTCCTCAAGGGGTGGTATGTTTCGTGATTGGGCCAATACAAGGTGTTAAAAAGCTCTTCCTTGTATTGAGTTGAAATCAATCTCCTTGTATTTCCCTACTGGTCTTATTGATTCTAGTCTGAAGAAACAGAATCAATACATTATGCCTTCTTCCCAGGAACAACTCTTAACAGTTGCCAGCTTTTTTGGTTTTGTGTGTTTGTTTATTTGATTGTTTTTTAAAGCTATTTATTAGAGACTTGGTCAAATCTAACCAAATTCCTCTTATTGAAATATAAAATTAACAAATTTAAAAATGTTGCTTTTTTTCTATCAATTCTAGGCCTTAAAAGACATGGACAGTAATAAAAGAGCATGTGTAGGTTGAATGGACTAGGCATGTATTCTCCATGCCCCAAAGAGCAAGCCCCCCTGGTGCAGCTCAGGCCGTTGCTTGCGTAGGAGAGGCTTTACCCAAGACAGAGCCTCACTTATCCTCACTTGTTCCTCTTTTCATTAGTATTGATGAAGCACATAATGGATCACCCTTGACCTCTGTCATTCTTCCCCATAGCCAGGAGACTTGAAGTTTCCACTCCAACAATCCTATGAGCCAATGTTTAAATCACTATAATTTCTTTTTTTTCATCCCCCCTTCCACTTCTTCTATTTTTGTTTTCATATTTGGGATAGTAAAAAAATAAGTTCTTTCTCCTGTCTACTTTCTTCTGCTATCACTCTCTTCTCTCTCCACCATTCTGCTTATGTCTCATAGACCACTGGTTTTCTTCTGTGATTTGTTTGCCAACAATTATGCCTTTCTGAATTATCCATCTTAATTAAAAGTGAATGTCAGTGTTAAACCAGACTCCTGGCTTCACGTTTTGATGAAGAATTATTATACTCAGAACACAATGGACCTAGTGCTAGGTCACACACTAATGAAGCTGAAGGAAGGTTGATTATTGAGTGAAAGACAAAATAGCAAAACAAGCTAGTTGGAGCTGCCAGTCCATACTTGGCTGCCTCCTGTGTTTCCCCGATTGCCAGAGCCAGAAATAGCTGTGAGTGGGAGACCATTCTTGTTTTTTCCAACTCCCACCCCATGTTGACTCACATGGACGTTTCAAAAGGATCCCAAGTACAAAATAATTTGCAGTAAACAAAAATACTTCATGTCTAATTTTGGCCTTTTAATAAAGTCTATAAAGGAATTTTGTATTTGATAGTTAAATAAAGTATATGGGAACCAATATTTAAATTTAAATTTAAATTTATGACTGGCTTTAAGATCTTGAAAGTTTCACTGCTAGTAATTATTTGCACAAGTGATCCTACGGCCAAACCTACTCATACAAGGATGTGGAATCAATTGGGAGCTACCTTAACCTGGTTTTCTTTTTTCTCCTCTCAAGAAAACAAAAACAAAAATTTCTGCTCAATCAGAATTTATCAGTATCCTATTAATTCTTTTGGGTCTTGTTCTAGAGAATTAGCTGAAAGAACTGATAAAAGCCAACTAGCTCTGGCTGTGATTGCCAGAATTGAATTTAGCTAAACCAACCCAATTGGGTCATCAATTTTAAGGCAATATAGTCCTTCCATAGCATAACTGACCTTTCCCTTTTCATGAGGACAGGAAATACTCTTGTCATTTCTTATCAGCAAGAAAAATTTTCTGATTGCTCTTTAGCAGAAAACAAGAAGTTCTGCTGGTTGTTATCTCATGGTGATCACCTAAATACGTATCTAATGATAGATTCCAGAGAATTCTAGGACTGGAGGAAAGCCTTCAGGGAAGATGTTCTATTTCCAAAATAGTCCTTTATGTCATTGTTAAAGAGTTTAAGTCTGCTGTTAGCTATCTTCTCACCATTTTGTGGCTTTTCTCTTCAAGGGTTGGTAGTATTAATCTCTTCTCTTGGAAGCAGAAAATTTCCCTCTTATTCCTCTTTGAAAGTGCTTGGAGTGTGTCTATAGTACAGTATCTAGTCCTTTGCATATGGAGGGAACATTACTTACCTGCCATTAATACAGCATGTCCTTCAAATGACAATTTCTTCAAAAACAGGAGCCATGGTGTGGGAGGGGAGGAGAAGGAAGAATTGTCACATGTAATAAGAGACTTGAGAGGTATACAATCCAACTGTAATTCTATGGGTGCTGCTTAAAAAGGTAATTTTGAGACAACTGGCAAATTTAACCACTAACTGGGTACCAGGTAATACTAAGATTGTTAGTTTTGTTTAGATATAATTGTTATACTGGAGGTAAGTTTTAAAAAAAGTTCTTTTCTGTTAGGAATACAAACTGAAATATTTATAGTTGAAATGATAATATTTTTGAGACTTGCTTTAAATATTCCAGAAAAAAGATGAAATAAGATTGGATATATATTAATTATTGATACTGTATACATTAAGATTCATTAAATTACTTGCTTTAATTTTGTATATGTTTGAAAGATTCCCAAAGTACAAATTTTTTAAAGAGAGAAAAAGAGCACATCCTTTATTTTTCCCACTATTAATTTGTTATTGTTATTATTCTAGTAAAAGAGGAAAAATATTCAAGCCAGATCTTATCTGTGTTATTTGTAATAATGATAACATAATCCAATAATTAATCACTAAGTGATATAATGACAATGGCTGGTTATTTTTTATCTCTTTTGTTTTTAAATTTTTTTTATTCTTTATTTTATTGATTATGCTATTACAGTTGGCCCATTTTCCCCCTTCACTCCCCTCCACCCTGCCCATCCCCTCCCACCCACATTCCCCCCTTTAGTTCATGTCCATGTGTCATAAGTTCTTTAGTGTCTACATGTCCCATACTATTCCTACCCTCCCCCTGTCTATTTTCTACCTACTGTCTATGCTACTTATTCTCTATATCTTTTCCCCCTCCTTCCTCCTCCTACTTCCCTGTTGCTAACCCTCCATTTGATGACTTTTTTTTACTGTTCATATTTTTAATCTTCTTTTTCTTAGGTAAGTCCCTTTAACATTTCATATAATAAGGGCTTGGTGATGATGAACTCCTTTAACTTGGCCTTGTCTGAGAAGCACTTTATCTGCCCTTCCAATGTAAATGAAAGCTTTG
The DNA here is from genome assembly GCA_004024845.1 of Tonatia bakeri. NCBI lineage: Eukaryota > Metazoa > Chordata > Mammalia > Chiroptera > Phyllostomidae > Tonatia > Tonatia bakeri. Next base: position 82,105 of record PVIA01002880.1, on the reverse strand, counting down.
CTGGATAGAGCAATCTGGGATGTAGGTCCTTGCCTTTCATGACTTGGAATACTTCTTGCCAGCCCCTTCTAGCCTGTAAGGTCTCTTTTGAGAAATCAGCTGACAGTCTGATGGGAACTCCTTTGTATGTTACTGTCTCCTTGTCTCTTGCTGCTTCTAGGATTCTCTCCTTTATTTTTACCTTGGCTAATGTAATTATGATGTGCCTTGGTGTGTTCCTCCTTGGGTCCAACCTCTTTGGTACTCTCTGAGCTTCCTGGACTTCCTGAAAGTCTATTTCCCTTGCCAGAATGGGGAAGTTTTCCTTTAATATCTGTTTAAATAAGTTCTCACTTTGTTGCTCTTCCTCTTCCCCTTCTGGTACCCCTATAATTCGGATGTTGGAACGTTTAAAGGTGTCCTGGAGGTCCCTAAGCCTCTCCTCATTTGTTTGAATTCTTGGTTCTTCATTCTTTTCTGTTTGGTTGTTCCTTTCTTCCTTCTGGTCCACTCCATAGATTTGAGTCCCAGTTTTCTTCCCATCACTATTGTTTCCCTGTGCGTTTTCCTTCATTTCTCTTATGGTAGCCTGCATTTGTTCATCTAATTTATGTCCAAAGTCAACCAATTCTGTGAGCTTCCTGATCACCAGTGCTTTGAACTGTGCATCTGGTAATTTGGCTATCTCTTGGTCACTTAAAAAAAATTGGTTCTGGGGATTTCAAATTTGTTTGAGCCATCTTTTTTATTTTCCTTTGGTTTGGTTGCAGCTGTTTCGTAAGGGTGGCAGAGCCTTAGGTGTTCACCAGGGTGGGGCACCCCAGTCACTGGGTTGTGATGTTGTATGTGGGGGTGGGGTCTGAGAGGGAACAATGGCACCTGCTCTGCTCTCTCTAGGGCTTCCATCCCCTCCACTGCCTCCCACAAGCAAATTGGGCCCTTCCGGTGCTGGCTCCCTGGTGGGTGGGCTTGTGCACTTTCTCGGACTCTGTGGGCTTCCCTGAGAAGTCTCCTGTGAGGCTCAGAGAATCTCCTGGCCTGAGCTCCCAGACGGGGCTCTTAAGCTTTGAAACCCAGCGGCGCTGCCCGTTTTCACTTAGTTTGCGCGTGAATGTGTGGCTGCGGACAGCCAGCTGCCTTGTGCCCCTCACTGGGTCTGCTAGTCACCTCCCGAGCCCAGGGTCCGCCACTAGTCCATCCACTGCCGTCTGCGCCCTGCGCACCCACGCCTGCCGGCCAGTGTTTCTTCCCGCCAGGACCCCTCGACCCCTCTCCGCAGGCCTCCAACTCCGCTGCTCCTTACCGGTCTGGATGTACTGGAGTCCGACTTCTGTTCAGTTAATTTCTCTTTGTTCTGGTTGTATTTTTGTTTCTCAATTTTTGTTGTCCATAGTTTTGGTTGTGCGAGGAAGCACAATGCGACTGCCTATGCCTCCATCTTGGCCGGAAACCCTGTTTTTAAATTTTTATTGTATGTTTTTTACATTACCTTTTAGTCCTCTTATACTTCCTCTCCCCAGCGATCACTACACTGCTATCCATGTGTCCTTTTTCCTTTTTTGCCCAATCCCTCTACCCCCTAACCTACCCTTGCACTAGCTGTCATCCTGCTCTCCATCTATGAGTCTGTTACTTTTATTTTAAAAAGTATTTTATTTATTTATTTTTAGAGAGGGAGTGGGGAGAAAGAGAGGAAGAGAAACGTTGATGTGTGAGAGAGATACATCAAAAGGGGACCTGGCCTGCAACCCAGGCATGTGCTCTGACTGGGAATTGAACCAGCAACCTTTCAGTTTGCAGGCCAGTGCTCAGTCCACTGAGTCATACCAGCCAGGACTATTTTTATTTTTGTTAATTACTATATTTCAGGTGCTTTACAAATATCTCATTTAATTAATAACTTTGTGTAATAGGTTATATTATTCTCCTTTTGCTGTTGAGGAAACAGGTTCAGAGAGCTGAAATAAAAGTTAATAAAGCCAGCAGATGATGGAGCCTGAGGTTTGGACACAGATCTGTCTAATTCTGAAGCCCATGTTCTTTGCATGGCTCCTACCTCTTATTTATCTGTAGTTTGGGGACTTGCTGACTGCCGGAGCCAAGTCAACTGGCTAATTAAGTGATTATCTTAAAGCAAACCAGAGAATGTCATTCCTCTTCTGAAAATCTTTCAAAGACGTCCATCTTACATAAACTGAAATCTAAAATGTTTACAGAATCTTCTGGGCCCTCATGATCACCTCCCTCCCTGCCAATCCCTTTCCACCTCATCTCTTTCAACTCTTTCCTTTGCTTACTCTGCTGCAGCAACACTGGCATCCTCTGTGCTTTCCCTTAAATGTATGCAATTTCCTGCTCAGGCCTGTTACTTGGTTTTCCTTTTGCCTGAAATGCTCTTTCCCAAGATATCACATGGTTCACTTTCTTCTTTTTCCCTCATTTTCTTCAGTCTGCTCAAATGTCTTCTTATCAGAGAGGATTTCTCTGTCTAAATAGAATAGCACCCCTGCTGAACTTTCTTTTCCCTCTTACCCTTCTTTACTTCTCTTCACAGAGCTTATAACTATCTGATGTTATTATGTACACTTTTTTATCTGTTTCCCCTTAGTAGAATGTAAACTCAGTGAAGACAGGCACTTTGTTCATTCATTCACAGCTATATCCCTAGCACATGGAACCGTTCCTGGCACAATGGAGTTGCTCAGAATTACTTGTTAAATCACTGAATGACTCTGGGCCTCATCAGCACAGTGGTCTGAGCTACCTGTTTACATACCTCATGCCCAGATGAGGCAACATATGGGACTGAAATGGAATCACTGATAAAGACCAGTAACACCCTCTGTTATTGTTTTATAGTACGGATATTGTGGAAATGTTAGTATTCCAGACCCATCATTTCCTAGCTGCCAGTCTATGAGCAAGTCTCTTAACTCTTTTTAGTTTTAGTTTTTTCATATGTAAAATATGATAATCAGGTAAGTACATGATTATTAGATTCTTATGCAGAATACTGAGCAAGCTGTCTACTTCAAGTCTTCTTTTTATGGCAAATCAGAAGTTCTTTCCTCAGCTCCAAAAACTTTCTTTGCTTTCATAATTCTAGATATCTGATCAGGCAGCCAAGAGCTCTAAAAGGCCTTTGGCTGGAAACTGAGGATTTGTTGAAGCCAATGTGCTCTTCCTCTTGTTTGAGCATGTAGATGACATGGAATAACCCCTCTGATTTATTGAATTAGCTTTTCCTGTGTTGTTTATACTGTCAGATGATCACTTCCCAATTTGATAAAAATTATTTCATAATGGGGATTAGATGGTACAAAATGACAGTGGTCTCTGCTAGCTCTGTCACATTCTTTTTTTGTTTTTTGTAACTCAAAAGTCTCTTGCATGCTAAAAGTTTGCACAAAGACTTATAATTGTTATAATTTTCTAGGACTTAATAAATTAGCCATTGTTATGAGATAACCTCAAAACATTACAAGATCCTAGCTAGGAGGTAAAAGCATCATTTTAAAACAAAGCATAAGTATGGACACATTAGTTAAAAAATTTTTTAATCCCACATAATACTTTTTTAAACTTGAGAGGAAAGTGGTATAGCCATAGGAATGTACATTAACAAAAGCAATAAGTGAATTAAATAACACACAAATGTTGTATTGTCCGGGTATTAATGCTTGAAGGTCATGTCTTAGTTTACAATAGTGAAGAGAACTTGTTGAGGGAGGATTATTTAACAGGAATCTTTTTGTCCTACAAGTTATGTGCAGTTTAAGATGATCAACAACCTTTCTTTCTATGAGTAGAACCATAAAGAAATCTCTGCATCTTACATTCTTGCTTACCATATGGTTAGAGCTTAGCTCACAGGATCTCAGGAAGAGAAGGAAAAAGAAGAGGAGAGGAGGAAAACACACACTGGGCATTAAGCTGGGGTTAGTGTTCTAGTCAGTTAGCTATAGCAAGAAAGACAGACTTACACAGGTTTCTGGGGTTTAATATCTAACAGAGCAGGAAGCAAATGAGCATTGAGCCATGTGGCACCTTTTTCTTGCCATCTCTGAACAAATATAGCAATAGTTCAAAAGCACAAAGGTGAGTATGGCACATGGAACTGGGTTTCCTGGTGACTTTATCTCTGTCTTGGCATTTGGTCTGTGTTTATAGTTTAAGTAACAGTTATGAGGTAATGAAGCAAAGGAGCACAGTACAAAATAATGACCATAACATAAAGATATTGTTTACTCTGCGCTTTTTGGACAATAGAGGAGAGATGAAGGAGTCAGCTGCATTGTGTCTACCTTTGGTTCATCTGTGGCCCAGGCTTACTCCACTCAACAATGCACAGTTATCCAGTATTGCATCATCGCTACTGGAGGGTAATGAGGGTTGTGAAAAGCATGTGATGCAATTACACTTTAGGGAAACCTGTCAGGACTAGTGATAATAGATGGCTGCCAAGAACTCCTTGGTATTGAGCATGAAGAAGGTGCTCAATAAATATCTGAAGTGACTTGACTGAAACAGGCTCTACTTACAGACTCCATTCCTTTACCAGTATAACCCAAGGTATTGTAGGTCTATGTTGGGGAAACTAAGAAATACTCAGGACTAGTTTTGCTCATGTGTCCCTCTTTCATCTGGGGGTAGGAGTAGGGGTGGGAGTCATGAAGGAGGGACCAAGAATACTCAAAGACATGAGGCTAAAAGAGAGTCAGTGGGTTCGTATCTTGCCTCAAAGACCCAAAAGACAGTGTCAAATGGCAGCTTTGAGTGTGACTGTGACGTGTTCCTTTAGCTAGCTTCCCTACTATACGTTTTTAGGGCCTTTCACAAGTTTAATTCAGAAAAGTTTTTTGGAAAAAGTTATGAGATACAACTTATGCAAGCAATGTGTATATCCAGTGGAAAAACTGATAAGAGCTCCCTTTGACAAAGGTATTACAGAGTGACTCTAAGAAGTGCAACTAACTCTTGCATCAATAAGGGACATCAGAGTATATAAGAACTTTCCCATTGGGGGAACCATGGCTGAAGGGGAAACATGGGGCATCAGACTAAAGAGACTGGTCCTTACCAGACAAGAGTAATTTATTTTTCATATCACAAAATCTGAAGTAAATCAAATAACTAAAAATCTGGAGCAGAGACCAGAGTTAAGCTGTTTCTGAAGATGCCTGAGGTATTTTGAGAACAAGGTCTCTCTGACTGGCTCTGCCATCACATAGAAAGCAGAATGTCTTTGCCTTATTTGCAGAGCAAAGAATGAAGAGAGAGAGACCACACAAGGATTCTGTGGCAAGGATATGCAATTAGAACCCAGGAATGGTGGAATCCAAGAGTTCACTTGTCCTTGGAAATTTCCCAGTAAGAACCATAGCCAAAGGAGTTCAGGGAAACACATTCTTGCTATATTGTAGCGACCAGGTAGAGTTAGAAGTCTCCAATTTTGCCAAATTCAATCCTTTGTTAATAGTGTGAAACCAGAGTTAAAAGCAGAATATTTATTTTCATCTTGTTTTTTTGCGATGTCATTGATTCCTAATATCCAGTTTTATGACTTTCTGTATTCTCCACTAAGATGAGTCAGCTAAGGAATATTTGGCTAGCAGAAAACAGGAAAATACCATGAATAGCAACTGAAGTTGTATGTGTTGTGAAAAAACATCATGGCTCCATAAAAATCAACAAGGAAAATTTTAGTGTATCCAATAATGACTTCTCATTTTTAACTATAGCTTATTTCAAGTAATCCTTGTCATCTAGAAGAAACAACAGCTTTTTTTTTTTTCCTGTAGATCTATTGGAAACCCAGTGTAAGAATGTTAAGAAAAATTCTTCAAGCCAAACTACTATGTAATAATACTAATGGTAATATTTCACTTTGCCAGACATCGGTTGGTATATTTGCCTTTTAAGCTCTTTGAAAAATGGTGTAGATTAAGCCCAATAGTGGACAGAGTGGCTGCTTTTCAGGATCATTGCTTGGTCACAACTGCTTCCCCTCTCAATCCCCTGCTAAGAGTCACCGGAGGGGCCAAGTGGGACTTTGAGTAGGAATAGCATTTACGTAAGTTGGAAATCTCTAGGATGTCAAGCCTGAGGAGATGAGGATCACAGAAGGAAAAACATAGCTTGGGCCAGCAAACTGGGGGCTACCACCATGTTCTGAACCCCACACTTTTGGTGTGCTATGAGTACTTTGGGGGAACAGACAGAGGTGGACCGAGGGAAGGAGAGCAGCAGGGATTGGGGGACAAGTCTGAGTAGCAGTCTGGAATTATAAACCTGGCCTAATGTGCCGGGCTGTGGTTGTTCAAGCAAAAAAAAAAAAAACTAGGAGTCATTCTTTTATTTTTAACTATTTTATTTATTTATTCTTAGAAAGAGGGAAAGGAAGGAAGAAAGGGAGAGAAACATTGATCGGTTGCTTTCCACACATGCCCCAACCCAGGGACTAGGCCCTGGCTGGGAACTGAACTGGTGACCTTTTGCTTTGTAGGAGGACACCACCAACTGGGCCATGCCAGGGAGTGCTAGGAGTCATTCTTGATTTTTCTTTCCTTCACCTTCAAAAATTAATCCATTGACAAGCTTTGTGGGGTTTCCTGTAGGGTATTCATAATACAGCCACTATTTTCTATCTTCATCCATATACTGTCCCTTATTTAGAAAATTTCAATAACCTTTTAATTGGTCTCTCTGCTCAGTTTTGTCCTTTCTTTAATCCTGTCCCTGCATATCAGCCAGATGGATCTTTTGAAAGAGTAAATCAGATCCTGCCATCCTACTTATCAATGTCTAGTATAAAATCCAGACTTGTGCAAGGTTCTAAACTTCTTGTCACCCAGCCTGCCTCTTCAGACCTCATTTTATACCACTCCCTGGTATTACTAATGCTCTTGCATTTTGAACACCCCCAACTTGGTTTGACTTGGGTGACACTGTACTGCCTATTTCCTTTAATAAGAAGACTTTCTCCCACCTACTTATATGTCTGCTGCCTCCTTGCCATTTAGTTATCAGACTACATGTTACCTTCTCAGAAAGGCCTTCCACGACTACTTCACCGAATGTAGTGACCCACCCCACCATCATATTTGTTACGTGGAACGCACACTGTGTTGTCCTTTGATAAAGGCTAAGCTGCCCCTGCTGCCCAGAGTGCTGGTGGCAGATAGTCTCCAGCTGTCAGCTCCTTTAAGGACTGCTTCAGTGCAGAGAACAAGACCATGCCCCTTCCTCGGGTGGTCCACATCCAGTGGGGCATATAACGTTCTGGCCACTTCAGCCCTGCTCAGGACAAGCCTGAAGGGTCACTCCACTGCTCATGGGGTAGGCCAAGGCTATCGCTGGGCCTGCTTTGCAGTGTGGCCTCTCCCTCTGCCCACTTCTTGTTCCTTCTCCTCCCATGCACAGATGTGGATCCCCAGTACCCTCGTTAGTAAACATTCGGCATGCTAAATTCCCCCTCAGTGATGTTTTCTTTATACTAGGGAAGCATTATTTCCTTTGCAGTATTTAAAACAATTTGAAATGATTTTACTAATTTGTTTTAGGTTTATTGTTTGTTTTACTAGAATGTAAGTGAAATATACACCTGTCTGACTTTACCATTGTATTCCCAGTGTCCTGAAACCTGCTGCACCATCATCATCATAATAGCAAACACCCTGTATTTGTTATAAGCCAGGTGCTGTTCTGAATACTTCACTACCTATGTTAATTCACTTTGTCTTCACAACTCTCTAAGAAAGGTACTATTATTTCCCCCATTTCACAGAGTGAGAAACTAAAATATAGAAAGCTTAGCTGGCTAGTCCAGGGGGTCACACAGCTAGTAAGTGACAAGAGCCATTATTTGAATCCAGATAATTAGGGTCTAGATTCTGTGTGTTTAAGCACTCCATTATGCTGTGTTTTTTTTTTTTTTTTTGGCTGCAGTTGTTCAATAAATTTGATTGATTAAATAAAGAAAAGTTAGTAGTTAGATATGCTTTTCTAATTTGTGGGTATGACCTATTTATTCATTTGACAAATAGTTTCTGAGAAGTTACTTATGCCAGGCACTCTGGTATGCACAAGGCATACAAAGTGAAAAAACAAAACAGATGTGATCCCTGCCCTCAAATAGCTTGTATAATCTATGAATTGTCACTTCCTCTCCTAAGGTGGTGGTCTACACGTAAAACCACCATCACTGTTGTCCACAATGTTTGTTTTCTTTTCAGGCAATGCAAGTACCACCCATGCCTGTTCTGTAGTGTATAGTATTAGATAATGGGGCTGTGATGACAGCATTTCCTACACTCAGTGATTTATTTTTTTTCAAAGATTGTAAAGCAGTCATCGTCTCTCAGTCTTAGTAGGGAGAAGAGAATGGCGATTCTGAAGCTCCTGTTGATGATGGTCCTACCTGTAGGAAAAGTTACTCAATTCATTGTCTGAGGCTTCGGTTCCAATTAGAGTCTGTCCCCTTGGCCAAACGGCATTCAAATGCAGAGAAGTTGCTGATAGGCCCAGTTCAAATCACCTTCTCTGTGTCTTCCACAATCTCTCATTCAGGGCTTCCGCAACACTCGTAATTTGTAGTTCGTTAATAACACTTCTTCCAGTGTGTCATACTATTGTTTGTCTGTATTATCTCTCCAATCAGACCTTTTTCTTAATATTAAAAAAGTAAAAAAAGAGTATTTGCTAGTATTTGAGTTGTATTAGTCTTCTCCCTCTTCCACATCTCAATTATTAGAAAGAGGGCATATTCCATATTGAAGGAAATATCAATACATGCTGAATATGTGGCATAGTGAAAAAAAATGGTTTCTCTTTTTTGTGTGTTATAATTGTCCCAGTTGTGTTATCAAGATCAGTGTTTTAGACTCCTGATAAGAGTAGACTAAATTTTTATTAGTTGAATCTGCTCAGGGACACTCCTTAATAATGGGAGAGATTTGTTTTTCCTCAAAAATAATTGAGCAATTTCTTCTTCTTTTTTTCCTATTTATTCTTCTTCTTTCCTTTATAGAGGAAGAAAAAGGGAAAAAAAGAATTAGGAGGGCCTTGGCCTATATAGCTCAGTTGGTTGGAGCAACATCCCATAAACTGAAAGGTTGCAGGTTTGATCCCTGGCCAGGGCACATACCTAGATTGTGGGTTTGATCCCTGGGAGGAAACCAATTGATGTTTCTTTTTCACATCAAGGTTTCTTTCTCTCTCTCTTTTTTCCACCCCCCCCCTTCATCTTTCTCTAAATACAATGAAAAAATGTCCTTGGGTGGGGATTAAAAAAAAAGGAGTTAGCAAAAAAAGGTGAGCAAGAAGTGAGTCTTTGTAAACAGAATCATTGGTGAGAATAAATTTTGCAGGAGAGATTCAAACAGGTGATTTGGAGGATGCAAAGCAAAATCACTAGTCTCATAGAGACTAAAAAAGGACACAAAAACATTTGACTTTCTGGACCCTGAAAGGAGTAAAGACTTCTTACCACAGCCATAAGTAGTCATGGATGTGGATTTCCAAAGCTTAAGAAATAAAATATTCTGCAAAAATCTCCAGATGACAATGATTGGCTGAGTGCTCTGGAATAGCAACTCTTTATGCTGAGAATCTTCTAATCTTTGAAATCTGTCATGGCCCAAAGTCTCAGGACAATTTGCTAAATCTCAGATTGACTTCCCTATGAAATCAGTTTTTAGTTCATGATCAAAAGTCAGAGAGAGAATTTGCAGAGTTAATTACTAGACCTTGGTCTATTAAATGTACAAAACTCACAAGGATGGCACTGGAGCTTTAACAGGAGTGGAAGGACTTGAATTCTTTTGTAGCTGGAATGTGCTGGAACTTCACAATGGCTTGAAAGAATGCCTAGAATTTCATTTTCTATTTGGATCACTGTTATTTCTCAGAGGCAAGTGACTCTTCCTGAGCCACCATGACTCAAGTAGATAAGGCCCCAGCAGGCTTGTGGGGAGCAAAGTTGGCCAGTGCTCCATGGCTCGGGCATGGGGGGACCCCTGTGTTTCTCAAGCATAGATGTCAGACAGAGCTGTTATAAATCTTTAAAGCCAACAGGAAAATTAATGAGCACTGCACAGACCAGGACCTTGTCAGCTCCATAATGGGCGGTGGGAGGAAGAATTCTGCTTTTTCCCTCCAGGCATTTAGTGTAACTCAAAAACGCCTCCTTTGTGGTCATTAGCCAATTATAACAGCTTTCCACTCTGAAGAATTTAGTCATTTATTGCTTTTAATTCATCTGAAGGAAAACAATGTTCAATGCAATCAAGATTAAGGGGTTTATTACATTGAATTTTCCCATCGGGGATGGAAAAGGAATATTTTTCTTAAATTATTTAGGACATTGAGTGCTTGATAAAGAAGCCTTAAAATCTGGATAAAGAGCAAGGGTCATTATAGCTATCTAAGGTCTTTACCCATTAGACTGTGAGCTCTATGAGACTAGTGATTTTATTTTCTTCACTGCTGTATCCCCAGGATCTAGAACAATGCCCACCAGCTAGGAGGATCATAAGAAATATCTGTTAAATTAATAAATGATGATCTACAGTCCAACAGATGATGTCAACAAAGGAGCTCAGAGCTTTTAAAAGCATTATGTTGTTGACAGAGCATAAGATTTGAAATAAGACAGACCCCAATTTTGAATATTTGGCCCAGCTAGTTACTGGCCCTGGGCAAATTATTTCACTCCTCTCAATCTCACATTCCCCATCTGAAAAATGAGGTACTAGTGACTACTTCAAAAAGTTGTTCTGAGGATTAATAGAAATAATGATTGTGATGGTGTTTGGTACTCCGCAAATGCTGGTTCTACCCCTATACTTTCCTAAATGTTGCTTCAGTAATGAATTTACATAACAGACTGCATAAGAGAAATTACTCAATGGGAGAGTAAAAGAAAGCAAGCATCTATTTATTGCCATAAAAATAGATTATGAAGAGCTCTGCATATTTTAGGGTATTTATTGTTCTGCTTATACACATATGTTATTTTATTTTCTGCTTAAGAAAGGAAAACACATTTTATAAAGATCCTGGAGACCTAAAAAATTAGCTATTGCCAAATATGAGGCTTTAAACACCTCTTCTCAATAGTTTTGTAATAGGATAACATTTGGGAGTCAAGTGAAAACTTGGAGGGGGGGGTTCTTTTCTTAAGTTAGTGTTCTTTCCTTGGACATTTGGTAAAATCTGTAAAATTCTGGAGGATACTAATTAAATGTATTTATACAGTATTAAAAATGTGTTCATTGTTTTTGTTTCAAACTGCTTAGTATAATATTTATCAAAGATAGAGAACACACTTATAAAAATATCCAGTTGTGCATTCTCATATGTTATAAAAAGCTCTCTAGGTTGTGAAGGTCACTGCTGGGCAAGTCTCCATGTGTACGAGATTGGAACATGTAGGTGTGTGTAACGTGAGTGTTTCTGAGGTTGAGGAATTCCATTTGCTCTGATGCCAGTTGTTTACATTTCCTTGTTTCTCCCTATACCTGTCCAGGAAAGTTTTATTCTGGATTTTATTTCTCATTTACATGAATGGGAAAGAAAAATGTGAAGTCTATGTGGATTATTATTATATTTGTGGCTTGAATCCTTATTTCTGACAAAGAGTATGTTAGGCAGTTCCCTGTATATCCCTTTCCCAATGTCACTGCTTTTTCACCTTTCTCCTTCCTTAAGCCTCTGAGTGGGGTACAACTGACTGTGCGAGCAGGACTGGCACTCCCTAAAGGGAAATTAGGAAGCTGCCTAGGCAGCCTGATTTATGAGGCATTGAAAGGCACAGCTGACCAAAAATATCTCCATCACTGGCTTGCCATCAGTGCCTAAAATTCCCATGATAAGAATCACTCATTAAAAGTTTTCCGCAGACACGCATGGTTTATTTGGGTCAATAATGCATTTGTGTCAGGGAGAAAGAGGGAAATGAGAAACTGGGAAAGTATCTCATTAGAATGATTTATTTTATCTTATCAGTCAGCCTCTTGGTGAGGAGTAGCATCTTGGCCTTGACAAGTACTATACTGTTTAGGGCTGTAGGGAAAGTTCAGAGATTAGAGTTTGTATAGTGTCTTCCCATAGACTCTGAGTGGTATGAAGCCAATGAGTTCCTGGGAGGAGATTGCTCAAAGCACATTGAGGAGATAAGAAATCAAAGACAAATTTAGGTATTTCATAATTCTGTGTAAAGCCAGGTTAGGAAGTAGTAGGGTACATCAAAACTAAAGGAATCTCCTTTAAATTCCCCCTTTCCATTATCTTAGTTCTTGAATAACCATAATAGAACTATTGATTCTGTTATTCATAAAATAACATGTGTGGAGAAAGCCAAGTAGACTTATTACCAGAGGAAGATACATTTGTACAAACAGAGTTAATGAATAATTCTATGACTTCATTGAGATTATTCTGTAGGAGGGTCTACTCTGTAGGAGGGTGTTTCTCAAAGTCTTGCCTATGGACCAACTATATCTGAGTCACCACTGCTGCTTATTAAAATGTCTGGCCCTCATCCCCACCCAGACCTTCTAAAATAGATGTCCTGAAGTAAGGGCCTTGACTCTGTATTTTAACAAAAATTGCTACTGATTTTTACCCATGAAATTTCAGAATTATTGGTCTAGAGTTTTCAGTAGATAATAGAAGTTAAAAGTATAAGTTCTAAAGATAGGTAAATTGCATTTAAATACTAGCTTTGTTGCTTGCTTGCTTTGTGAACTTGGACAAGTTATTTAACCCCCTGGCCCTCAGTTTCCACCTAATAATAGTATGACTTCAAAGGTTATCATGTAAAGTCTGAGGAGATAAGTCATGCAAAGTTCAGCACAGCACCTGGCACATAATAAGAGCAAAAGTGATAACCATTATTATGATGAATACACATATTGAAGACTCTTAGGCAATACTTACTGAAAGTAAACATTTTGTTGACTATATACTTTGTAAAATGTACATTTAAAATTCTATTTCAATATATGGCAAAACCAACTGGTTTCCAGATTTTCTGATTATTATTACCTAAAGTTTCTCTGTGGCTTTATCTTTAGCTTTTCTGGCTCCTTAAACACACTAGGAATAAGAGAGTTAAATGGAAAAATTTTGTAATACATATTTGAAAGGATCTCACATAAATCATGATATTTAGCAATGTTCTACTTTGGAATATTTTGCATATTCTTACTAGAACAAACCACCTGGTTCCTTTTCCAGTGGTTGCTTTTTTTTATTCTGATATATTTCTATCCCTTGTTTTCTGCCTCTTGCTCTCTCTTCTTGGTTAACAAATTGTCATATTTTCTATTTTTTTCTATTTCCTATCTCTGGTGTAATTCCTTCTCATTCATCTAGCAAGCAGAGTTGCTCTACATAAGTCAGAGCTAAGAAAGTTAATTTGAAATGGGATACTGTTGAATTTCACCGTAGTTTATTCAGGGTCATTATTATATTTTTAATTTTTTTATTGTTGTTCAATTACAATTCTCCCTATTTTCCCCCTATTACTCTCCCCTGCCTGCCCATCTCCCATCTCTCACATCCAATCCTCCTCCTGCCCCTGCATTGTCCTTGTCCATGGGTCCTTTATACAAGTTCCTTGACTTGACCCTTCCCCTTCTTTCCTCCTGTTATGCCCACTGGTCACTGTCAGTTTGTTCTTTATTTCCATGTCTCTGGTTCTATTTTGCTTGCCTGTTTGTTTTGTTGATTAAGTTCCACTTATAGGTGAGATCATATGGTATTTGTCTTCCACCACTTGGCTTATTTTACTTAGCATAATACTCTCCAGTTCCATCCATGCTGTCTTGAAGGGTAGGAGTTCCTTCTTTCTTTCTGCTGCATAGTATTCCATTGTGTAAATGTACCACAGTTTTTTGATCCACTCACTTACTGATGGGCATTTAGGCTGTTCCCAGCACTTGGCTGTTATAAATAATGCTGCTATGAACATTGGGGTCCATAGGTTCTTTTGAATTGGTGTTTCAGGATTCTTATGGTAGAGTCCCAGCAGTGGAATTTCTGGGTCAAAGGCAGTTCCATTTTTAGTTTTCTGAGGAAATTCCATACTGTTTTCCACAGTGGCTGCACGAGTCTGTATTCCCACCAACAGTGCCCCAGGGTTCCCTTTTCTCCACATCCTTGCCAGCATTTGTTTGTTAATTTGTTTATGATGGCCATTCTGACTGGTATGAAGTTGTATCTCATTGTGGTTTTAATTTTCATCTCTCTGATGGCTACTGATGCTGAGCATCCTTTCATATGTCTATGGGCCTTCTCTATGTCCTCTCAGGGTCACTATTGATAAATGCAAGACTGGACTTTATACGTAAATAGAGCTCAGAAAACCAGACCAGGAGGAAAACAATGAAGGGAAGAAATTGGCTCTTACTATTTCATCTTAGTATAAATTAGGTAATCAGTATCACCCTAATGGCAATGTAACAATGAGAAAGATAGTAGAAAATTATGTAATCATAGAATGAAATATTAGGATACATTATAATACAGAGTATGGGGAAGGAAAATGGGATGAATGCTGACCTTCAGTGCTCTTCCATCAACTATGATCTCAAAGAAACAGCCAATGAGGAAAATGGTACAGTTGGTCTCACCTCACATGGATTCCTTTCTCAATGCCAGAATCCCATTTTAGTGGGTAAAATAGGAACTCTGAGAGTTATAATACCTAGGTTCAAACCCGGTTTCCACATTTAGTATTAGCTGAGTGTCCTTGGACAATTCAGTTAGTCTCTCTGTGCCTGTTTCCTCATCTGGAAAATGTAGGTAATAGTATGCACCTCAAGCATGTTTAGGAGGGTCAAATGAGAATAACGCATGTAAAGTGCTTAGAAAAGTGCCTAGCATGTGGTAAACTCTTAATTATTGATTGCTTTTGATGTTATCTTATTATTTCTTATTCACCAAGTTTGAAATCCTTGGTGGTGTCCTGGCTGATAAGGATATGTTCAGGGAATTTCTGTGGAGACCATTTTGTTCATATTGTGAAGATTTGCTGACACTGGCTATTTTTCTTTCAGGAAAGCAAGGTTCCCTACATGACTGCCAGTCCCATTTATTCAAATAAGTGCACTATTATTTGATCAATCCTAGTAAGTCTTAGATATTCTTGGATTTATAAATTTATTACTAGTAGCCAGACTTTGGAATATGGTCACTTGCCCATGAGTACATATTAAGAAACTAGTGTGAACTCAGCATTTGCTAACCCCCACCTTTTACAGAACACACATTTCACATTTTGAAAATACCTATTTGGCCCCATGCATATTTCTTTCTTTCTCATGACTAACATTCTTTTTTCATGATTCAGCCTAACAATAAACCTGATAATTTTTCATTAAAAAAGTTGCAGTTCTCAAACACAGTTATTAGTGCTTAAAAGGTAGAGAAATCACTAAATCTCTTTGGTGAAAGTGTAGGAAAGCAGGTACAAGGGCATCATTTTAAAAAAAGTATTCTGAAATAAATCATTCTTTGAGAGATTTAAAAAAACATGTCATGCAAGGCACACCCCTTGATTCTATTCTGTTTTTATCATAGCAATCTCCCCTTCAAAACTGAAGTTGTTCATAAATGTTTTCCTCCCAAGCTGTGGGAAATAAGTCTTGAGTAACTTTGACTCTTTGATAAAATTAGGTTAGGAGACTGCTTATCATTGCAACAATGAACACAAAAGCAATTCAGTTCTGGGGCCTCTGAAAAACTCCTTAGCAGCCCAGGCGATGCTGTTGCTCCTTGTTCTCAGGCATTCCAGGGGAGTGGCAAAGGGACAGCCAGCACAAGGAATTTTCAAAGTTCTTTTTCCCACCCTTTAGAGTTGGTAAGTCTCTGATCATTCAGAAAAAGATTTATTTTTCAAGAATCCAAAGTATCCCAAAGAACTATGTTTACCCATAATAGGCCTTGCTCTCTGTTTAATATAGCCAGAGGGACATTGCTTTTTAGACTGTGGTCACATCCCCACAGATTTGACCTCATTTAGTGGACACTATTAAAAGATTATCCTATTATTGAGAATTTCCATTGCATCAAATGCTAAATATTACTAACATTCCTCTATGGGGAAAGTGATGTAACAAGAGGGCGTAGACTGGGTTAACCTCAGGCAAATTACACAGAGGTATGTGGAGATTATGCAACTAATCTGCTGACTAATAAAGCCCTACAGTATAGGGAGTACAGCTCTAGGGGCAGAAACTTTCCCAGTAGCTCTGAAGTGTTTAGATTCATCTGAAGCCATAGATGGAAATTTTATTCGACTCTGTTGCCTTGGTACCAAGATGGTTGTTTTGAAAGATGCCGTAGAGGAGAAAGTGCATATAGAAGTGTGGCAGAATGATGGAATGATGGAATGGGAATGGGGTCATGGGCCAGCTAGCTTGCACTGTTTTGTTGTTTACTTTTACAAATGGGGAACACAGGGTTTTCTTTTTTCTTTCCTTTTTTTCACTTTGGAAGCCAAATGATGCTTATGAGAAATTAAAACGGCAGTGGAAGGCCTGCAAGTGACTTTAGAATCAAAACCTTAAGAAATAATTATACCAGAGAACTAATTTTTGGAATGTTGCCAGAAAAAGGTACTCAAAAGAGCAACTAAGGAAGATTCTAGCCAAGGAGGACTGAAAAGTCATGTTAAGGCTGAATAATTTGGTAAACATAGACAAAATTAAACTTATAGTTATGCTTTTTTTTTAATATGTTTTTAAAACAATTGATTTTATTGTTTAAAAAAATTATAAATCCAGTACACAATCAATAAAAGAAAGTTAAACCCTGGCTGGTATGGTTCAGTGGACTGAGTGCTGATCTATGAATCAAAATGTCGCCAGTTTGATTCCCAGTCAGGGCACATGTCTGTGTTGCAGGCCAGGTCCCCAGTTGGAGGCATGCAAGAGACAATCGATGTATCTCTCATGCATCAAGTTTCTCTTCCTCTTTCTCCCTCCCTTTCCCTCTCTCTAAAAATAAATAAATAAAATCTTTAAAAAAAGTAAGTTAAGCAATAGAGATAAAAACAAATAAGGAAAAATCTCCTTCCTTTGTTCCCCTTCAAGTACTGCTATAATCTATTTTTTAGACCTTTTAAAACACTTTAGGTATTATAAATGTGATTTTTGGAGTGGGGGCTAATAACATATGTGTTTTTGTGCAAATATTTTCACTCAATAATATAGACATCTTTCTACTCTTATTTTTTTAAAGATTTTATTTATTTATTTTTAGAGAGAGGGGAATGGAGGGAGAGAGAGAGAGAAACATCACTGTGTGAGAGAAACATCTATTGGTTGCCTCTTGCACACCCTCAACCGGGGACATGGCCTGCAACCCAGGCATGTACTCTGACCAGGAATTGAATTGATGATCTTTTGGTCAGCAGAACAATGCTCAACCCACTCAGCCACACCAGGAGGGCATATTTATTATTCTTAAAAACATCTTAACCAGCATTTCTTTTATTAGAGTAAGTCCAGCTAAAGTTTAGTAGTGCTTTTAATTACACGAGTAAAATTCTGATACTTAAAGCTAGCAATGTAAAAAATACTAAGAGTATTAGGTCAACTTTGTCATACGCTATTCAAGATGCACAGTGTGTGTACACACCTGTCCACTTGTGCTTGTTTCATCCTGGCTCACAACCCGGGCATGTGCCATGGCTGGGAATTGAACCAGCGACCTTTAGGTTCGCAGGCTGGCACTCAATCTACTGAGCCACACCAGCCAGGGCACCTACTCTTTTAAACAATAAACATTATTTGTGTTCTTTTTAATGGGTAATAGTTATTTTAAATGGGAAATGGAAAAGAAGGAAATTTGGCAATTCTGAAACTTAAGCAAATTTTATATTTGATGTATTTAATTTTTTTTTTTTTTTTTTTTTGCCTTGACCAGTGTGGCTCAGTTGGTTGGGCATTGTCCCACGAAGTAAAAGGTCACAGGTTTGATTCCGGGTCAGGGCACATGAATGGGTTGCTAGTTCAGCCCCTTGCTGCATGGGGCATGTATGAGAGGCAACAGATCAGTGTTTCTCTCTCACACAAATGTTTTGTTTCCTCTCTTCCTCCCTCCCTTCCCCTCTCTCTAAAAATAGATAAATATTTTTAAAAAATATTTAAATAATTTTCTTGGTACAATTTACTTACCAACATATTTTATAAGTTGCTTGTAGAGGATATCCTGCTAGATAGCATTCCACTTACTAGGATAAGATAGAAATAGGAAAGAAACTGAGAGACATGCTACAGGTGATAAATGTAGATTTCATTACAAAATTTATGGTATAACTACAATTCTGTAAAAGGTATGTATATGCGTAGAAAACAATGCAGGGGTGTTCACCTTCAGCTCATGTGCTGCTTGTGGCCCAGGATGGCTATGAATATGGCCCAACACAAAATTGTAAATTTACTTAAAATCTTTTTTTTTGCTCACCAGTTTTCATTAGTGTTTGTGTATTTAATGTGTGGCCCAAGACAACTCTTCTTCCAGTGTGGCCCAGATATGGCTTCCAGTATGGCTATGATTGAATTGATGTAGATACTAAAATGCTAGCAGCTGTTCTCACAAGTTGGTAGAAATACAGGTGTTTTTCTCATCATAGTTTTCTGTATTTTCAACAGTGAACTTCTATCACTTTTAAAATCAGTTAAAAAGTAAATGTAATATAAAAATGCAATGCATCTGATGAAAAAAGTTTATGCCCAATTGCTAGAGCTAAAGTCATCTGAATTAGCGTCCACTCCATCCCCAAACTCCATAGTAACAGAGTAGAAACACTAGCCCTTGTTTGATTTCAATTAGAGGAGTTAGATCTAAGTTCCTTCATTAAGAGAAGGTAATCTTTAGCATCATTGAAAGAGTTGATCAGAAAATGAGATAAAAATCAGGAGATAATATTTCTTTATTACATATAAAAATTAACAAAGCAATATATATATATATATTTTTTGCAAGTCCACAGGACCTCAGGAAAAAATATGTTCTTTATGTGAAGTTAATTTTATGGCACTGTGGTTTATATTTTGTATATTCAAGTACAGAAGAAACTATATGTAGAGTGACTATCCAGGGTACTTAAGATGAATAATAATGAAAAACTGTAATTTTGTGAAGTATCTCATACATTGTGTCAACAAATGAGTAAATACAGATGACCATATACTGTTAATAAAGAAAAGAATGAAATGTTTCAATATTCAGGTTTAAATACTAAACACAAAAATGAAGCAAATTCTGGGTCTACAAGAATTTTTGAAGTGAATACAGTGCATTGTAAATAAGTGAGCTTTTAAAAACTTAACATTCATTTCCTTTTTGCCAAAGCATATTTCTATACTTATGATTTCTTTCTCTTATTTTAAAGTCTCTTTTTGTTTAGTTTTTTAAAAAGTTTTATCATGGCCAGTAACTATGGAATCTAATCTGTAGCCTGAAGCTGAGACTTCATGCAAACATATTCTCCTTTAAGGTTGCATCTTCGCACAGTTTTTCCAAGTATTCAGAGTCAAACAGTACAACTTCCTTTATCTGGTCATTTGTGTCCACGTGTAGCGGCAGTGCTCTGTTTCAGCAGGTTTTCGTACACATCCTTTTCTTTTCTTGCTGTCAACAGCATCTCTAAACTGACACAAGTGGTAGGTAGTAAAGTGCTTTATACAAAGAAGTACTATATATATGTGGAGAGGTTCCTCTTAACACACCACAACCGAAGTTCACACACATCACGCAAGAGAAGGCTCTTTTTAAGAAACACCTTTTCTGATAGAAGAGTTGAGGATTCCTTAAAATCTTATTAATTACTTTAAGTAGCACAAATGTAAGTAACATATCTGAAGTTGGGAAAAGTCCTTGTTATATGTATTGCGTTTAATGGATTACTGTTAAATATCATACTGCTATTAAAATATTTTGAATAGTTAGGAATTTCAGAATCAGTTCCATACAAAACAGGTATCAGCATAGATTTTTTTCACTCCTTTTTATAGAACAAAGTATATTTAAGCGTGGACCCAAAAGAGATAGGTTAGCCAAGGCCCGTGCATTGGAACATTTCTATACATTTTGGCACTTAAAAAGATTCCAGTTTCATTATTGAGGTCTTCTTTCCAATAAGTTTGTGTTTTATACATAGAGAAGTGCCATTATGTGCTACACACCTTTATTGCTACTTGCACTCTCTTTTTAAAATATTCATGATTTTTCTTCTAAGAGATGGTTTCCATCGTTGAACAAAACTTTTCATATTCACAATTAGTCTGCCTTTTCTTACATCCTCATGGCCTGCTACAAGGTACTCCAAACCTAAAAGAAAGCAGAAGGAGCTATATAGTATCATTACTTTTTGAGGAGGGAGAGGTGACTTCAGTGTTTTTATGTATACATAGTTAATGGTTTTATATATTCATGATTGAAATAGGAAATAATAGACAATTAACAGCTGACATTTAATAAGCATTTGCTAAGTGCTTTACATGTATGATTTTGTTAATCTTGAAAATAGCCTTATAAGTATGTATAATTTTTCTTCTTGTATTGCAAATGAGGAAACTGAGGCTTGGCAAGGTTAAGAACTTGTTCAGTGTCTCTCAATAGTAGCAGCACTTTGATATAAGCTCAGGTGTATCTGATTATAGAACTATAACTCTATATTATACCACCCTCTATGGTAAAGAAGTAAGGATTCCATAGGCTCTTAACATACCACTGCAAATAAGTATTTCATGGGGACTCATTATGTATGGTAGTATATATTAAGGAGAATTTTATAAAAGTTTAATAACCACTTGGGAAAACATATTGGACAAGAGCTATGGATTATACAAAATAGCACATATTTCCTAAATAAAGTCAATGGTGCTTTTGAAATATAGAATGTTATACATTTTTTAAAAGGGTGAGAATTGACCAGACCTAGAGCTGATTTTGCTGACTTTGTGACTAAAAATTCCTCTCAGGCTAATACACACACACACACACACACAATGAAAAGACAGTCTCATTATCTCTATAATAATAAAAAGAAATATGATAATCACCTTCAGTATATATTTATAGTAATACCAATATTGGTATTTTGCAACATTTTTAATTAATATTATTGGATAGAACAAATAAGTAATTATGTTTATAAAATAAAAATTTCTAATATAAAATAGACATATACTTTAAAACTCAAATTTATTTTTTTTAAGATTTTATTTGTTGATTTTTAGAGAGAGGAGGAGGGAGGGAGAAAGAGAAGGAGAGAAACATCAATGTGTGGTTGCCTCTCATGTGCCCTCCATTAGGGACTTGGCCTGCAACCCAGGCCTGTGCTTTGACTGGGAATTGAACCAGTGACCCTTTGGTTCACAGGCTGGTACTTAATCCACTGAACCATATCAGCCAGGGCTTAAAACTCAAATTTAGAAAAATCATGAAATGTTTAAATTCAATGGAAAATATCAATTTAAGCTCATGGTTTTAAAATATAAATATATTTTTGTTTATTCACTAAAATGACCCAGAAAAAATGCCCTTCCATGAAATTAGTGGTTCAGGAAGGGATTACCAATTGGTGATGAAGTCATTTAACTAGTTAATGGGAAACTTGATGTTTACATAGTGACTAAGTAACATGACATTCATTCTTTTCTAGTCTCAAAAGGGAAAACAAAACTGCCCAATGGAGAGCTCAAACTGTTATGACTCTAACCCAAGGGTCAAGTTTTAGCAGCACTGATGGGGGGGTCATCCAGGTACTATATGTCTTCTGATGTGATTTAACATGAAGTACGAAACATGAAGAAGTGTAATGAATTTTAGCTAAAATGTTTATCTTGCCTCCATCGAGCTTTTCTTTAGAGTATGGAAAAATAGGCCTGGCTAGTGTGGCTCAGCAGATTGAATGCCAGCCTGTGAACCAAAAGGTCACCAGTTTGATTCCCAGTCATGGCAACATGCCTGAGTTGTGGGCCAGGTCCCCAGTAGGGGGTGTGTGACAGCCAACCACACATCGATGTTTTTTTCCCTCTCTTTTTCCTTCCCTTCCTCTCTGTCTAAAAATAAATTTTAAAAAAACTTTAAAAAAATAGAAAATATAGGAAGTAGAGTGACAAGCTAAATGACACCACAAGGAACCAGCCAAACAAATGTAGAAGAGTAGGACAAGACAGCTGACCTGCTTACTTCAACAATAATAATTTTTTCAACAACAATAAAAAGAAACTGTATTTGAATAAAAGAGACTTGAAGGAATTAAAAACTAGATACAGTGTGCGATCCTGGATTGAATACTAGCAAGAAAAAACCAGCTCAAAAGAACATTTGGGGATCAGTTGGGAAATTGGAATATGTGTGGAATATGGTCTGAGTATTAGATTATATGAAAATAAATTAAAATTGAAAATAAAGATTAGTAACAATAAAATAGATTGTAGAATAAAACATATATAATGACTTATTTTGGTTAAAAATATGACATATATGTGCAAAAAGAAAGACCTGGAAGGATATTCACTAAGATGTTAACTAACAGAGGTGATCTCTGGGGGGCAGAAATGTGAAATTTTAAATTTTCCCCTAAATTTCTCTGATGTACATATATTGCTTCCAAATAATGAAAGGTTGTTTTAAAAGGTTATTAAAATAAATCAGTCCTAAGTTTAAAGATAGCTATGATGGTGTTTTCAAAAAAAGAGAAATAAAAGGAAAATAATGACACAGAGAGGTTTAAACACTGGGGAGCACAAATGAAAGATGAATTATAAGGTATTTAAATTCTTTAAAGAGTAACCATAGCTTCTGAATGAGAAAGAATCTCTATATTTAATTAACAGACTAGTTAATATGCAATAGAATGCTCTTGATATTGTTCATATTACCTCTAAAATAATAAAATTCTCATTAAAAATTATAATAAATAATTTTTAGGAAAATTTAATGTTAAGTCTAGTATTTTAAATGAATTTACTTTGAAACTATAAGTAAAACAAATAATATAGGAATTTGCTATTAATTTAAAGTATAAATATGAATTAAACTAATAAAAATGGTACTGAATAAATCCATAAATTATGGAGCAGCCTCATGCTGAAAATTAGCATAAAGAACAATATTATCTGTTGTATTATTTGTTAGCATTTGCATTTTATTTTCCTATCTCTATGTTTTTGACATCTACTCTGCTACATGTTTGAGGACACAGAGTTTATTTTGCACTCATAAAAAGGAATATATAACAATTTAGTACTAGTCTTGATATTCTAAAATATATGATTAATGAATGAATGTAGGAACAAATGAATTTGCAGGGATGCCCAATTAGATTGCTCCTTTATGAAAGTAGCAGGGGAAGCAAGCTGAAGTGTAAGGTTTCAGAATTTTCTTATCAGCTTTCTTTGGCTTTAGCTATTGAACTTGTAAAAATGGAAAAACAAAGTGAAATGAGAGTGTCTGGTTTTGCTTTGGCAGGTTCCAGTCTTTTCTTCAAAGTGAGTAAACATGTTTTCAAGAATTCTTTGAATAATTGTGCTTATGCTTTCAATTGTGATGAACTCAGTTGATTCTTTGTTTGGCAGAAACCTGATTAGGAAGTATAGTTCACTTCCTGGAGGGTGGATCAGATGGTCAAAGCTTTTGTTTTTAATGTCTGGCTAAAAAACTGGGCAGATTTTTTTTTCTTTTGCCAAGATAGTAGAAAGGGCTTATAGGAAGAGGCCCTGTGCACAGATATTCGGGAAGTGGAACACAGATGAACGACCATTCGTTTCCTGTATTCAAAATTCAAGATTCTGTTTACTCGATTTGTTTTTTGAAAATTCTTTATTTATTTATCTCAAATGTCTTTTATTCTTAAAATTTAAATTTAAATAAAATACTGATGGAGTATAAAAGAATGTGAGAGATTAGTTAACAGTAGAAATAAAGTCAAGGAATGTATATCATTCATTGTGTAGATGGTTTGGGTTGGGGGAGATATTTTATTAATAGTTTTTTTTCCTCTCTCTCTTAGTTATCTGTTTGTTTCTCTCAAGTTTATTTGTCAAAGACCACAGATGACTTGTTATTAATATAACCTTGGTTTCCTGGATTATATTTGGTAGGAATTATATCTAGAAAAGAAATTATGCACTTGTTTCAACAATGCCATTAAGACACAGATAGTGACCACACAAACTGGGAAATACAGAGGATTAAAAAAATTGTTTTGCTAGAACTTACTATCTGGGAACTATGTTACTATTATTGGGTACTAATGGTAGGTTCTTGGTGTACTATGATCAAAAATCTAAATCCATCCTCAAACTTAATGAGGGAGACAGAAAAACAAGCAGTTTATGACACAATAGAGGAGTGAGCTTATAGAGTATAAAGGTATGGATCCCTTGCTTACTTGCTTGTCTCTACCTCTGCCATAACATTTTAGAGTACAAATTTCACTGCATGCCAAGTTTCTCTAAGATTTTGCAAGGTTTTTTTGGGGGGGGTTTGTTTGTTTGCTTGCTTGTTTATTTATCTCTGCTGTTTCTAGTTTGAAACCAGAATGATCATTTAATGAAAAATAAGATGATAACTTGGGAGTTGTTTTTCACCCAGAAGAAACAGATGCTTCTCATGCAACAGTAAAAATGAATTCAATATTATTTTCACAGATGGAATTTTGCATTTGAGCTTCCTTTGGGAGCAAGTTCTACCCAGGGCGCCGTAATGGGACCTAGCTTTCAGATACAGTGTTAGTGGCAGATAAATTCATGAAAGTACTTTCTATGCTGCTGACACCTGGAACCAATCTGCAACTTCTTTTTTAGGGCAGAGAATATTATATTGATGGATTTTAAAGTATTATACTTTAATAGAGCACCTGGAAGAGAAATAGTTTTTTGATGTCAGTTCAAAGAATTCCATCTGGGCTTTCCCCAGAACTCAGATGTGAAAAGGAGAGATGTTCTTGCAGAGTTTATTTAGGTTGTGGCTCAGAGAATGTAAGACAAACAGCAATTCAGCATAGAGAAGGTAGTTATTAAGCTAGAAAAATCTAATGCTTACCAGGATTGAGGATTGGACAAGTGCAGCCTCTGTTAGTCCATGATTCTGGATACAGTGTTCGCATTCCTCGTAAAATTTTCAATTTGGTAGATTTTAAGACTTTTTTTATCTTCACATTGACCTCAGCATGAGATCCTTTATCATGAGCTGATAAAATCTTTACTCTTAGCACTGTAACAACACAATTCCAAAAGTCAAAATGCATAGAACTTCATATCTTTTGAGGTTTGAACAACAACTTAAATATATACTTCAGAGTATAATGGAAAAGTGAATCAATGATGACAAGAATGTGGAAATTAGCTTTAAAAATCATTAGGCTCAGAATTTTGTAATGGCTTCATCTAAATCAACTATACTCTTCCTTCTTAGATATTTTCTACTGCAACTCATTCCCATATCACTATGCTAAAAGAATATTATCCATTTGCCTACTGCAAGTGTAATTAATCTTTTTTTTTGGGGGGGTGGGTTAAATTTTTTTATTATTTTAATGATTGTTCCAGTACAGTTTTCTCCCCTTTAAGGTGTAATTAATCTTAAACACATTCAGCTATCAACTAAATAGAAGATATGTAGGAAGTAGAATTGTTATCCTGGTTTTTATTTAGATTCTAACTATACTACACTCTTCTGGTTGATTGTGTACAATGTTATGATGAAGAGCAAATGCTACCCACAGGATATATTTTAAATATCCTAAAACGATTAAATAATAATATTATTATTATTCCCCTGGTGTAAAATGCAAGCTGACTGGGGTTAGGGAGGCTGTCCTTCTAAATCCATGATGACAGGTTCCAGTATTCCATATGACTCATGATTCTGTTATGCTCTAATGTCTATGAAATGGATGGGGGGATTAAGTAATGGAATAAATTGGGATGGGGAAAAAAGTAGACCTAAGGAACACTGGATGCAATATTCCCTATTATTAGTTTTTACTGGTTCATCTGTATCTTGATGAAAGATTGTGTGTAATGAGAGAACCGTATCCTGGCTGGTTCCATATCCATAAAACTGTCAGACACCTATCTTTTTAGAATCACCAAATTTTCGATTTCTAAGGGGTTATAAGAGCTCATCTAGTTTTGTTTTATCTATGAGGAGGCAAATTTTAAAAAATTAAGTGAACTGCTCAAGTTTACATGGCTGGTTGGTTAGAGCTAGTGTTTGGATTAGAATTCTGATGAGATAGTTGCATGAAAGGTACATAGCATAGTACGTCACACATAGCCAATGCTCAAGGGTTACTTTTGGTATCTTGGGGATATTTTTTTTACTAGATTGTAAACTCAAAGAGAGTAGGGACCTTGTCTATTCACAATGATAGCTCAATAACTATTTGCTAAAGGAATAATCAAATAAATCAAGTTTTTTTCCATTAGGCCAGAGAATGGGTTTTTTTTCTCCCAAGTCTGTAGGTGTATTGTATTTAATAAGAGCAAGATATTTTATTACATCATTAAAAGCATTTAAATTCTTTTAAGCAGAAAAAATACAATTGCATTAAAAGATGCCAATGTGCAATAGTTTTTTGTAAATTCAGTCAGAAAACTACTGAACATATGCAATAATGAAAACCAATTGATATTTCCACTGAACTGACTGACTTTGAACTAAATATGGTGGGGGTTTTTTTGCTTTTAATAGTAAATACCATTATTAGGCACTATATATTTCAGAAGTTTTATTTTATTATTTAGTCAAGTTGGCAGGATAAAGGAGAGAAATAAAAGATGCTAATGTTAGATAAGACTTAAGAGGTTTTTAACATTCACATTTTTATCTCTTATGAGATTAATACAATATTATCAAGAATCTAAACACTTGATTTCAGAAATCATAACTTAAACTTTCTCTTCATTGTAATCCATATTTCAGGTCCTATAAATATGGAACAATAAAAAGCCTAGACACTAGTCAATAATATGTTGCCAAGATAAGGTATCTTTAATACATTTAATAGTAAATATAAAGTAATTTAGAATTTGAATATAGTAATAGTCTTTATTTAGGGCAGTGACACTTTTCTTTATCTATGTGCTGCATTTTTATGGTATTTGAAAGGTAGAGAAATGCAGAGTATACAGAGGGGGCAGGATAAAAATGCAGGCAAACAGTTCATATCCTCTTACTCCTCAAATATATAAATTCTCTCCCTTCTCCCTACCATTTACTGAGCATATAGTAAGAACAAGGTAATGTGCTTTAAAAAAAATCACATTTCATGGGAAAGGTGGCATTACCCCTACTTTGCAGATGAGGAAGCCTGAAGAGGTTAAGTTACCCACCCAATAAACCAGAAATCAAACCCATATAGGTCTGAACCCAATGACTGAGCTCTTGAAATACTGCTTTAGATTGATTTCTGCTTAGTATTACCTGATAAACTGCCACAGGAATTGTTCAAGTGTCTAGAGACTTCCCTTTTAGATTACTAAGATGGGAAGCATCATAAGAAAGGATTATGTGTCATTGTTTTCCTTTTTGTTCTTTGCTTCTTTTCCTTATAGTAGGGTAACCTTGCCTTTGCCCTACAAGCCTTGTGCCCTCACCAGGGCATTCAGCACAATCTCTATTAGGAAAATCAAGTCCAAGACCAGAATACTATGTTTAACATTACTATATAAGACTAATGCTTTAAAATATTCAGAATGTCATATACCAGGCCTCACATTTCCTAGAAAACTCTTTGTACTTAGTTTGAATAGATTTTCAGAAGCATTTAAGGACTTCAAACTCACCATATGTATATTTCATCCCACAGAAGGCCTTGGAGTTTCCTAACACTTGTTCCTTACATTCACATTTACCTACAGAAATTAAATGAGGAATGGTGTTATTTGGAAACAAAGAAAAAAAAAGAAATCAGCAAGTAAATCTAGGTAACATAACTCTTTAAAGCTTGAGTGATTTATAAAACATAATCCATAAATACTAAGAAAACATGAAAAGTCATTCAAAAGAAACAGTCACTTCCTGAACTGAATTAGTTATTATCCAGTCAAGTACTAGTCTAAGAGAAATACAGAAATGTAGAAATATTGATATAATTTAATGCTTATAATTGATGTTGTGATATAATCCATGCTAATGGAAAGGAACAACTAAAAAAAATTACATAACCTATAAAAACAATTAACTTTTTAGGATTACTGTTCAAAATAAAATAAAATAATTGGACAGTCCTTTGAAGGTAATGCCATCTAATTTAAAAAAATTTAATTGAGCCCCTATGGTAAGCAGAATGAGGTGCTATAAACTTCAGAGCATATAAGTACCAGCAAGACTCAATTCTTGCCTTAAGGCTTACAACTCAGAAAGGTGAATAAAGCAAGTATATACTGTATTTTTCAGACTATAAGATGTACTCCCCTTCCAAATTTGGGAAGAATAATGGTTGTTAATGCTGCAGTTGAGTTCTGTTTATATTTACATTGGTAAAATGTTATTTATGTTATTAAATATTTTACCACATTTGTTGCTTCTAAAATTTTTTTCCTATTTTTCTCTAACACCTAGGTGCATTTTATGGTCCAAAAAATATGGTGAGTAGTGATAAGTTTTCTAAGACAGGTACAATATGCTTGGGTGGGAGGTCACATGTTTGAAAAGATAGAATAAGCTTTATAGCTGAACAAGAATTTGAAATGGACTTTGAAGAACAAGTAGTATGTGTTCTATCAATACTTGAAATTATATACTACAATTATGTGTCAGAGATTTTCCAGGCCTTGCAGAACACTTTCAAATGCCTTTGTACATACTGTCTATACAGTATTTTCATACTTATTTATGTATTTATTTCCTCTCTAGACTATAATCCTCGAGGACAATGCTTATGCCATCTTTGTGTTCCTAGAACCCAGAATGGATAGGATTTTCATTCTTACTAATTTAACAAATAGATATAATTTTACCCCTTTCCTCATTGGTCCCCTCTTTCCCTCATGCATTGCATTTCATAGGCATCGACTGGAAATAACAGTAGGTAACTTTTACTGAGGAGGGCTTATGTGCCAGGCAGGCACTATTGTGTTTTATATTTATTTACTGATATAAGATTCTAATATATAATAATTTGACAGGAATATAGAGATAAAAGGGTGAGAAAAAAAAGTAAGAAAGGGCAGAGTGTGTTCATGGAAGAAGGAGTGGTTCTGTTTCTCCCAGGTACAGACTGAGTAGAGAATAGTAGAAGGTGTCACGGAGAACCTTGATTGATATGTAATTAAGGCCCGAATTTAATTTGTTAGAAAAATGGAAATTTTCAAAGCTATCAGTTTAAAGAAGTTATTTAAATTAAAAAATATGTATATATGGTGGGGGAAGGGATGGGTGGAGGTGGAAGAGGTTATGGGAGGATAAATGGTAATGGGAAAAATACAATAAGAAACTATATATATATACATATATATGAAAATCAATCTGGCATTATATCAAAAGTATTGGAGTGAAGAGAAAATGAAGGCAGGAAACAATTAGAAGCTAGTGAAATTAATAACAGCAACAGTAACTAAACTGAGTTCCAACTATATGCCATAAACTATATAAGGAATTTATCCATACGATCTTGTTTAATTTTATAATAACCTTAATGAGATAGGTGTTATTAAAAAATGAAACAATGAAGGTTCAGAGTAATTAATTAGCTTATTCAAGGTAGCATAGCTCACACATAACAAAGTCAGATTTTAAGTCTGGGTTGGGGAGAGTCTGAAGCCCCTGATCTTTCCACTATACTGTCTTCCTAAGTCAGATGAAATGTGGGTCTGACAGGTGGAACTAGACAGGAAGAAACATCAAGGGATGCTGTAGAGATAGGGTCTACAAATCTTGTCAGTGGTAAGGGAAGGAGGAGGATATCAACTCTGAAGTTTTCAGCCAAGCCAACAAGAGAGGAGTGTATTGTCACTGACAGAAATAGGGAAGTTAAGAGAAGGAGAGCATTTCAGAAGTGTATAATTAATTAAGATTTTTTGGTAGCAATCAATTGTCTAACTTAATTATTGAAAACATGCGGAGTAGCTCAGACAGGAGAAAAAGCTGAAGGAATGGAGCTCAGAGAGGACAAGAATCAGGAGAGCGCATAGGTCTAGGAACTACTGGGCATTCTCTTTTACGACGTCACCATTGGATCATGAACTCTAATCATTTTCAGGCTTTGTCACTTCCAGTAAAAGATTTAAATTCCAGGGACAGAACATCTGATTGGCTTCTCCGGGAGTCTATTAAATGGGGGAAGGATGCTTCCTCACAGAAAAATGGAGTTGAGCTACCACAGAAATAGTGGGAAAGAAGGGGAAACTAATCTGGTCAGGCAAAACGCAACAGAGGTCTATGATGGAGAGAATGTAATGAACTAGAGATGCTGAGAGAATATTCAGGGGGCAAGGACACTAGGATTCTGGGGAGACACACAGTGATGTGGAAAACTGACTTATTGGCTCTAACTAAAGCTTCTCTAGGAATCGGGGAATGAGATTTGCAAGGAGAAAATCGCAGTGGAATTAAATAGTAAGAGAAATCGAAGGTGCTTAAAATGAGCTGTTGTGATTTGTTAAATAATACTGCTTTTAATCTAAACATAGCAGAGAGGATTACTCATTCAGAAATTATAATAACTTAAGTGAACAGCCCACAGCCTTTGATTTTTCCACCAAAGCAGGACAGTATGGTAACTACCATGCTATAAAACCTAATGGAATTCCAAATGACATATATTATTCCTTAATATAATGTTCTCTTCAGTCCTTCAGCCTATGAGAACACACATAAGTTTGTTACTCAAAGATCTGTCTTTGGCTGCTTTCTGGTACCCCCTTTTAATATGTTAAGGCATTGGACAATAAAAGTTGTTTTTGAATGAATCTCTGTTGATCAGGCTTCGGCCTGTTTTCTTAAAAGAAATCTAGAAGGAGAGGAAAACCTGTTTAGCTATACCAAGGTATTAGAATGTTAGAGAGAGAGAGAGAGACAGAGAGAGGGAGATAGGAGACAAGGGGAGGGGAGAGAGCATTGTTTACAGTTCTTTGGCACTAAAGCCAGTTTTGTGTACAGAAAGTGAAATTTTACATCTGATGTACTCTACCTCACAAGAAGTCATAGAAATTAAGAGTATCTTATGGGTATAGGATATTGCATTCTTAGTTATGGAAATTTATGATAGGTAATATGTAGGTAGGCACATACATTTGAGAATAAATCACAGTGCTTAGGAAACTAATTAACACTTTTCTATTGAAAAAAGGAAGCCAGGGGTACTATTCTATACCCCATGCAAATATTGCTGTCTAGCAGAAAACCGAACAATGTCTTCCACAACCTGGAGGTTTTCCAGATGAATTTCAGAGGCTCTCTGGGGACGACATAGACCTAACAGCTGTTGTAAACGTGAGAGTCTGGAGTCATTCTGATGCCAGTGCTTTATGTGCTTAATTAATGTGCTGCCAGCTCCCTAGTAACATGATGACTCGCTTAATGAGTGTCTTAAAACGATTTTTATAGATTGGCATAGCAGACAAAGTTGGAGAATTATGAACATCATTATCTTAGAAAAATGGAAGGAAACTTTCAAAAGTGGTTATTAAAATCAGAATTCAGATTATATAGAATTAAGACTAAAATAATGGGAAAGATTTTTTTATCAAATGTGAAAAGATAAATATGACAAGTTCACATTACCTTATCCTTCCCACCTTCTTCCCTGTCGTAAATTAAAATAAAACCATTAGGAAAATGATCCTGATTGTTAAGTGAAAAAAACATGATACGGTATTACAAATACCAGTGTTTCTCAAATTTGGGTTCTTTATTCTTAAAGGATCCATAAGTTTTTTATAAGAATGCATTAAAATTGCAGTTTCTAACTCTGCTTCAGCCATACTGGCCTCCTTGCTATTTCAGGAATAAGTCAGGCCTAGTCCCACCTCAGAGCTTTGCATTTGCTAGGCCTTCTTCATGAACTCTTTTTCCTTTGTTATCTGTATAGCTCACCCCCTTACCTCCTTCAGACATTTTTCCCCTCTAATTCCACCTTTCACAGAATTTTCCCAGATCACCCTATCTAAAAGTATGGCCTTCCCAAGCATTTCCTTTTTCTCATTCCTCTTTTATTTCTCTATTACACTACATATTATTACATAAAATATTTTACTTATTTATTAGCTGTCTTCCTCTGCAAGAATACAGGCTCCTCAGAGGCTGGGATTTTTGTCTGTTTTGCTCAATTACTATATTTACAATACTGGCACATAGTATGGGTACTCAAATATTTGTTGGATGAAGGAGTTAGTTTATAAATAACTTCTACAAATTAGTAAGAAAATTGCAAATAGGGAATTCACAGAAAAAGAAACCTGAATGACCAAGAAACCATGAAAAATTACCAAACCTGTTAGTAATCAGGAAAATGCAATTTAAAATGGTGAGAATCCCATTTTATACCCATCAAATTAGCAAAAGTTGAGTTCAATAACATTAACTTAAAAATCCAGTAACTGTTGAGTTAAACTGTGCCTGAATTAATGAGTTAGATTAGTGCTTGGCCCCTGGTATGTGCTATATAAAAATTTGTTAAATAAATACAAAATGTTACTGATAATGTGTGATATCATATTTTGCTGGTGGAATGCAAATTTATACAACCACTTCAGAGAGCTATTTGGTAACATGTAGTAAATTTGGCAATAAGCACATCCATGACCCAAAGAGTTGTGCCCTAGAACAAGGGTCAGTAAACATTTTCTATAAAGGGACAGATGATAAATATTTTAGGCTTTGTGGGTCAAGAGGCAAAATTAAAGATATTATATCGGGACTTAAATAACCATTTAAAGTGTAACCATTTAAACCTTAGAGCAGGTAGAGCTCATGGGCTGTAGAAAAATAGATGGCAGGACAGATTTGGCCTGAGGACTATAGTTTGCCAGTCCGTGATCTAAGAAACAACTTCTAAATGCACAAAATCACAGATGAGAACATTCATGCTAGCATTATGTGTAACAGTAAAAAACTAGAAATTAGAAATATCCTGAATGGCAAACAATGGGATAATAAAAAGTGGTATATGGATATCATAGAATGGATAAATTAAAAAATAAATATCAATACATATTCAGGTCAAAAAAAGTTTTGAAAATGTAGATAATTTATGTCTGTGATAATATATATACACACATATCTATTTACTTTATTTACATATATTTATATATTTATATATATATATTTACTATATATACCTATATATATAGTAAAATAATGAAAGTGAATGATAAACACCAAAGTTCAAGCTAGTGGTTATTCTGTGGAGTAAGGGAGGCTACTGAGGTTGTAGATTGGTACCCCAGGGGCTTCAAATGTATCTGTAACACTGTAAAATTTAAATGAAAATATGGAACAATTATGACAAAGTATAAGATTTGGTAATGCTAGAAGGTGTGTTTATGAGTTTTTATATAACATTTTGGCATTTGTAATGTTTAATAATAAAAATATTTTAAAACTAATGGGAGGGAGGTGGGGAGGGATGGGTGAGTGGGCCAGGATGGGAGTAAAGGACAGAAAACTGTACTTGAATGCTTAGAATAAAATTTTAAAAATGTTTTAAAACTTATTTAAGTTTAATTTGGTAAGCATTTTACAACCAAATGCTGTCACAAAATTTCATACTTTTATCTTTTAAGGAGCATACTGGTGCTAAATAGAACCACTCAATTTTCTATGAGAAAACAATGGAGGCAAGATGAACACAGAAATCACGTATTCCTACCAATAGCACAGCATGCTCTTCAAATGAAGGAACAGGTCAACATCACAGGAAAACTGAGCCAGAGGAAATAACAGTATAGACTTAGTAACTTGAAGAACCATATTTATGTGTTTTGGCTTCATTAAAAATCCTTTTTCATATTCAATTAATGTTAATTTGAATTTTATTAGTTTTATTATTTGGCTTATATTTAGTTTGTAAAATTGTTTTTGTTTCTTAGTTGTGAAGAAGCTTTAAAAATGAGTTCACATCTAGCGTTTGGTTTGTACATATTAAGTTATCCTAGGTAAGAATATTTTTCTTTTAAATGGATCTGTACTTTTCTTAACCTGATATATTCAGTTAGCATTCAACTGTGCAAAGCAGTATGCTTTATAATTTTAAAAAAGATTTTATTTACTTAATTTTTAGAGAGAGGGAAGGCAAGGAGAAAGAGAGGGAGAGAAACATTAATCGATTGCCTGTCACATGAGTGCCAGCAGGGAACCAGGCCTACAACCCAGGCATGTGCTCTGACTGGGAATCAAACCAGAGACCTTCCACTTTGCCGGAGGACACTCAGCAAAATGAACCATACACGTCAGGGTGTAAAGCAGTGTGTCTTAGAGAGAAGAAAACACAGCAAAGTATTAACACCGTGGTAAAGAGATTTAGGTGACAATATTTTTTACTACGATGCTTTACATTTTCCAATTTTCTATACTAATTACTTATGTTACTATAATTATCAAAATAAATAAAAGCTTGTTAAAATACCTCTTAGTTATATTTAATAGTTTTATACTTATGGTGGTCACTACTTTACTAAATGTCAAAATGAAAGAGTTCCCCTATAGGATCCAAAAGCTGCTCTCTGATTTGCTATGAATCACTGTTAATCAAGACCAGACTCATAGATAGAGAGCAGCCTCACAGTGCAGGGGGTGGGGGGTGGGGGGAGAGGTAAAGAGGGTGGAGGGATTGAGAAAAAAAAAAAACACTCATGGACATGGATGACAGTGTGGTGATTGCTGTGGGGGGAGAGGTAAAGGAGGACATGGGGGCAGTAAATGGTAAAAGGGTGGTGAAACACAATACAGTGTACAAATGATGTGTTGTAGAACTATGCACCTGAAACCTGTATAATTTTGTTAACCAGTGTCACCCCAATAAACTCAATAAAAAGGAAAATAAAAGACCAGACCCAAAAATATGTTATAACTGTTGTCTCACCTGAATGTCGAAGTGCAGAAAATCCTTGCTCATCTTCCCACTCCCAGGTTGGTTCACTCTTATTTTGTGTGGAGTAGAAGTCAGGAATTTCATGATACCAGTCTATGTCTGTGCTGCTAAAAAAAAAAAAAGGAAAATGATGAATATATTTTTTCAGGAATTTTTCAGAACTTGAATGAAATGAGTAAATTTACACAGATTCAAGCCTTTTCAGCTACCTTCCCCTCCTTTCACTTTTCAGAAATAAACATTATTTTAGGGCCAATTGTTAAGAAGAATGATTTATTTTACAAAATGAACTAGACCATCTCTAGAATCTTGCCAGAACAAATGCCTTGATTCTCAATTTGTCAACGATTCCTTAAACAGATGTGCAAAGACATCTTCACTCCACTGATGCCATGCAAGATTTCCCATATCACTACTGGACCCTCAAAGGATCTGAAAGACACATAGGTGAGAACAAGAGCCATGCACATTTACCTGCTGATGCAGTCTCCTGTGAGAGGGTCGCAGCTCCCTGCACAGTCGCAGGGCCTGCAGCCATAGTCTCCGAAGCCCCAGTATCCCACCATACACCTGTCGCAGCGTGGCCCTGCCACCCCAGGCTTGCATGGGCAGTCACCATTGCTGGGGTCACAAAAGGTCACTGAGCTGAAAGGAAGGGCAGCTGATCCAACTGGATGGCAGGAACATACTACAACAGAAAGGACACACAAGGGCTGATGAGTGACTAGATTGTAGAGATTGGGCCTGGCAATCTCAAAATCCCTTTTACCACACAGCATATCTCTGAGGCTCCTCCGTTAGCCAATTGGTATAAGCTCAGAGAATAAAATCTAATTAAATTACAAATAAGATGATAAAATCAAAAAAGCATGTCTGCTGCAAAACAAACCACGCAATTTATTATAAAATTGAGGGCATTAAATATGAATAGATTTTGGTTGAGTGATGGGATCAAAGATTAAAAAGAGCAATTCATGCTACAGAAAAAAAATCATGAGGATGGTGTTCTGGAAGCCAAACAAAGTTTCAAAGAGGTAGGCAGCATCAACTGTGTCAAATACTGATATGTCCAAAAAGATGAGGAAAGGAAGTGAATTATTACATTTGACAACATGAAGGCAATTAGAGTACTTGAAAGGAACAATTTCAGGGAAATAGTGAGTGGCAAACCTAATTGAAGAGGACTCAGGAGAGAATGGGAGAAGAGAAGGGTGAGTCTAAAGACAGACACCTCTTTTGGGAAGCTTTTCTGTAAGGGCACAGAAATGAGGTGGCTGCTAAAACTAAACAGGGATTGCAAACTCAAGTGAAGGTATCAGTTTTGTTTGTTTTAAGATGGGAGAAATTATAGCATGTTCCATTGGTGACTAAAAGAGAGATGGGAGAACTGGGAGAGGAATACTTGCTCACACTTGGGAAAGGGAGAAAGGATGAGATCTGGTGGAGAAGAGATGGTACTGGCCTTGCATGGGAGGGTGATCAGCTCACAGTGACAGGACGGAAGGTGGGTGGATGCAGGTAAGTAGATATATGCAGTGGTGGCAGTTGATGGGATTTCCTTCTGGTTATTTGTATTTTCTGAATGAAATAGGAAGCAAGGTTATCAGGTGAGAGAGAAGATGGGAGTGGAAGAGTGAATGAGAGACTTAGGAAGTGAAGTATAATTGCCAGGTAGCATAAGGGCCACATTTGAGATTAAAGCCATTCATTTGTAGTGACTTTCTTTGGTAGGTTGTTTCTCCAGTCCTGGAGAAACTGAGAGGATTCAGGTTTGATACAGGAAGAAAGATGGATTTAATTTGCAAGTGCTATGGAATGAATATTTGTGTCCCCCAGCCCCATTCATTTGTTGAAGCCTAATCCCCATTGTGATGGTATTTGGAAGTAGGGCCTTTGGGCAGTTTGGATATGGTCTTGGGGGTGATGACATTGGTGCCATTATAAGGGGATGAAGAGCAAAACGCTCTTTTCTCTGTGAAAGATGTGATGCTATAACAGGAAATGGCAGTCTGCAACCTGGAAGAGAGCTCTCACCAGAATCCAAGCATGCTGGTACCATGATCTCAGACTTCCAGCCTCCAGAGCTGTGGGAAATGTTTATTGTTTTAGTCACCCAGTCTGTGATATTTTGTTATAGCAGCCCGCATGGACTAAGACACATGAAGTTAAATTCAGCTCCCCAGGCTAGAATTTATATGCACCCATTTCTGCAAGTCTTGCTATATTAATCAAGAGTTCTTCCCCTCAGTTCTCTCCCAACATCCACAACTGTTCACTGCTCAGTTTGACAATCCTCAATACTTTCTTTGTTGCTGGGATAGCAAAAACAGTTGAACAAAGTTTTAAAAATGTGCTTATTGGGTTCATCACAAATTTGTGTACCTTAACCTCAGTTGGGTCCCCTAACTGATGCTCATTAACCTTATTTATTCAGTTTTACCTGGCCTTTTTTTAAATAAAAAATTCCTCACAGTGGCTGTCCCAAACTATCCCCAGACTTTTTAATTTACCATAACCACTCAGTGTAAAAATTCTAATTAATTAATAAAGTACTCTGGATAATCTTTTCTCCATCTCAAAAGCTCTTTTATAGCCTTGCCACTTGCTCATTCTGTGATCTTGGGAAAGAAATTTAACTTTCCTGAATCTCTGTTTCTTCAGTGAAGTATCTATATCACATGGAGATTTCATGAGGATGAAATTATTTTAAGTGAATTATTTTAGCAAGGTGCATAGCACAAAGCCTGACACGTACTAGGCCAACTTCCTGCTAAGTCTCCTCACCTAATATTCTAGATCTTATTCCCTCCTTTATTTATTGATTATTTTCTTTGTCATTAAAATATCAGTTTGACTTCAGTCTGGCTTCAAAGCTCAACTACTACCTATGACTTTGGCAAGATACCTAGCCTCTCATTTTCTTAGTTTTCTTGTCTGTAAAATGGAAATGAGAACAATATTTACCCTCATTACAGCTGTCATAAGAATGAAAGGAGATTATGTATGGAAAACAGTGCAGTATCTGGCACATGGTTAATTAATAGTGAATTAACTAATAACTCAATGAATAATTCTTGTAGAGTTGTAGAATCTGTGTTGGCATAAAGAATGGTGCTAACCCTGAAGAAACTCATAGTCTTGCTGGGGTAACAGAGGTGTAAACAAAAGATTTTGTACTCTGATGAGTACCCCCGGAGAGGTCTACATAAAGTGCTACAGGAGACATGAGGAAGGGATCACAGGTTGAGGGAATTACATAGGGACCCACAAAAGACGGGTCATTTAGACATCTGAGCTGATCCCAAAAGATGAGTAGGACTCTGCAGCTGAAAAGGAGAAGATAGACAGTTGCTTATTCCAGCCTGGTCTTTAGATACTCTCCCCATTGCATTTCTTTTAAATAATTTTTATAAAATCTAATTGTAAAAAAAAATCACACACAATAAAAAACCACATACCATAAAACGTACCATCTTAACCATTTTAAAGTGTAGTTCATTCCCATTGCATTGTAAGTTTCTGTATTATATGTGAAAGCACTTGCTGCTTCCTGAAAATGTGAAGCTCGTTCATGTCTCAGTGTCCCTTGATGTGCCTTCATTGCCTTTCACCACCTTCGAGCATCTGGACCACGACATGCTTTGCTGTCCCTCTCCATCCACATAGTTAACCACTCTCTGCTCTATGCTGCCTCTGTTCTTTGTATATACTTCTATTCTGTGTACATCACCGTACATCATTATTGTCTGTTTATATGCCTGTCTCCCTTGCTACTAGACTCTGAACTTATTGACAGAAAGATCATAATCTTCTTATTTTTGTTTCCTAGACCCCAGAAAAATGTCTGGTAGATACCCAAATAAGCATTTATGGAATTGACCTGAAGAACATTTGGGCTGTAGAAATCATATGTGAAAGGGCATGGCCTATTGGGGACTATGAGAAATTTAGCATGTCTGTAGTGTGCATTGAGTGGAAAGCAGTTGAAGGATGAAGTTTATTATACATTTAGAGAGAATGTATACTATATAACATGAATGTATCAAAGTGCTATATGAAGACTTTAAAGGAAATCACATAATCCAATATAAACATTTTATTATTTTGAGGTGAGTAAACCAATAGTTACCTTATCACTCAGTTAAGTCAATTTGGTTCTTGGCAGCAAATAGTGGAACCAGAAGACATGATGTAAGACCCACACCTAGTGTAATATATGGTATTCCACCACCACCATTATCATGTCCTCCAATAGAAAATGCAAGCCTTTCTAGGATTTAACCTCTTTGTACTACCATATATTTTAAAACCTACACACATTTCAGGAATAGCCAAAGAAGAATGTGATTCTATCACATGTGTTAGTAGATTTCTGTCAATGTGACTTTTTACATAATTACAAGATAAAAATACCACTTGCAAACTATGCAGAACTAGCTCCAGGCAGAAGGCCCTGACATCTCTCACAGCATACCTTTTCAGACTGCACACTGAGGCTTGCCTTGCATACCTGTCTCCTGAAGTTTGTACAGCAGACAATGTCTGACACACATAATCTACATTTCTTATTTTCTTCCACAATACAAATATTGCTCCTTCTTGCTTCAGGAAAAATAGGTTTTTCTTAGATTCTAGCTCTGATTTTTCAATGTATATTCCTTATTGTTTGTTGATTCTAAAATGTAACCCAAGCACTTAATTTTTACCTATTCATTATGATGAATGTCACAGTCACAACCCAATTGGAGTGACATAAATCCTTACTGCAGCTTTGTTATCTTGTTAGACATAAAACCCAATGGTAAACATTTGCTCTAAGCTGCTTTCACAACCAAATTAGCAAAACAAATTTATTTAAAATGTCATTTTTAATTCCTAAATAATGTCACAAGATTTCTTTGAAAAGGTAAATGACTAGTCCTGACCAGTGTGGCTCAGCGGGCTGAACATCGTCCCACAAAACAAACGGTTGCTGGTTCCATTCCTGGTCAGGGCACATGTGTGGGTTGCAGGTTCCATCCCCAGCTGGGACATATATATGCAAGAGGCAACTGATCCATGTTGCCCTCTCATATTGAGTTTCTCTCTCTCTCTCTCAAGTAAATAAATAAAATCTTTAAAGAAATGTAAATGACTAATTTAAAACAGTATATTCTGTACTGATTTGTACTTGTTATAAGAAAACCAGAAATAATAATGCAAAACATTCAAAACAGATATGACAGAGGAAATAGATACTTTTATAAACAATTTCGTAACAGGTTCCCTTCAAATAATGAATTTAGATACTTGCCTGTTATAAAAATTTTATTTACAGATGTGTAGTTGTAGCAATATCCTTATTATGTGAAGCATTGTCCCTCTATAGAGCATTTACAGAGAAGAGTTGGGACATTAGGCTGCTCTGGAGTTTATTCTACTAGGAAACTTAACTGTTAATAAAACAAAGGATGAACACCTTTTAAAAAAAATCTTGACTAGAGGACATGCTTATTGATTTTTTAGAGAGGGGGAAGGGAGGGAGAGAGAGGGGGAAAGAAACATTGATGTGAGAGAGGAACGCTAATTGGTTGTCTCTTGTCTGTAAACAAACTGGGGACCAAACCTGAAACCCAGGCATGAGCCCTCACTGGGAATCAAACCTGCAACCTTTTGATCTATAGGACAAGGCTCCAGCCAACTGAGCCACACTGGTCAGGGCATGGATGAACATGCTTCTAAGTAACTTTGTGCATCCATAATGCTCTGAAACTAGTGCTGTATTTGTTTCAACCACAAATGCTGACAATAAATATAGCTGTTTGAAAATTACCTGCAATACCTCTTAGGAAGACAGAAAATAAAAAAAGGATAATATAATAGAGTTGGTAAGGTCATAAACTTAGGAGTCAGACTGGATGAGTTCAAATTAGGTTATGAGACTTATTACTTTGTGAAATTAACCTTCTCAAGTCTCAATTTTTTCAATGATGACATAAAAAATAATAGCTATGCCATAGGTTTGTGTGAGGATTAAATAAGATAGTGTATGTATATAGCAATGTATCAGGCACTTAGTGGCACCAAACACTCAAAGAATAAATATTATTATTATCTAGATGAAACATTGGTTTTAAAATGCCCACCATTTATTCATTCATACCTTCATCAAAGACTTCTTGAACTTGAGAGTTAACATGAACTATGCTAGGAGCTGAAGATACAAAAATGAATACAGCGTCACTAACTCTTCAGTAGGAAAGAGAGATATGCAATAAATAATTACAGGGCAGTAAATGTTCTAACAGCATAGTCTAGGGTGATTGGAAACATAGAAGAAAGAGCAATAACTGTCTCTTGCAGGTAAGGCTTGTTTTTAAAGAAAATTAATGATCTAACTGGCTTTAAAAATAAGCTGAAATTCCCTACTTTGCACCTGGAAGAAATTTGGTGGCAAATAGCTTTCTTGACTATTCTAAGTCCTATAGAATTAGGTAACTCTCCTGTTACATATTTCTTTCTTTGGATTAAAAAAAAATCAATTTGCTATTACTGTCCTTTTGTGGATCAGAATACAAGAAAAAGTTAGGGCATAATCTATGGTCCTGCTGCTTATAAGAAGGTACTCAACAACGTCATCTAGGACGAGAGTCATGGCCATCAACCTATGTGAACGTAATAAGCATGTACAAAATGGCCAGAAACAAAACAAAAAAGTTATGGCTTCCTTTAGTCTCATGGGTTACTAAAGCCTTTGGTGGTAGAGTCA
Organism: Tonatia bakeri; assembly: GCA_004024845.1. Lineage (NCBI taxonomy): Eukaryota > Metazoa > Chordata > Mammalia > Chiroptera > Phyllostomidae > Tonatia > Tonatia bakeri. The sequence goes on along the minus strand of PVIA01002880.1, from coordinate 40,316 downwards.
CAGGAAACCATTGCTGTCTTTTCACCTTTATTCCCACCTTCACTGGAACTCTAGGAATCTGTTCACATGTCTTTCACCAAGAGTGATCCACAATGCCAAGCTTGCTGTAGAAATAACCAGTTATGTTCAGCACCTTACCCCTTTAAATTGCCGGGACTCGTTAAGATTACCTTATGGCTCTAGTTTTTGCTATTTTGTTAGTAAAAGCTACACTGGGAGCAAAATGCCCTGAAAGTATTTGTTTCTGATTTAGCTTTGCTAAAAATAGAACTCAAAGTTCAAGGCCCTCAGCTGGGAAAGAAGTTGTTGGTCAAGCCCTTTTATCACTGCCCAGTGGCTATTCCAGTGGGCTGCCCGGGCTCCCAACGTTGTTTTCTCCTGAAAAGGCCAAGGCCCTACAGCATTTCTGATGGGGAATTTTTAATGTCAAAGCTGTTTTGAAAGCTGTCCAGCTCCCTGCCGAGGTTCTTAGAGAACCGGGAGTTAAAGGAGATGACTTTGAATGCAGCTCTAAACAGAAAAGAGATAACATGGACTGTTATTACTGTATTAAGTGAGAAGTTAAATGTTAGATAAAATAAAATCTGCTTTTTTTGGTACAGTTTTCCTTTTTCTTTCTACTATTAACTATATTTGCTAGTCGATGAGTAGCTATAAACAAATAAAAAAATTGTAAATGAACTTTACTCTGTCAAAGGCAATAAGGTTTACCCCTTTATTAACCTAGGGAACAGTTTTCTATTTATCCTTTAAATGCTATATGCATTGTATTCAAAGATATCTAGTTCCATGATATTCAATATGTATGTTAATTCCAAATCAGATTATGCTAGAATAAACCTAATAAAGAATCATCTAAATTAAGACTTGCCTTTCACTTACTGACATGCAGTGTCTCCTGAGTTACTACTGTACATCCCACACAAAAGAAGATCCATTTATGCATGAAACCTATCCATTCCTGTGTCTATTTAATGCTTTAAAAATAAATGTAATGTATTTAAGTATATTCACTACCTGCCTTCTATAAACTTTTAACAAGTAGTGCTAATAAACACAAGTGATACCTTTTATTTTTTTTCATGCTTTTTTTATAAATTTTGGTTCAAATACAGTTATCCCCATTTTTCACCCATTATTTTCCCCTGCCCTTCCCACCCACCGTACCTTCCACATTCAACCCTTCCCCTGCCCCTTTCCCTGCCCCTTCCCCATTGTCTTTGTCCATGGGTCCTTTATACAAGCTCCTTGACTTGACCCTTCCCCTTCTTCCCCTCCCCCGCCCTTCCCTCCCCTCTGGTCACTGTCAGTTTGTTCTTTATTTCCATGTCTCTGATTCTGTTTTGCTCGCTTATTTGTTTTGTTGATTCGGTTCCGCTTACAGGTGAGATCATATGTTATTTGTCTTTCACTGCCTGGCTTATTTCACAGCAAAATGAAAAGAGAACCAACCATATGGGAAAATATATTTGCCAATGATACCTTGGACAAGAGTTTGATCTTCAAAATACATAAAGAACTCCACACCAGGAAGACAAACAGTCCAATTAAGAAATGGGCAAAGGACCATACAGACATACTATACCTTTTATTTTTAATGCTTCATTATGTGACCCCTACTCAGACCCTTAATTTTTTTTTTGTATCATTCCTTTCCTGTTTACTGGTTGTAACAGAGCCAGTTGCTATTTTTTCTTGGGTGTATCTCAGCATTCTTTGACAGCTAAATAGCTTATTTTATATTCCTGGGTTGCTACTTCAGTTAAAACTGAAGAAAGTACTTTTGAATATAGAAACAAATTTTATTATTGGCAAACTTTGGGTATAATTTTGGACAGTGTATTTTGCTTTGAAGAATTTGGTTATATCACACACCATTCATTATCTTTTTGTTGAAGAAAGCCTCCTGTATTCCCAATCCACTCAAGCACCATCCACCCAGGCACCTAGCCAGGAGTTGAGGTCATTGTTAACTCCTTTTTCCTTTGGAGAAAGACCCTTATTTATTCCATCTATCTTAGATCTCTCTTTTGAACGGATGGTGCTAGTTCCTGCTATAACCTGTCATAGTACCCTTTTCTTTATAACACTTATTGCAGTCTTCAATTACATATTTACTTGGGTAAATTTATTTATAGCCTGTTTCCATGGGGTTAGGGACTGTTTTATTGTATATACAGTGACTATGATAAGCCTTCCACATGGTCGGTACTGAGTAAATCTATGTTGAGTTTATAAAATGGATGAATTATAGTCACTTAATAAATAGTTCTTAATGATTGATAGTCTTCTGGTTTCCAATGTAATCTCTTTATGATTTTTTTTTTCTTTTTGCCTCACTGCTATTTCTGTAGTACACTGTGAAGGCCTAGAAAGAAGGAACCATATCTTTTCAACTCTGTATCCTCAAAACCTAGGACCATAACTGACTCACTTTAGGGATTCATTCCATCTTTGTTGAATGAATGAATGAATGAATGAATGAACTTCTCAATAACCAAAAACAATGAAATGATTTCACATTTTAATGAACCTTCTAAAAGTTTTGGTCTATTGATTTTATAAGATTTTAGTATCTTAGCACCACAGCATTTGCAATACTAAGATACTAGAAACAGAAAAAAAAAACAAGGCAAAACAACAAATTCTTAGAAAACTAAAATGGTCAAGTAGAACAGATTATTCTTAATCTTGTTCCCTACATGACCTCGAGACTGTTTCCTACATCTATTGCTTCATTTAGTCAAGTTTTATTATTTATTGTTTATAATAAAAGTTCTTTATTCTAACTCTGTAGGAGACATTCTCCACCTATAAATGCCTCTCACTGGTAGCAGAATTTTTTTGTTACATTAATCAATCTGAAATTCCTTTTCTCACTTTCATCCAATTATATCCAATTATGACTGTTCTAGGGAAGTAAATTATTTTTTGTCACTCCCTATATTGCCTTATACCTTTTGAGTATGTGTAGAAAGTTATATTCTTGCTGAGAAGTTTCCTAGTTGATCTGAGAATATTTATCTATTTTATATCTATCCATCAGTCTCTTTTCTTAATTATTTTGTTGTTCTGTCTGAAACACTCTTCAGTAACCCCCACTTTTCTTGTACTAAAAATCCTTAAGATAAATGCAGTTCTTTAATATTCAAACTTTACATAGCTCTTGCTCAGTAAGCAGGGACTTACTCAAACCCAAAGCAATATATATTTTTAAAATCTAAGTTCTTTAAAAATTATTTTTGGCTCTAATATATATGCCTGATTATTTCCACCTTTGTTAATGCATTTTGTTTTCATCAACTAGGTCACAGTGTAGAATGAAATTATTTGGATCTTTGTAGGTCTTTGGCTCAAAGTCTTTGAGGTCAGACTAAGCTGGGTTTAAATCCCAGCCCTGCCTCTGACCAGCTGCATGAACTTGCACAAACCATATAACTGATTTAAGCCTCAGTGTCCTCATTTATAAAGTATAAAGGGTACCACCTAACTCATAAAAGTTGCTCAGTGAGATAACTTAAATAAATTGCCCAGTAAGTGTCCAGCCCCTAGTAGCCACTCAACAAATGCTGGCTCTTCTTTTTATACCCCATCTAATTTTGCCCAGACTTTCTAAGGGTTTTGATATTTTATAATTATTTGCTTGATTTTTTAATTCCAGGCCTCATCAAATGCAAAATGACTAGTTATTTATTTATTCAGTGAATTACACTTTCTATTTTGGAAATATTTTAAAGAATTTCATAACCTCTCCTACTTCTCTTCCCCAATCTGACTTTTATTATACATCAATTCATAAAATTTCTTCTTTTGGGGTGAGTTTTAATATATGTTATTAATATATTAAAAAGATAGTCCTATTCTGATTATTACATTATGTTATATATATTTTCTCTGCTCTGTCTTTTTTACTTCTTAACCCTCTTGCTTTATATATTAGACTTTAAAAAGCTGAGATTAGAGTATTCCAACTACTATTGCTGAGTCACTAGTCTATTTAAAGTTTGCTCTTCAAAAACAGTTGCTTCATATTGATTCTATGCTAGAATCATTCACAGTTACTTTCAATATAAAACAAAGATGTCTGTGTGTTTATATGACATAAAATGGATTCGTGTGGCTTTCTGAATACAATTTGAAAGGGAAAGTTCATTACTGAAAGAAATGCCTATGACCCTCGAGAAAAATCCTTTTCTGAGGATTTTTCTCAGACCAGAACATAGGCATCAGAGTGGAAAATGGAAGGTGCTTACGGGTTCCTCAATGTGTCACTGTGGTTAGGTATCATGGGTTTTATTAATTTAAAATTTTTACTTCTAAGAAAATTTGAAGAGAAAGAAAAATCCTTGTAGAGGTAGAATGAAATAATTGTTAAATGAAAGTATGAGCATACAGTCAAACATAAAGATTCTTCTTGGGAACATCATGGGAAGGTCATATCTGTGGCAAAATAGTCACCTATTCAAAGCACTTTTATTTCCATCAGCTAAGCAGTTCCCACCCAAGCCAGAAAGAAGAAAAAAAAAACTTGGATGGATGTTAGCACTCTTTCTTTACAAAGAGAGCTGGCTAGTTAGGGTAACAGTAACCAAGTAACCAGACATTATCTTGGTAAACACTTGGTTTGGGTTTTAAGGCAGAGGGACCAAAGTTATTTTTATTCACTCTCTACTAAAAGGCAATTGACTGCATTTACTTTGGCCCACCAGCCAGGAAGGAAGGGCATGTCAGGTTTTCAAGAGGTTGTTTACTTTGACAAGGAATGAATTCTGCTTTCTTTTCTATTTGCTGACTTTTCTTTAAATATAGAGAGAGACTATAAAATATGTCTTGACATAAAGGCCAATAAATTTATTATATAGTCACTAACTGTCTGTTTCCTAAATAGAGAACTAATACTGTTTTATAAAGCATTTTCTTCAAACATCTGTTTCAAACCATGTGTTCTACAAAAGTAAGGAAAATTTTCTGTAGGAAATTTGATGTCATGAAATAGCTGTTATATTCTATATCCAATCAATTTCCCATCTGTCTAACATTTAACATATCTTTTGTTAAATGTTATGGAGGGGAAGGAAAGAGGCACTTTATGAAGAACTAGATTCAATGATTATGTAAATCAAACACAATAACATACTTATAGTTTAATGCTATGTTTTGGATTCTGAAAATATGGAAGTAAACTGCCAATGTAGTAGTAAACTAATTTTATTATAAATTATAGTATTATAATAATTCACTTAAAAGTATATATATGGTAAATAAATTTATATACTATAAATAAGAGGGCATTCTCTGAATGGAATTGCTAGGTGTGTATTTTGACATTGTTATATGAAAAATAGACATCTTAGAATTCTGCTAGAAATTTCTTGGAGAAAAGCAGAGGTTCTAAGTTAGGCATTCTTAAGTGGGTCATTCTTACCAGCATTCATATCTTTCATTGTGTCAGGGAAAAAACATGTCCTAGCCAGAGCTTTAGTAATCCTTTAGGATTTTCTGTCAGTTATGGCTAATTCAGTGAGTAGGTTAAATTATGGATGATTATTAGTTCAAAATCTTTCATCAAAGAGGAAAGTGAATAGAGCTCACACTGGAAACAGGAATGATACGTGTAGTGGTTTTCACATGCTGGCCAGGAAACTAAAGAGCTGAATCAGAATCTCCAATGATGCTTTAAAAAATACAGATTTCAGCCCCCATCCCTGTTGGAGATTCTGATTTGGAAGACCAGGGTCAGGGCTCTGAGATTTCATATTTTCAATAAGAACTGTCAAGTGAGTCTGATCCACATGCAGGTTTGACAAGAGAGAAGCGCTCAGATCAGAGAAGGGGCTATGAGGGCAAGACTTCGTGCAAAGGAGAGAAACCACTCCACTTTTGGTTTAAAGTCTATCTGAGTCACTGAATTCTTGATAAAAAACAGTGATCGGGTAGCTTGAAACTGGCATGGTGGGAATATTTAAACCACAAAAATTGGCCAATGCTACAAATCAGAGCATTTTTCCCCCTTCCCCCTCCCTAGAGAGTCAACATGCCACTGTCTATTAGTGTTATTCTCACATTTATAATGTGCCTGCTAAAGAAAAATCTACTTAGGTTATAGGATACAAAAGGCACATAGTGACTTTAGAGATTTCAAAGAAGTTACTCTAAAAAAGACAGACTTCCTTTTTAGAACAGACCAAGTATTCCTCCAAGTACCTTAGTGATACTTAGTAGCTAAGTACTATGATTCTAAATACTAAGGTACATAGTGACAATTATATTGTCCATTTTATTTCTGTACCTTAGTGACTAGCCAGTTTTAGTCTTGATTTCTGCTCTTGGCCTTAGATTCAGCTGAGGAGGTTTCACAGAGTCCCTTGTGTTCACAGACCTTAAATGCACTGTCCTTTCAAAATTCTTCCTCTGAGTTGTAGAAATAAATTTAGTTTCAGTGATCTCCAGTAGTCTTAAAAAAACAAACAACGTCTTTGGAATCCTCAGAAGTGATTTCTTAGCAATGGAAATGTGTAGTTGATTATTTGGGTCTCACAGTTGCCTCCGTTTACAGTTGAAATAAAGAGCAAGTGAGAACAGAGATGGTTTAATTGCTCACAGGAACAAATCTATTGGCTAGTAGATTTGGTTCATGGACTTTTCTTAAATTTAGGTTTAATAAATTTATAACCATCAATTAAGTGTACACATAAGGACAATAGCATAGTGCTTATCAGAATAGTGGGAGGGAAAATATTGCCTGGAACATGAATGAGGCCAATAAATCCTTGGTTTATTTGGCGTGAGCTAGCTGCCTAACTGTGAACAGTGTCAATATTAGTGTCGCTAATATTTGTTCAATGAATGATTTGCCTAGGTAAGTATTCTATTGGATGTGTAGTAGATTGAGTAACATCAATTCATTCCATTTTCTAGGTCAACTCCTTAAAGGCAATGAAGGTAATCATTGATTAGAAAGTAGGGCAGCCCTGGCTGGTGTGGCTCAGTGGATGGAGTGTGGACCTGTGAACTGAAAGGTCGCCAGTTTGTTTCCCAGTCAAGGCACATGCCTAGGTTGCGGGCCAGGCAAGCCAGGTCCCCAGTTGGGGCCATGCGAGATGCAACTGATCAATGTATCTCTTGCACATCAATGTTTCTCTCCCTCTTTTTCTCCCTCCCTTCTCCTCTCTTTAAAAATAAATAAATCAAATCTTTAAAATAAAAGAAAAAGAAAGTATGTCAAATTTTGTTTTGGTCCTTTACATGAAAAAATAAAACAGCCACCAAAGTGTCAGAAGCATCTCATCAAGGAAGTGTCACCTTAACTGCCTTCATCCCATCGCACACTCTCCCTCAGGTACTCAGCATATCTCTTTCACTGCGCTTTCCTCCTATAGGGAGGATAACAGTAGAACCTACATCAAAGTGCTCTTGTGAAAGTTAAACGAATCAATGCATATATAGCCCTTTCAATGGTGAATGGAAAATAGTAGGAACTCAATAAATGTCAGCTATTACTATTATATCACCATCACCACAGTGTATTGAAATGGCCTGTTACTATAAATTTCTCCCATCTAGAGTGTAAGATCTTTTACGGAAGACCTTTTATGTTTACAGACCAGTGCTTACCACAGTACCTGTCACAGAAAAGACACTCAATAAATGTCTCCTGATCTAAACTGAGTATGTAATTTACATGCTTCTCGTAAACTTCATGTGGGCTGCTGAGAAGACATAAACTAGGAAATACTGGAGAGACATGTTTTCATAGATCATTGCTGATATGTGGCTGTAGATTGTCTAGGCTTAGTTAATTTTATGTTTGTAATTATTTCACTGATAGGAATATAAGATTTATTATTTCCTTGATATACAGTTGTGGGATATAGCACTTGGAAAAAAGTAACAAATAAAAAGGAATCTTCTAGAACATGGCTTCCCAAGCAAAGTCTTCATACAGATATGGCCACAATACAATAGCAACATTTCCCAGTGTGTTCTGTAGTAACACTGGTCCCACACGATGTTCTGTAAGAAAAGCATTGGTTCAATTTGAGAGATGTACCTCAGAGCTCTGTGGGAAGTTTGTAATGAACATTAGCATATAGAAGGCTCCGAGAAATCCTGAAGTAAAGAAACCTTTGATTAATTTACCATTTCCTGAATTTTCAGGCCATAGAAAAACTTCTCCTTATACCAATTCCTATTAACATCTCATGGAATTAGTGTTCCATGGATCAAACTTTGGAAAGTGCTATAGTACAGAAACATATTTATCCAGATTTCCATTTCTTTTTCCTCAGGAAATCTTGATGTTATTCAATTTTTTAAAATTCTAAGTCTATATGTACAGATAGAGACACAAACCTTGGTTAATTCAATGCTCAGGAAATGATAGAATGTTCTGGTTAATTTTTAAAAATCAACCTTTACAGCAAGTGCTAAAATGCATTTAACTGTTATTGAAAAACATTCTGCAGCATTCTCAAACTTCCATATGATAACAGTCATCTGGGATTTTGTTAAAGTGCACATTTGACTCAGTAGGTCTGGGTCAGAAGTTCTGAGTTTTCTAATCAGATGATGCCAGTGGGATTGGTCTCTGGACCACACATTGAGTAGCAGGTTACTTTTCTGCCGTGGTGAGCACGGTAAAATAAATGTAATAAAATTGTTATTTTGAATAACATTGTACATGTTGTTGATGGAACCACACACTGAGATACCTTAAATTTTTTAAAATATCAACTTGTTTTCTTGATACTCTCTTCCTCATAAAAGTAAAATGGGAACTAATGAGGAGAAAAGTTGTGGTTATAGCAACATCTGTATCAGTACCTAGCATGAAATCTGATACATTATAGGTACTTAGTAAATATTAAGTACATTAACTTATCAAAATTTTATTACCAGCATTAATAACTCTAGAGGTGACATAGGGGTAGATCTACCAAGGAGATAGTTAATGATATGAAATCGTTGCTAAGTAATAGTGAAAATGTTGTCAAAAATACTGCCAATTAAACAATGTATTGTGGAGAATATTTAGGTACAGAGAAGAGTTGAGTGTGCTAGTAAGTGCTGGGATCTACCCCTGGCTCAGAAAAGGGGAAAGGAGAACCAGAAAGGTGCTAATAAGAAAAACCATGCGAGGGGAGTGAACAGACACAGGTATCTCTGCCCCAGATGTGCGCTGGAAGAGTCATAAAGTGAACAGAGATAGGGGCCTTCCTTGGGCAGCCTACCAGTCAACCAGGGAGCTGCCTGGAGAAGAAAAGGAGATAGATCTACCTCCTACAAAGTATGCTAGAAGGGTTGAATTGGTATCAGTTGTTTTCATAATTCCCTCCTTGGTGCATCTAAGCATTTGCTAACTAGAGGAGATTAACAATATGAATTGTTGTTATTCGCTTCTAGCTTCAAGTCTGAATACACACAGGAGCAGGAGGAACATAGAACCTTGAGACACATGACATCCAAATTTGGGGCTCAATGTTGAAAGTGAGCTGTGCCACAATTAAGAGAGGAAGTTTGTAACAAATACGCCTGCTCAAATTATCATGTAGATATCTCTCCTGCCTAATATTAAAAATATGTATTTTTCAAGAGCAATAGATTTGTTCCTTTAAATTAAAAAAAAAACAAACAAGATTTGAAATGATTGTTTCCCATTGAATTGCTCCCTTCCTGTCACTGTTTTGAGCTAGAACATGGAGTCCTTGGTAGGGGAAGGAAGGGCATGTTCATCAATCTCCATTAACAGTCTTGAGTGGTTTTGCCCTCTAATAATTTCTGAGTTAAGAGACATGTAAATACTCATGTAGTTCGACAAGCTATTCACCCACATTGGACATTGACTTAACTTTTGCATGTACCCTTTAGAGTCACATTTCAGAAGATAATTGGACAGATATTTTAAAATTCTACTTTTTTTTCTAAATAAATACTTTGGAGTTATACCAACAGAAAAAAGCAGAATCCATTCTATATGAATTTAGTATTTTGGGGGAGGGTAGGGATTTATTATGTTCTAAATTTGTTTATGATGCGGGGGCACATTAGGGCAGTGTCAACCAAAGCACAAAACCGAAACAGGTGTTCAAGTTCACTCTGGCTATGAAAGCTAGAACAACCCATGTGCAGGTAACCACTCTTTATTTCATTAATTTCAGTTCATTTATTACCTATACTCTGCTCATATATTTTGTCTTAGATAATTTTAAGCATATCTCCCTCTTTATTTTTCTTTCTTTTATCCTAGTCATCTTGTTTTCCAAAATGTGGTGCTGCAGGAACCAATTTTAATTCATGGAGAGTGAAAAAGGAGAATTACTTTTATGAATATTATACTGTTTTTACCTAACTAACAAGTTGAAAATTCTTGTACCTTATCAATCAAGAAATAAACTGATGTGTATGAGTGTATTCTGTGGAAGTTCATGACATCTCTTCCTTGGGCCAGCACATGAAGGATGAAAACATCTCTGTTGTACAATTATATCCCCCCCTTTTTTTTTAAGTAACCATGAGGTCACTTACATTTGCAAGCATCTGGAGCAGAGAAGGGTCTCCGGAGGTCCCGGTAGAAGCCTGGCTTACATCGCTGGCAATGCTGACCTTCCGTGTTGTGCTGACAGTCATTGCAGACACCACCGCTGCGATTCCCCGATGCCTCCCACACATTGATGTCAAAGTGACAGGTATCGGCATGCCCATTGCACTTGCAGGCTGAAAAAGGAGGCACGGATGAAACACAAATAATTAAAAACATGAAGTAGTCAGTTTTCTAATATTCAGTTAAAATTTCTTAAGTTTAGTTTTGGCATTTTGAATAGTGTACATTTTCACAGGGCACAAGAATCAAAACAATATAAAAAGGTATACATTGGAGCATGGTAATGGATTTATAGTGGGCCCTCCCCTGTGGGCCTCTCATAGTGTGCCCATGCCAGAGTAAATTGCAGCCTTGAACCGTTGCCCAACCTCCTTATCTGTGGGCTGTGAGCACCGAAGGGGGCTGTACAGTGTGTGGGAAAAAAAAAAGGTATACATTGAAAACTAGTCTCCCATCCCAATTTACCATTTCCTCTCACCTTCAATAGGTTACTACTTTCTTTCTTCAAAGTTATTTTTTGTGTGTATACTTTTAGTGTTTCTCTATTGATTTTTGACATATATGGGTAACTGACAAATTACATTTTTAATTAAAAAATAAGTTTGATTAACCAAATGTAGATTTATCTACTTACGTAGAGATATTACAGTTACTTCCAGTTACAGTTAGCAGCTGGAGTTCACACTTATTTTGGAAAGACTATTTGAGTGGTCACCAATTCTTTTCTCTCTTTAATGGTAATACATCACCATTTCCATTCCTCCTGCTTCCCAAAGATCACTGTTATCACTGTGGGTCCCGTGGCCTTACTTAGAAAACCCTAGACTGTCAAGCATTACTTGAAAGTGATAATTCGTATTGCAGATACAGGCCTGAATTTAGGCCCACTAATGAGTTTAGAAGGAAGCTTCTGGTTGACAATAGTTAGTAACTTGGCAGGTAGATTGATTTATTTTTCTGTTCATCAGCTATTGTTGCACTGGCGAGTTCAAAGTATTCTCTTATAGAAGCCTCAATTTTCTTATAGAAGATGCCAGGCGTGTTTCTTATGTAACCAGTTTCTCAAAGGCATTTCTAAGATTAACAGTCAATAGCACCAAGTGACAAGTCTCTGTGTTCTATATGTGTTGAGATATGCAGCTGGTTTCTCTGGAAAGGGCCACAGTGGCATTCTAGGAATTCAGGAGAAATTCTTTAGATTCTCTTGATGAGTGATTTAGAATAAGATTCCAGACTTTTTCTGTGGAGGTCAACTGTGTTTGAGAATGTTTGTGCTATTGTTTTTCATTGTTTCCTTGATGTGTTATGATATTTTGACCAGATTCATAATCTTGAAAAAGCATAGTATAAGATAATTTAAGATTTATACTTAGAGGAAATCCTTTACATTTCCTAGAAACTAAGATAAATTAGTTATGATTCCAAATTATGTATGAGAAGAGACTTCTCACAAATTTACCCACAATGTTTTCCTGTAAAGCCTAGTAAAATCGGAGTTTGTGTGTATAAACATTGTTATGGGCATGTGAATTTCTCTGAACATTTTGAATTGTAAAAGAAATGGTTCATATTCCCATATTTTTCATCCTCCTATCTAATCTCAAAACTTAAACCCAAAGTTAACCCTGGTAATGCAGTCTCCTTCTTGACTAATGGCACAATTTCAAATTTGATTTGTCCTTTCAAGTAATATTATGGTATTATGAGGGGAAAATACTTCATTTGGAGTTTGAGGACTTGGAAACAAGTCCTAACTCTATTATTTACTAATTTTGGTAATTTACTTAATCTTACTAAGCCTCAATTTCCTGTTCTCTAAAATGGGATTAACACCGCCTACATATAGGGTTGTTTGAGAAATATGTTCAAAATAGTTATTTTCATGATTATAATTCATTAATTCAGCTACAAGAGTAATTGTACACCATAATGCTAGTTGCTTTTGTGTCTAGTCCTGTTTTTATGATGTCAAATTATCAAAGAAGGGTGCTTAGGTCCTGAAAAGTGGCCAGACAAAATGGGCAACTCATTCTTGGCAAAAGAGTCACATTGGCAACTTGGCAAGCAGCAACTGTTTCCAGTGATTGAGGTCACAGTGGGCAGTGATATGGGCTGTTTGTGTAGGTTACTGTGTCTGTCACCCACCACTTTATATTATGTTTCCAGAGACAACAAGGAATCCACAGATAAGTTTACTTTATTAAGAAAGCTTTGAGTCTTGTGGGCTTGGTACTTACTTGTGCACTCATTAGGAGATCCTGTTTTGCCATCAGCTGCCTGCCAGGGGCGGTCATTGTATAATGGTGCACAATGTTGACAGTGAGTGCCTGCTGTGTTATGTTTACACATACATTTCCCATGGACCTAAAAACAAAAATAAGTAAGAGCTACAAGCACAAACGATGCTAGGAAAGAACATTCTTTCCACAATCTTATCTCATTAGTTGGCTTTAGCCATATGACATTCATTCACCTATTTTTTGGATATTTTTATGTATTATATTTTAATGCTATAATGAGTATCTTTGAAGGTATTTGTGCACATCTTTAATTATTAAAATGTGTCTTCTAAAAGTAAAATTAAATGGCAAAATATGTGCATATTTTTAAGACTTTGAATACATCTTGTTATAACAACTGGGTATTTTCCTTTAATCCACAGTTCAGAGTAGTTGAGGGTTTATTGAAATAGTATTTCTCACAAGGAGGAATACTAGAGTAGAATTCTCTGGGCTCTGAGACTTTTATGTGCATTTTAATATTTTTGTATTATCTCACTAAATTTCTATTAAGTAATACTTTGGATCATCTTGAAAACTTCCTAATAACTAAAGATTGCCATGAATTCCAGAACCGAGTTGCACTTACTGACACATGATGTCATGACTGTACAAATGACAGTTTTGTCAAGTAGCTCAGAAAGGGGCTCCCAAATTTGTATCTATAAGGTGTTTTTTTTTCTTCAGAAACAGTATTAAATGTAACTCAGCATAAAGGTAATAGATTATATCAACCAGTCAAAAGTTATTTACTGAGTAGGCACTATGTTAGGTAATGTTTGGTACACAAAGCATTATAAAATACAGTTTGTTTTTAAGAAAAGTATATTATAGAAGGAGAAAAAAGATTTGCATAGAAAAATATTACAGGTAACTAGACAGTAAGTAAGTCCCTAAGAAACAAAATGATGTTGGAATTCAAAAGTTGCAAAAATCACCATAGGCTGGCAGTTCTGGACTGTCTATGAGACAGGTTAGATTTTGAGCTTGTCTTTGAAGATGGACAGTATTTCTGACAGAAGGGAAGAAAGTAACCAGGATCAGGAAACAAAATGAACCAAGGTGTGGTGCTAGGAGGCCAGAGGCAGGGGTGGAGTGGGGTGGGGGACTGGGTGAATATGGTGAAGGGATTAAGAAGTACAAATTGGTAATTACAAAATAGTCCTGGGGATGTAAAGTATAGCATAGGAAATATAGTCAATAATATTATAATAAATAGGTATTGTGCCAGGTAGGTACTTGAAATATCAGAGGTACCACTTTGTAAAGTACGTGATTGTCTAACCACTATTCTGTATACCTGAAACTAATACAAAATAATATTGAATGTAAACTGTAATTGAAAAATAAAATTTAAAAAGAAAATGAAAAATGACTTAATATGGAGTTAAAAATAATAAAAAGTGATATAATTCCCCACCAATATATAGTCTGTTATTGTCTTTCTTCCCCTTCTTCCTTTATTATTTCTTATCCATATATGTATGTGTATGTATATATATATACATACACACACACTTTGTTTTTATATCTCAGCTTATACTTTCCAACAGCCAGTGGTACCCATGTGTATCTTCTGGTAATGTTTAGAATTTTAAAAGGTTGTTAATTCTTATTTACTGCCTTTAGGCATCCTTTATACCTTTTAACAACCATGTATAGAGTACTACATGAAGACAGATGCTACAAAGTACTGCTAGAGGAGCTAAACTATCATTATAGGTCATTTTTTTAGGTTTGGTCTTAGAATTCCCACAGCCTGTAAGTAATTTCACCAGACTCATAGGTTAGCCCTAGACACAAATTCCAGGCCTTAGGAGGCCATAGACATTTAGGAAAATCTCATCAAACATTCACATGTATCACAAGATAATGTGGACAGGTCAGTTCCCTCTGAAGTAAGGATTTCGGAGCATTCCCTTGTTTCCCACATGCTGAGAATTGGGATAAACCTCCCAGGGTCTGAAAGATGCCAGCCCAGCAAATTTTTCTGCACACAAAAAGATTCAAGGAACTGTCATTTTCAGTATTACCCAAAATAGCTGTAAATTATTACCCAGATCGTTTGAAACAAGAAACCCTTCCTCAGCGATGCAACTGTTACTGTTCAAGCTTGAAAGATCACCCACTATTTGATGCTCGTGAAAAATGTGCAAGTAAAACTAGGTCTTCATTGAAAAAAAACAAATAAAGGGAACTTTAATAGCTCTTGTTTGGTACACAAATATAAACTAGAAAAAAAGCAAGAAAATGGGATTATGTACTTAAGGCTTATTTGAAGAGGAGTGGTGTCTGGCTATCTAATTAGAAAATGAGAAATCTAACAACAAATCCATAACTCCTAGTTATCTAAGAGGTACACCTTGGCATTTGGGGTATTCTGTGAGTTTTATAGCCATTCTATTATACTAAAAGTGCTTTATTCTGTTGAAATAAAATTTTTTCTTATATCTAATATTATTTATTTGTTACTAATAATAACCTACTTACAAATCATTTTTAGCATATTTATCTTACAGGGAGGGACTCATACAAATTTTGAACCAATAATTTAAAGAATTATTGGAACAGTATGCTCATTAATAGCTGTACATTTTGGCGATAGATATATTATAGCCAAATAAGTAAAGAAGAGAAATATACCATTTCTTTATATTAAATATTTGAGGGTAAAGACACAGGAATCTAGGTGGGGAGCAAAGTGAGGAAATTACTATTTTTGAAATACATCACTGGAAGATACACAGTCTTGCCTAGAAAAGCTGCTTTTTTACTGTTGTTCCTTTGGGAGCAGAAGGCCTTCGAGAAGTCAGCAATTATGGAGTTGTGAAAATCTGGTCACCGACAGTGTCAGGCAAATGGGTTGAGCAATCACTTATCAAGATGTTGTAGAATATTTAAACATTAAATGGAAGATTGGCTTAGACAACTTTTAGGGTCCTTCTAATCTTAAGGTTCTATGATTTTAAGGTTTCCTTCTTTGTGAATACTGCTTGGTTGTAGGCAACTACCCATAATCCTCTCTGAGCTACCAGGGATGACTTAAATGTTCGAACTCTGAGTCCTGTTACCATCTTACCAAGGCAGAACATTTCCATACCATCCAAAAATCATATGAGAGAGATAGGACAGTATCTCCTCTTTCTTGCAGGTACTACTTGTGACATAAATGGAAAAAAAAAAGATGTTAATAGGTAGTTTCTGAAGACAGACTTTCATTTGTCAATACTGACTGTACCTAAACTAAGTTCTATTCTTTCTGATTTTTCTCTGTTTTCTTCCTTACATACTACATTTTTCCCATTGCTTGTGACTAAAGAAATAATAGACTAAATATTCTAGCTCCTGTCTTCCAAACAGAGGTATACTTCACCATCTAGGGATGCTCACCACAGACAGTCATCGTAATGCAATTACTAAAGGAAAAAAAAAATTAATCTGGTTAGAACTCTGGAGGTGGTACATCGACTGAATTCTTTTAGGAATGTGTGATAAAATTTGCTTCTCAACTGCATTCCAAGGAAGAAAGGAACAACTAGTAATTATGTCCAACTAAAAATTCTGATGAAAGTTTGTGGGGAAAAGGAAGATTTTACAGCTAAGTAATTAGAGAGTCTTGAATTTCATAAATAGGGTAATTTCCTATGTTGTTGTACCATTATTGTTTATGCACACATGATTTTAATTCTTTACCATCTAACTGGGTTGAACACCTGATATTAATGTAATATTGTGTGTCAACTATAATTGAAAAATAAAAAAATATATAAAGTAAAAAAAATCTTATTTCATACCATCATTGGAACTTTAAAAAATGTTTCTGAAAAGAGGATACAAACAGTCCCTACTCTATGAGCCAAAGGAAAATGCTTTCTTAAAGGCAGCTGCATTTAGCTATGACCAATAATTTAGAAGTAGAACGATGCTCTGCAAAAATTTAAGACTGAACGTGAAGGCAAAAACTGATTAATTTGTAAGGAGATAGTATGTCCCTTTTAGAGAAAAGGATTAACTTTTAAAAGAATAACCTCCTTAAGCATGAAAAGAGATAAATTCTAATAACAAGCTAGCCTGTTAGAACCTGCTCCTCTTACGCAGGACAAAAACGGGCACGGCAATGCTAGAGCACAGACCTTTGGATAGAAAGCACTGTAAGAAAAACACGTCTTTTCATTAACGGACAAAATATTCCTTTTCCCCATTAAAGGTCTGCATGTTTCAATTTAACAGAAGAAGAGAGAGCTCATTGGTGAATATGAAGCATAATCATTGAGCTTGGTAGACAATGGGGCTTGAAACATACTGTCAGAATGGGGCAAAATAGGTTGAAGGCTGAGTAGTCCAAAGCTTTGTCCAATAATATATATAACAAGAATGCAAGCAATTGAAAAGCTCTGCCATCTATTCATTGGTCTGCACTTGAATGACAAAACACTTGTCACAAAGCGTGGGTAATAAGATAAAAACAGATATAGAGCAGTAGCAATTATGATTAAAGAATTAAAATTGGCCAGTACTTTGAGACTACTCTCTTCCAGGCTAGCAGATGCCTGAAATTATTCTTATAGAGATTTGTCCCTTTAGCATTTGAATGACGTTTTAGATCCAGGAACTCCCTACAAGAATGCACTTCCACTCAGAAGGGGAAAATCCTTACATTATTGATATTAGCAACAAACATATCTGTAAGGATTACTGCCATCGGTTCTCAATAATAGAATCGGACTTGAGTTACTTAGACAAGGAAGTGACTTCTGGTGGAGGGAAAGGGAATGTCTTAGAGGAAGAGTTTAACTAATTTGCCTAAGATCACAAAGCCAGAAAATGGCGGAGCTATTTGAATTCTAACAGTCTGCCTCAAGCCACCATCTTAACCCCTAAACTGTGCTCTTATAAGATCTTGGGGTATAAGATTTTTGAGGGATCCACTTTGGTGAAGGCTCTTCAGGGCCTTACCTAAGTAAAATTGGTTCCAAACCAATTTGTCCTTGAAGAGCTCTTCAGGATTAAAAATCTGGTTTGGACTCACAGTGAGCCATTTCTTTCAAGAGTATTGTGCTCTTGAGTAGATTTATTAGTCCCATTCCTCTGGGAGAAGCCTAGGAGCTTTGGGGATAGGTGAATACAGAAAGACTGGTCCCCATCTCTGACACCTGGCATGAATAAGTTCAGGGCATGTAGGGACAGAGAATCCTTTTAGATTCTCATTGGTTCAATGTAAAACCTACCTGTGCACTGACCACTCGGGTGCCTCCCTGGGCATTTCTGGGCCACTGCAAGCCCTACTTGTCAGAAACACCAGTGAAGACATTTACAAAAGGAGATGATAACAGGAATGTAAATGGACTCTAATTAGAGATTTGTTCTTTGTCGACAGTACGGCCTTTATGTTATTTACACTCCCTATTAGATACGATCTGGTATGGAGAGTAAAAGTAGTTGAACTGCCTTTACAATCAGTTTCCATTTAGGTTATGGAGCATGGTGAGAACATTGAACATAACCTAATAATTTAGGTAACTTTTTAGATTTGGGTTACCGGTTTATTTCCATTTTTTTCATGTATAAAATTTTGTATGCCCCAAAGCTTTTATTTATATATCTAAATGAATAAAGAAGCAGGCATACACACATACAAAGTTTCCAAATACTACTAAATCTGCCTAATCCAAATTACAGGCCCTAATTCCCAAATTACTTAAAGACCTTTGTTTTGTAGTATTACAACTAGAACTAAGAACTCAAATCAGGTTTTGTGGTTTATCTTTCAATATTCATTGTGGGCCCCTTTGTGAACATTAGATAAATAGTCAAAATCGAAACATAATATAACAAAAGCAACACCCTCCCTACTCCAAGCCAACCATTAGTAGAAAGGAAAGCAGAAACTGCTCCATGGGAGAGGAAAACATCACTTGGGCCTTTCAAAGAAATCGCACAGTTTTGAGTTTAAAGGTATTGTTAATAAAATAATCTTACTTTTTAAAGCTAAGTAAAAGAAGCTTTTAAAATATTCCCATTGTTTTAAAATCTACTATTGGCCCAACAGTATGTTTTTTCTTAGTGAGCACTTTAGTTTAAATTTTAAGTTCTTGAGTAATTTTGGGTAGGACTCTATTACCCTTCAGAGTAATGGTCTCCTAGGACAAAGTAAGTCTTTCTCTTTCTTTTTGTGAGTTCAGGGTTAGAGATTATTTTTATTATAACCACAGGTGTAAAAGTTCAAATGTAATATCTTTTTGGAAACTACATTATTAAAATATCCTTTCTTTGCTTATTTCCCTAATTAATGCATAATATTCTTTCTGTTGGGAAAAGTTATAAAAGACTTTGAAATCCTCTCGTACCTCAAAGATTACAGTGTTTTGTCTCGCACATTCTTCTGGGTTATCCCTACCTGTTATTATCACGGAACTATTGCATGACTTTCCAACTTGTAAAAAATTAATATTAATGCAAATAATTCTTGTCTGTAGAAATGCAAATCAGTTGTGTCTGGTAAGAATGTAATTGATTATTGTGTTTCATATTGATGTGTTTTGTATCAATTTATAAATATATTTTTGCATTTTTTATTTGCCTATGTAGGTATGGTTCTTTAAATTTTCCTCTGAACACTTTATAATGTCTTACTGGTCCATCATTAATAATGAGTTAAGTAAAATTTTTGACATGTTTCTTTTTTATTTGTGTGAGAGTTATGATACTTTTTAAAGTATATCTTTAACACTGCCATTTCTTATCTTCCACTATAGTTCTTCTATCAAGACTACTTGAAATTATACTTCTGAAAGCAGAATTTCAACATGCATTATAAAGCTAAATGGGTTTAGAATGTCTTATATTTTCATAAGATTAATTCTACTAGCTTCCTCTTTTCTGTACATCAGGCACTTTCTCTTTCCCCTGATGATTGTAAAAAATATTTCTGCCATAAAAATGCAAATAGCATTGAACTGAAAATTGTAATGCCCAGAAAGCTTATGAAGATTACATTCAGATATGATCATACTATTTCCAAGTTATAAGATTATTTTCTACTTTTACTTCATTGTATAGAACTGTTTCTTATTTATTCTTTGTTTCCAATGGGCTTTAAGAATTATTTCTGATTACTGGGCTTTTAAAAGTGATGTCTATCCAACACATACATTTATTTGGCTTAATTCTATGAGTTATCCTAGGTTAAATGCATCATTTGGTTTCAGATTTGCTTGTATACAATGGCAATAAAGTAAGACATTCTGATTTTAAGATGTTTCTTTCAGTATATCTAAGACTTCCTTGACTTAAAATACTAAATTAGCTTCTTTTCTCCTCTATAAAAGCCACAATTTCTTCAGCTGCAAGATATAAAGCAAGAGAAGATTGGCAAATATCATTTTATTCTTGTTGCAGTTGTGTATAGACAGACTTTGAGTTTCTTGTAATACTATATCAGCAACTATCTCAGTGTACAGCTAACTAATTTGAAATTTCTTTCAAACAAGATTGCTACCTGGTCACTGTGTTGAGTAACTAGAACCATTACTAATAGCCATTCCATCCACTCCATCTCTGCTCTTCATTTGATCTCAGTTAAGCCTTTTCATAATTTCATTTTACACTTATCTTTTTATACTTAAACTTTTCTAAGGTCAGAATGCAAATCAGTGGCAGAACAGGGAGCAGAACTCCCAAGAGAATCCTAAAATATTAGAGGCTCCATCTTAGAACAGTGATGTCATCAGGAGGATTTTTTCCTTCCCACACCTAAAATAACTTCTCATTGAGGCAAAAGGGCATCATACCAATGTCAGTTTCTTAATACTTATTAACTTAAATAATTCTAGAAAAAACAAAAGTATTATTAACAATATAGAACTTCTAATATGCTGTTAAAACTATTAACACAACAACTATGGGCAAGAACCTGGGAAAATGAATAAAGGCAAAAACTAGTAGAACTCATTTTGTAATCTGTCAAGCAGCCTTTGATTCCAGAATGAAGGAATGTTTTGTGGGGTTTTGTTCAACGTCTTTTAAGATTTAGATGGGTTTTTACAATTAGTTGGGGGCCAGGTAAATTCTATTAGAAATGCTATGGGGGATTATTAAGTACTTTTCACCCCATTGACATTCACTTGCTCAATGTGCTCACATGGCTCCTCGTTATTTTAAAGGAAAATTCCTTGTCACAGGCTATTTTGCATTCTCTTACAACTTTTTTTTTAATTCATTCTAGTTCACATTTTCTACTTTTTCCTTTTTTCTTGACAGCTCTGTTTGGCTGTCACTCAGTATTCTATACAGTGCAGAGAGTGTTACAAAAGTTGACTTGTTTAAGATAAATGAGCCCCTGATTGTAGTACAAGAAGCCAGTTGCTAGGGCATGTTTTCTTCCATAGTCTGTCATTGTTGACTTAATTCATTCACATGCTTCTTTTTATATTGAAAAATTGCTTGTTTCTAGGTGAACCTTATAAAAGTCTTCATTAATGAGTATGCTCATATGAAAGGTCAACAATGATTTATTAAAAACTTATGATTGTTTGGCAACTCATCAGAATGCAGTCATTAACAAACCCATGATCATCTGTGTGATGATAAAACAACAGCCACAGCCACTGCTATTGAAAGAATTGCTTTTCTCCAATACCCATCCACCCAAAGCTATCACTTTTTAAAATGGTCAGCTTAATGACTGGGACTAGAAAAGAAATATATTCATACTGTGAAATTCCTATGTATTCAGCCATGGGGTTTTTTGTTTGGTTGGTTTTTTAGGTATGGACTTTTTCTTATTGAGACTATGTATACATAAGACAAAATTAATCACTTTAACCATTTTAAAGCATACAACCCAGAGGGTTTTAGTATATTAAAAAAAATTGTGCAGTCGTTGCCATCATCTAATTCTAGAGCATTTTCATTGACCCCCAAAGAAACCTGGTGCCCATTAAGCAGTCACTCGCCATTCCTCCCTGAGTTCCTGCTCCTGGAAACCATAAAGAGAAACTTACTTTCTCTTTATGGATTTCCCTGTTTTGAACTTCTATATAAAAGAAATAGTACAATATGTGGCCTTCTGTATTTTTCTTCTTTACCTAGCATAATGTTTCCAGGGTTTATTCACATTTAGAGTATATCAGTACTTCATTCCTTTTTATGGTTGGACAACATTACATTGTATTGAGTGTACCATATTTTGTTCATTCAGCTCATCCGTTGATGGACATTGGGTCGTTTCCGCTTTGGGGTTACTATGAAGAATGCTGCTATGGACATTCATGTACCAGATTTTGTGTAGAAAAAGGTTTTCAATTCACTTGGGTATGTGCTGAGGAGAATTGCTCTCTCGTATGGTAACTACATTAAACTTTTTTAGAAACTGCCAGACTGTTTTCCACAGCAGCAGCACCATTTTACATTCCCACCAGCGATGTGTGAAGGTTCCGATTTCTCCACATGCTGGCCAACAACTGTTATTATGTCTTTCTGATTACAGTCATCCTAGTGGATGTGAAGTGGTGTCTCATTGTGGTTTTGATTTGCATTTCTCTAAGACGAAGGATGTCAGCAATGACTAAGGACATCTTTTCATGTGCTTATTGGCCATTTGCATATCTAATTTGGAGAAATGTCCATTTAAACTTTTGTCCATTTTAAATTGGGTTCTTTTCTTAGCATTATGTGGATAAATGTGACATGAAGAAAATAAATTTGGGAATAGATACATAGGATTTCTAATCCCTTCTCTCAATAATCTTGAGTAAGTTCCTTAATAACAAGATACATTTTCCAACCTATAAAATAAACATAATGATACTGGCCCCACGTGTTTGAGGATTAAAACAGAAAATGTATGTAGATGTGTGATGCCCTCAAGAACAATCATTATATTAATGTTATTAACATTTATTATCTCAAGTGAATAACATTATCTCTTATTTTTAAAATGTCATTGATTAATTTATTTAAATACTGACCCAGGAGTTTTTGAACCTTTTTTATGTTATGCATAGTGAATGCCCCAGTATTTGCCATTAAAGAATCAGACAGCTTAGCAGATAGGAAAAGTTAGATATGTAAGCAAATAATAATAATACAGTTAGGTAAATGTTTCAGTTGAGGGATGTATACGGGACTCTGGAAGGATAGAGGATTGTTTGACAAAAAGGCTGTAATTCCTTGCTTTGCAAAATGTTAATGAAGTTAGGTGGCAAAGTGTAATCCAACAGTGTTAAATTCCCTTTTTGTTGTATTTGAGAATTTAATTAAATTACAAATAAGAATTAGAAGATTAATAGGCTACAAACTACCATCTTTAGCCTCTATTTGGCCTTCGGAAATACTAGGATCCCAGCCCTGACTGGAATGGCTGAGTTAGTTGGGCCTTACCTTGCAAAGTGAAAACTCACTGGTTCGATTCCCGCACAGGGCACACGATTGATGCCTTTCTTTCATATCAAGGGAAAGTTTCTCTCCCTTTCTTTCTCCCTCATCCCCCCTCTCTCTAAAAATAGATAAATAAAATCTTTAAAAAAGGAAAGACCTACTAGGATCCCACATTCTCTTTAATTTTAATGACTACCGGGGTCTTATCTGGGAGACAGTGAAACCACTGCCCTTCAGAAATTCTGTGAGCTGACAGCCAGCTAAGTTAGATGCCTGGTAGTGGTGCCTTCTGAGATGCAAAAATAAAAGGCAAAGGACACTTGATCAGTGTTTACTCTTGCAAAATACATATATGTATACATATAATATTTAATAGTGGGACATGTAATATTTTTTCTATTTCTAGTATGTGAACTCTCTTAAAGTAAATATATTTTAGTTTTTCAACCATGATTTTATTTTTTCTTTCTATCTAAAGAGCTAGAGAGAAAAGTTAAAAAGGTGCCAGATTCTATATGACAAAAAAATCTTATAATGAGTTAATCAATACTATAGTCCCTCTATACCCCTACACATGTACTGTTTTATTCCATTAAAATATTTATATTGCTAAGATTTAATACAACTATAGTTCCAATTATAATATTAAGGTTTTGAATGCCAAGATTAGCAGACTTCGTTTTTCTCACTATTCAAAATGGTTGTGAATTTTCTGTCTAGTAGAATAATTATATATATATATGTATATGGTATGTGTATGTGTATGTGTTTATATTTTAACCTTATGTGTCTGGTCACTAAAAATTTCACCTCATAAGAGGGACTAAGGATTTAAATTACAGTTTATCTCCTACTGAATGTAATTGTTTTAGGAAAAATTGAAGTACATTTCCAGCTCTTACAAAATTGGCAAGACACAAATGAAATACCTTAGAGATGTGATAGCTGGGGCTGTGAACCAGAAGTCAGATATCTATCTGTAACCTCAGCTCTTCTCTTTCTGTGAAGCTGCCCCCTGCAGCACATCATATCAGCAGTTAAACAGGGAAACTAGGCTTTCCTGACCCAGAGCTCAGACTCCAGGTTCCCAGCTATCCATAGGATGGACCCAAAACTGCAACACTGAATAGGAAATATGTATTAAAAAATTTGCAAAGTGAAATATCTAAGGAGCACTTTATAGTAAGAAAAACATCAAATTTAACTTGTTTCCCATATTTATAAAACTAGCAGCTTTAACCTATTAAAGAAACTCATTTTTATACCTCTGTGATGCCCCAATTTTGACCTAAATATACACGTGTTTCACATTCTGCAAAACATGTTCATGAAATGTTGAATCTATGAATATCATATTAGGAGAATCAACCTTACTTTCCTATTGGTTTATATTTACCTTCAGAGATGTCTGCTCTGACACCAACATTTTAGCTTTCAGGTATTTTTATACTCTAACCTATCTGTGAAATAGTAAAAAACCTATAAATAAATATTTAAATGTTCTGGGGGAACTCTGAAAAGGAACCCCAATGGGAATTCTTTCATGAGTGTAAAAACTATTTTATAATGCCTCTAGTTCTAAAGTCTTCTGGTTTCCTGAACATCCAATAAGAAAGTAATCTCAGAAAACTTTCATCATTAAAAGAGAGCATGTCTTACTATCCAGACAGAAAATGAGGCTAGATTAATTGGAAGGTTTACAGTGAAAACACTAGTAATTTCCAACCGTGAACATATTTTACTGGCTTGCCCTTCTACTAGGAAACACAAGGTAGTAAATGAAGTAATACAACATTCTGTTCACCTTGTATGGTATCTGTAGTTATTCATTGCCAAGGGACTACTGGCAAAACTATACCATGCTCACACAGGAACATTGAAATGAGGAGGTTAAGACCTTGAAATGAACTGAGAACAGTCTTGCACTAAAAGTATCACATTAAAGTATCACGTTGGCAGGCCTTACATTTTGTTAACATTAGGAATACAACACTGTGCCCCCTTCACGATAGGATTGCCCATTCCTCCAGATCCGATGTGACAAGATGAAATAACTGCGATTGCTGCTGTCTTTCCTTCACAGTGAACATCATCTAGTGCTAGAGATGAAAGTAGGATTGTAGGCCAGAAGCCCCTCTTTCTAATAAATCCAAAAATACCCATCAAAGATGGCATCTATCCCCCCAAAGATAGTCACTCCTAAAGTATTTACTTTGTAGATTATCCAAACTTACTGCTGTGACTCTTTCTTCTTTCTTCTCTTTGAGCCTTTTCACTAGTTACTGAATAGAAGAGAATCAATGACAGTTTCTGGTTCCATATTAAAATGTAGATGACTCAGACAGATTCCCTATCCCTATAAAAAAGAGTCTCTTTACTAAGGGTGTTTTTCTTGGTAGCCTATTAGGAGTGAAGGTAGGGTACAGTAATAAAGATTTTGAGTGTGACTTCTAGCAAGTAAATTAATCTACCGACAGAATTGAAATAAAAATACGTATTTCCAGTGTTGTAGTAAGGATCTAGTGAATAATACATGAGAAAGGGCTTTATAAAATATAAAACAGCAGACCTTTAGTGGTGGGAATAGTCTGTGCTCTCTCATGTCCTCACTTTCCTCCTTGCTCAGTTTAGATTCTACAGTCCATCGTGATAATCAATCCCTCGGGCCCATCCTCATCTCCCCTGCTCTTCCTGTCCTTTATCCTGTCTTTTTTCCCTGTTCTTGGCATAACGTCAGCTCTGGTTTGATCCAGATCTTTAACAGCACAACAACAGCAAAAAGAGAATGGGCCTCAGTGTCTGGCAGGTGAACCTAAACTGTGGCTCTACCCTTTCTAAACTTTTGAGAAGTCAGATGACCTTTCCGGGCCTCACTTCCTCGTCTAGGAAAGAAAGTGATGATCATGCATCATCTAGTTGTTGTGAATATTAAATTTAACAACACTTATAGCCCAACAGCACAAGACTTGGTACACAGTAAACATTTGATAAATAGTAACTATTAATAGTAGTATTTATAATCCGTGATAGTTTTTTTCTCTCAGAAGAAGACCTAGAACTAATATACAGGTGTTCACTTTTAAAAATAAAACTATGTTTTATTCATAAAAATATTTTAAAATCCTGATGTGATTTTCTCATTTAATGTCTTTGTTGTTGGGTTTTTTTTTTTACCCTCACTAGAGGATATGTTTATTGATTTTAGAAAGAAAGACAAACGTCGATGTGTGAGAGAAATGTTGATAGGTTGCCTCCCGTGTGTACCCTGACTGTGGACCAAACCCACAGCCTAGGTATGTCCTCTGACTGGGAAAGGAACCTATGGCCTTCTGGTGTGTGGGATGATACTCCAACCTACTAAGACCCCAAGCCACGCCTCTATTGGTTGTTTTTAATCCCTCTGTTCTTTTCCTTAACATCTTGAAGAGTCCAGAGCTTTCTAATTATTACTTTTTTGCTTATTCAAAGTACAATAAAGAATTTTAAAAGAGGAAATAAGAACAATGGTCTTAAACCTACAATGAATTTACAAACCATGACACATAAGATGTGCAAATATAAATACACAAATAAATGTACTCAAGTTCAGATGAGTAAAACTTCTGTCAGGAAGCTGTATGAATGATTCTAAATACTGCCTCACACAGCTAGGCAGCTAAGTAACATTTTCCTCAAACCCCACTACCTGGTTCTACAGGTTTCAATATTACTTTTAGATTTGAACACATGAGTCAAAATATTGATATTCTTTTATAGTGAGTCTATGATTGCAAAAGAAAAAAACTACCTTAACAAGTGTAACTCAAGACATTTAAACAATCCCTCATGGTATTCTAAGGCTTCTGTGTTACACAGTGGATGACACTTTGGTAAAACAACCAAGCTTCCCACGTTCCTTCTTATCATCAGCCACTATTCAACAGCTGTAAAACCACCAGCTGCTAGGGAAAAAAGAACTAAATAAGTCCTCTCCAGCTGCAAAGAAAAAAAAAGCTTGAAATCTCTTCACATAATTTCTGGGATCCCAAAAGGGTGGAGTCAAAGTGTAGGGGTTTTTTTTTGCCACAAAACCTCCACCCCTATGTACATATCAAACAAGATATAATTTATTTTTGTCATTACTGGGGTAGAAAAGTATGTGGGAGAAGATGTGGAAGTGGTTGATGTAACACAATTTAATAACAGCAGTAACTACAAGTAGTATCTATTATATCCTAGGCCATTTTTTAATTATGCCAAAATATGCCATTTTTTAATTTTTATAATAACTATATAACATTGATATTAGCCTCATTTTCTTAGGAAACTGCAGTTCAGTGAGACTAACTTAATAAATGGTGTGGTGAGTCAAATCTAGGTCTATTTGACTCCAATGTTAGGGTATCAATCACTGTTCTGCCTTCCAGTGAAAGGAATAAAAATTGAACTAGCAAAAGATAAGTGAAATAGTTCTGAGAAGGACAAACATGAAAAAGGTGATACTACTTTAAAAGATCCAGGAGTGCGCCATGGCTGGTATGGCTCAGCTGGTTGGAATGCCATTCCATGCCGCTAGAGGTTTCAGGTTCGATCCCTGGTCAGGGCACATGCCTGGGCTGCAGGTGGGGTGCCTGGTGGGGACTTGTACAAGAGGCAACCCATTGATGTTTCTCTCTCACATGGATGTTTCTCTCCCTCCCTTCTCTCTCTAAAATCAATTTTAAAACATGTATCTTTTGGCAAGGATAAAAAAAGACAGAAGAGTGTTTTAAGGTAAACGAAGCTACCGACTTATATCCCACCTTATATCTTTTCCTACTTCCTTCTCCTAAAGAAAGAACATGGCCCTAAAATCTTATATAGTTTAAGAAACAAAGTATCAGTTCCATTAACTTCCTTAATTGTCTACCATCAGCCATCGAATATTCTAGCACACAAAATCAGATTTCAATTAATTAGTCACCCTCACAGCAATATCAGGTGTAGCTGTCTATAAAGCGGCAGCCTTCAAACTTTAGCAAGCACTGCAATCACCAAGAGGGTTTGATAAACACAGGTTCCTGGGCCCCATCTCTAGAGTTTCTGACTCAGCAGCTCTGGATTAGGGCCTGAGAATTCGTAATTCTAACAAGTTCCCAGGTAATGCTGATGTTGCTGGTTCAGGGACCAACTCTTTGAGAATGACTGCTATGAAAAAAACTGTGCCAATTTGTTTATAATGGCCATTCTGACCAGTGTGAAATAGTATCTCATTGTGGTTTTAATTTGCATCTCTCTGATGGCTAGTGATGCTGAGCATCCTTTCACATGTTTATGGGCCTTCTGTATGTGGGGAGAGTAACAGGGGAACAATGGGGACAACTGTAATTGAATAAAATTTTTAAAAATGAAAGAAAAACTGCTAAATCAAGTTTGATTTATACACACATACCTAGGGCAAGCTAACTAGTGAAAGAAGATAATTTCTTAAGGGGCTACCTTCCATTCTGCAGGCACAATTTACAAATCCAACTATTTATTTCCACATACCTATAATGAATGGTGTTCACAGATACACAACTGTGGGAGGACAATTGACCTTATGAGCATGTTTTTCATGAAGCAAAAGACTATGCTTTCAATGTGCAATTTGCTCAGCTAAGCAATCATAGGAATAAGAATATCATATTCAAAAGAGGCAACCATACCCAAATTCAACCCAGCCCTTTATAATTCAGGGGAAAAATACATAAAAGTATAATGCACCTAAGCTTAGGAAGGGGAAAAATCTGAAATCAGTACCATTCATATTTCCAGTCATAAGCCTCTGCTAGTCCAATTGCTTATGGCTTCCTTTCTTTCTCTGTCTTCCTTTCTCTCTCTTTTTAAAATAAAGACAGCAAGGACTCAGGGAACTGGATCCCTAGAAGCCAATATATCCTTGACCACATAGCTGTTTTTTACCTCTACCTGGTTCTAGCTCCAGGTTTGACTTGGACTTGGTCTTGCCTGGTTTCAGCACATGATACAGTTACAGCAGTAGAGGCTATCACTACTACTGCAGAAGTTGAAATAAGTATGAAAGCTGGGGAACAGGAAGTCACAAAACCAGTATTATTTTGAAAGGAAATTGCTTCTGATTTCAAAGCAGCCTGAGATTAATAAAGAAAAGAGGTTTCCCCCTGCCCCATCCCACAGGGTCTTCTAGAATAGAGACTTCTCATTCGAACATCCTTTTGAAATGGAAAAACTTTTACACTATAATCCCCTTTACTTGGTTATCCAGATCTTTGTTTTTTTAAGAAATTAAAAAAATATTTTATTTATTTATTTTTAGACAGAGGAGAAGGGAGGGAGAAAGAGAGGAGAGAAACAACAATGTGTGATTGCCTCTCACACCCCTCAACTGGGGACCTGGCCTGCAACCCATGCCTGTGCCCTGACTGGGAGTTGAACCAGCAACTCTTTGGTTCACAGGCTGGTGCTCAATCCACTGAGCCACACCAGCCAGGATCATATCTTCTTTATAGATAGTCTTCTCTCTCTCTCCTTAATCTCTCCTTTTCTTCTTTCTTTTTTTTTAAGGGAAGAGGTTCCTACAGTAACTTCATTGTAACTGAGAAACCAGGTTACAGTAAGTTTACATGATTGGAGCAGATGATGGTCATCTTTCCAAAGGGTGATGCCTGAGCCCAGCTGGCAGCACACACAGTAAACCAAAGCCCAGAATAACCTCTTTCCTGACACTATGCTGCACTGCCTGACTCACTATGAGAGATGAGTGACTGCACAACCACAGTGAATCAAAGTATGAGGTCCAAGTGGGCAGAGGCAAAAACCCAACAGGAAACAACTGACCACTGGAGAGGAGGCCAAAATAAAGCACAGTTGCTTACTCTCCACTATTCTTTGCCAAGAAAGCTGAGGGTATGGGATGAGCAGTAAGTTATGCTCTTCAGTCCTCAAATAAGGAAATCCTGAGAGGATGGGTTTGATGGTCAGTCAAGCAGTACAGCATGATGAAAATCTAGGCTAATATTACATATAAACCTATGTACCTAAGGGAAGAGAGAGGAACATTAAAATGCCTGCAATTATTAAAAAGAAGAGCCTTTTTTCTTTTTTTTTTCTCAAATAAGACAAGAAACAGCATCTTGTGTTTTCCTTGGTGCAGTGGCAGCAGATATGCTGGATTTCATAAAACACGACTTCTATCACATTGTCTGTTCGATACGATTGCTCAGTCATGGGAGGGGAGTAACATGTTACTGTTGGAACTAGGTCTTCACACGAAGCCTCTAATGTGGGCTATTTCTCATTATGGATCCACAGAGGAAGCTCTCAACACCATAAGGTGCCTAAGTTAAAGCTCCTGCAGTATTGCAATGGCGTGATTGGCAGGTGTGTGGGTGCTGTGATTTTTTTTTTGCATATGTAAGCTCTTTTGGAAAAGCTGTAGATGTAAGAAAAAGGGAGAGTTTGGTTTAGAGCCAAAGAATCCCAGACATCAGCCACGATGCCTCTGCCCCATTTTTCTGCATGCTCTTTTCCATGAAACAGGTTCAATCAGCAATGTGGTTAAAAGGAAGGATCCACTCACCCTCCCTCATCCTCCATGTGAATCTCACAATAGCAGAAGCTGAAGACAAAGAAAAATGTCTCTGTTCCTTCTCACCAGGGAAATCATTTGATGTCCAAGTAAATGGGCAAGGTAGCCCCATTGTCTGAGGTGACCCCTGCCACAGAGATGTGGCTGACCTTTGCCGTGTAGATGGAGAACTCCCTGGTAGCCCCGTGAAACAAAACATGCCAATCTGGTAGGAATGTGCTGCTGGTTGTGGGAGAAGTCCTTCCTGAGGCTGGAGACCAGTTGAGATGCATGCTAATGATGAGGTTGGCCATGACTTTAACTTCTTGCAATCTCTGTTTTCAAAAATCCAGGATGGTCAGAATGGTTGAGGCAGTCTTGGTTCCAGCTGAGAGGAGGATTGGATCACATTGGATGGATCAAGACCTTTAACTGTAATTTCACCCTTTTGCCTTCATCAGTGTCTGTGCAGACTGCAGTGAAGGCTCCCACATGCTCACCGTATAAGCACATGCTCTTGGTATAGAATTGGCAGAGAAAAACATTAATGCCCTCTTTGATGAAGTGGCACATAGCTCAAGCATCCTTGTTACCACCACAACTGGCAAAGCCTTGATAGTTCAAAGAATGCAGAGCAATTCTTTACCCTCACTACTGTTGTTTCCTTCCACTGCTCAAGACAAGGTGTCTGCTCTTATGAGATTGCAGGCACAGGTGTGCAGAAGAACACTTTGCTCTCGCATTTCTGAAACGCCCTTCTTAGTGCCTGTGAAGTCAAAGCCACAAGTCTTGGTGTCATAGTATATATAACCACATAGCTGCATGCCAGTGTCCCTGAAGTGGGTGTGTAATTTCTTCAAGATAGTTTGGGCAGAAAGACATCTCCGCTGAACTTAAACCCTCTTTATAGATATCTGGCTTCAATCCTTAAGTCTCGAATTCCAGAAATAATATGCAGAGTGACATTTGGTCACTTCCCAACACTTCTGTTCACATCCAGGGCTAATTCTGCACATGTCTTGCAAAATTCAGCCATTTCAGCAATGGGCAGGTGTTCTTTGCCCAGATTTTTTGCAGCAATCTGGACACTAGAGTGCAGGTAAGGCTTTCCATTACCATCCTCATAGGCGCCACCTTCCAGACATCACCTTCTTGATGTTGTTGTCTCTCATATATGTTTTTGTAGCTCCTAGGATGGGATCTCCACAGGAGCTCACCAGGGGCTGGCTGTGGCAAAGGCCAAGGCAGAAAGACCTGGGTGGAAGGGGGCAGTGATCCCAGACAGGATGTAGCTGGACGGTGTCAGAGCTATGGTGGGCAGTAAGAGAGCAGGGTGTAATGGTAGGATAGAGTAGAGAGCCAGCAGGCATAGACACAGGGGTGTAGGCACATGGTTAACAGTTTTCTTACTGGCAGGAGATTGTATAAAATAATTTTATTTGAAGACTTTTGCAAAAATCTCTGGTAAGTCTGTATAATTATCCCTTGTTGAATTTGGCAGAATTGACAGAATTTATTTTCTTCTTAAGTCATAAAGGCAGTTTTTTTTTAATGTCTAAAACTCTAGAATATATTGGGTGCTGATGGTCACCTGCCACACCTGTACCACACTGTTCATATAGCCAGCAGAGTCTGGCCATCAGCAGACCAGGCCAAAGAGGTACACTGGGGTAGCTCTGCCTTGCTGCTGGGGCTGATAACTTCTTGCTTCAGTTCATCTACAATGAACTTCAAATCTCTTCAAATCCCAGATCTTAATGCTGGAGCCCATGGCAGCACAGAGCCAGCAGTGGGTGGGGCTGAAGCACAGGGTGATGATGAAGCCCCATTATCTAGCACATAAAGGTGCTTGCCTTTGTTGAGGTTCCAGAGCATGGCCTGGCCATCTTGCCTCCAGAAGCATATAGAGATCCATTTGGAGAGACATTCACAGTGTTTAGGTAGTCCATGTGTCTGATGTGGTTGTCTTCAGCTTGCAGCTTTGACAGGTTCCGTACTTTGCCCAGCTTGTCCCAGCCACGGGAGACAATACTGGGATTGTTGTTGGATGAGAAGCAGATGTAAGATGCCCACTGAGAATGGTTCTCTTCCAGGACAGTGTAGTTGCATATACCCAGAGAATATAATAGAAATGTTTAGAATTTTCTCTTTAGCCTTAGAGAGTGTTGCTATCTCATTGAAAGTTTACATCAGAGGACTTAATTTAAAAAAAAAGAAACTATTGCTTTTAAATGCATACACATGAAAGTGTTATAAGGCTCATGAGAACTCTGGTAGTTTAACTTGGTTGATAAGAGCCATTCAGATTGTCTCATAGGTCATTCATTCCACAGGTGGGCGACTCTGGGACATGTTACAGGGGCCTGCTTGTGTATGCCCTTTTGCTCAGGAACTCTATCCTGAAGTGACCATATAAGGCTTGAATTCTAGGAGACAGTTGAAGAAACAAAGACCAGCATCTTAGTTCAGGCTGATATACTATGGACTGAGTGGCTTAAAAGCAACAGAAATTTATTTCTCACAGTTCCGGAAGCTAAAAGCCAAAGATCAGGGTGCCAGCACAATCAGGTTCTGGTGAGGATCTCTTCTAGGTAGCAGGCTATCAATTTGTCACTGTGTCCTTACATGGCAAAAAGACAGATAGCTAGCTAGCTGGCCTCTTCTTATAAGGACACTAATCCCATTTATGAGGATTCCACTCTCATGATCTAATTACCTTCCAAAGGCCTCACCTCCACATACCATCGTATTGGGATTAGGGTTTCAGCATATGAATTTTGGGGGAAGATAAACATTAAGTCCATTGTAGCCTATGGGTTCTCCTTTCACTAATTCACTTAAATATAATGGAAGAAATTTCTAGCACTCTGCCTCATACAAACTACAGTCCAGTAGGTTGACATATCTCAAGAATATTTGGGTTATTTTCATTTGAATCATATACAAACTCAATTAACTTAGGTATAACAAATCATCTCATCTTTTATTTGAAGCAATTTTTGTTCAAAGATCCATTAGTGTCTAGATACTAGTAGGTGGGAAGAAAGTGAGGTGAGATCAAACAATGACAGTAATTTTCATCATTTCTGTGTTCCTATTTTGCCATCATTCAGTCAAACACACCTATGGGAAGGCCTACTTCTGGCTCAGGTAACACACTGGGTCCTGAGGTTACAAAGATCACGGTCCCTGTCCTCAGGGAGTTTGTGATCTCCTAGAAGATGCATGGCAGTAAAAGTTCTGAAGAAAACACAAGGAGATGTGTGAACCTAGAGGAAAAAGAGCCTAACTCTGCCTTAGGAGAGATGGGGTGAGTCCACTCTTCACAGAGGAGAATTATTATTCAATTTAATAATATTCATTCATAATCTATTCAATTCAATTGACTGAACAGCAAAAGATACCAGGCATTAAACCAAGGTTCTTATTTTTTCCACTATAAAATCCACTCAACAATGGTCCCCATTTATTGTCAAAGCTGGCTTCTGTGTGATAATGCCACTAATATGACTATGCCAACCCCTTCTACTGCTCACCTTACACTTCATATCTGAAGGTCACGGTACTAAAAACTGGCATGGATGCTGTCCAAGGAATCTTGCTATCATGCTTGACTATTTATAATTCCAAAATTCAAGATTAAAAAACAAGTCAATGCCTACTTTATAGGATGGGCGTGATGTCGGAGAAGTGAGTCAGCACAGAGGAAGGAATGAGAGCACTATACACACAGACCAACCTGAAGGGAACTTAGACTGTCAGTGCCCTAAGCTGGAGGTAACGTGGTTCGGTTTCCATTGATGAGAACTTGTTTTACATACCACGTGGAGTATTCCTGGGCCCTTGACAGGCCTGAAGCCATCAACAGGTACACATTGATCAGCATGGCCATTACAGAAGCAGCTGCCCTTGATGATGAAATCATAGATTGCGTAGTGTGTAAAGTGTCGAGGCTTTGTGTTCAGGTCATTTCTCTGACAGGGACAACGCTGCTGTTTCAGCAGCTGCACACGAAGGTTGGTGATCTTCAGCTGCTCTTGCACTTTGCTACTGTAAGGGTTCTCCACATCATACGGTGGTGACAAAGCTCTGAAAATAACCTGTAAAGAAAAAGAAAATACCATGAGTATATAGGACTGTGTGCAAACCCCAGGTTGTTTGCCCCGTATTGTTTTGGTTTGATTCACACCTCTTGTTATCTGTAAGTGGCACAATCACAAGAGGTTTTAGTCCCTGGTCATGCTGGGGGAAGAGCTACCCCATTACTCCAGGAACAGATGTGCTTCCTGTTTGGATGCAGACATATAAATTGAGTCACCAGCAGAGAACTGACTGTTGGGGTGAAGGCAGCCATGCAAAGATTGAGGGGGAAGAGCATTCCAGGCAGAGGAACAGCAAGTTTAAAGACCTTGAAGTGGAATCAAACTTGGCTTATTCAAGAAGGGACAAGGCCAGTGTGCCTGGAGTCCAGGGGATAAGGGCACTGTGTTTGGAGAGGAGGACAGAGATAGTGCAGGACAGATTCTTAATGCAGCCCTTTAAAGGACAACACAGCCCTACTTTAAGTGGAAGCCACTACAAGCCTGTAGGCAGAGAAGTGATATAATTTGATTTACATAAGTGGAACCTAATCAACAAAACAAACGAATGAGCAAAACAGAACCAGAGACATGGAAATAAAGAACAAACTGACAGTAATTAGAGGGGAAGGGGAGGGGGTAATGGGGTGGAGAAAGAAGGGTGGAGAAACAGGAATAGAAGACTCATGGGCACAGACAATGGGAGGGTATTGACTATGGGAGTGGGAGAGGGGAGTGGGGCAGGGGAGAGCAATGGGGGAAAAGGTAGGACAACTGTAACTGCACAATAATTAAAAAAAACAACAAAGACAATAGAACACCAAACACGCACATGCAAAGATAACTTGCTTCTGTGAGAATGGATTATAAAGGTTGAAGAATAGAAACAAGATGACCAGTAGGTAGTGATGGCAAAATCAAGATCTGAGCACTTATACTTCTTCTTTTTTTTTTTTTAAGATTTTATTTATTTATTTTTAGAAAGGGAAGGGAGGGGGAGAGAGAGAGAGAGAGAGAAACATCAATGTGCAGTTGCTGGGAGACATGGCCTGCAACCTAGGCAGGTGCCCTGACTGGGAATCGAACCTGCGATGCCTGGTTCACAGCCCGCACTCAATCCACTGAGCTACACCAGCCAGGGCAGCACTTATACTTCTAAATAAGGTGTGACTCTGTCAAAGACTAGTCAGTTATTTAATGGGGTCCCTGTTGCTACCAATATTCTTGGTACTCCTTTTCTGTATCTGCCTTCCAAGCTTGTGGCACTGTGTTTGGAATATCCTTACTGGCAGTAAACATACAATCATTTGAGGGTAGATCTGATATCTGAAATTAATCAAAAGTCACATAAACCAAGATGTGGTGAGCAAAGTGATAGATTAAATCAGTTAATGGTACTTTTGGTTAAATGCAAACCATAATCAACTGATGAGACTATCTTTACTGTTTAGTTATTGATGAACTCTAAAGGCAATTTAAAACTTCAGTTCTGAAGAGAAAACCAGAGGGAGGAAGGTTCAGAAAGGGCAGACTTTGGACATGTGGGTCAGGTACATCCTGTGGGAACATAAAAGGAGCCCCAGGGTGAGGTGGTACAAAATTCTCTAGTGTTAATTTGGGGAAGTAGAGGTTGACAGAAGTGGAAATCACTGCCAGTGGAAACTAACTAATATAAGAAAGGAATTCCAAAATATAACATGAAACATATTTTAAGGAGGCCAACACTTACTTATACCTTATTATGCAAATTAAAAAAGAAAACAGAAAAAACCTCAAGCAATCTCAATAATTTATGTAGTAATAAGAAACAAATTCCCCCTGAAAAATTCCTAAGTATCTCTTGGCCTTTTAAAAATATGTTAGAACTCTATTCACACACAAAAAAACCAATCCAGAAATATTTTTTCTTTTCAATTGAATTATAGTTGACATATACAGAAATATTTTGAAAATCCAACACAGTTGACCCTTGAACAAGGTAGGATTTAGGGGCACCAATCTCCTGCACAGAAAAAAATCTACATATCTTTTGACTCTCCCTAAACTCAACTACTAATAGCCTACAGTTGACTTGAAGATCTACCAATAACATAAAGTCAATTAATACATATTTTGTAGTCACATGTATTGTGTACTGTATTCTTACCATAAGTAGGCTAGAGAAGAAAATGCTATTAAGAAAAGCATAAGGAAGAGAAAATACATTTACAGTATTTATTGAATCTGGATCTGTGGTGTTCAAACCCATGTTGTTCATCAACTATAGCATAAAAGTAAGTTGTTTCAAATGTAGAGACTTTAGATAAACTCCATTTAGAGAGAATGCATCTAAAAGTAACTTTCCAGAAAGACACTTCTTTGAGGCATAGTTTAAAGATAAAAATTTCATTTTAGAAACTAGTTTTACACCAAGAGTATGAAAGGTAAGAATCAACTGTGTAGGATCGTTCCTCGGTGAACTATAACTTTGGGGGAGGGGTGATAATTCAGTGGATATTTGGCCTCCTACAGCCAGCGCTCCATCCAGCAGCCAGAGTGATTGTCTACACCCCCACCCAAAGATTTCCCATTTTTCTCAAAATACGAAGTCATTATAATGGCCCTGCCTTATTTTTGTTCTTGGTGCTCATTATTACCTGACATGTTAGATTTGTAGTTGTTTAATGATTTACTCTCTTTCCAGTCTTAGACATAAACTTCCAGAGAGGCGTCACTGATGTATCCCAGAACAGTGTCTGGCACAGAGTAGGTATTCAATATACTTTTGGTAAATTAATTGACTAATTATAACATTGTTCTTGGCATTCAAGTAATAGGTGAGAATTTCAAGTACCTTAACTTCCTTTTATAGGGTCCTAAACAGATTCACATTCTGAATTCATGTTATAGCACCAGTAGGTGAGGAATAAGTTGTATTATAAACAGTTATAAATAGTTACATAATATACCAGTATCTACATTTCTAGCTATTTTCAAACTTGCAAAAGCTAGTAATTGTATCTTAAACTCAAACAATACTCTACCACACTTATTCACATGTAGAGTGGTGGAAAGCAACATATTATGGAATAAAATTTTCCAACAAATAATGTCACTTGAAAGTCAATAGAGAAATAGTGTCTCTTTCTTTTAACAATAGTTTAAATTAGAACATGACTTTATATTTT
Source organism: Tonatia bakeri (assembly GCA_004024845.1). Taxonomy (NCBI): domain Eukaryota; kingdom Metazoa; phylum Chordata; class Mammalia; order Chiroptera; family Phyllostomidae; genus Tonatia; species Tonatia bakeri. Next base: position 2,268 of record PVIA01002880.1, on the reverse strand, counting down.
GAATCATTTAAAAAACAAAAAAAAAAACATAGAATCCATTGTGAGTTTCCTGTGGGATTTGTTTTTACTATGACATCCCAAACACTGGCATTCTGTTAGACATTCATGAAGAACCCTTGCTCTAAATAAGATATATGATGTGACTACCTCGTGGTTTGTCAACTACAGTAATGCGCGAATGTGGAGGAGGGCGACCAGTGCTAACCAAATAAGTCCTCCATTGAAAAGTCTGTGGAGTGCTTCTCTGCAGTCAGCCACCCTTCCTTTTTCTGAACATCGGTGACGACGCTGTTTGCTCTCTCTGCTCCTGTTACACATTCACCCTTGACATTTATCCCGCTCTCTCTAGCTCCCTTGCCCTCACCCGCCTCGCCCTGAAAACTGTTCTCATGCAAGGCTTGAGAAAGATCTGTCAAGGTTTGTAGGAACTTAGAAGCTCTTTTGCTTCCTGACCCCAGACTGGAAGCTGAATGGCAGCTCTGTGCTTGGTGAGCATGACACCACAGTTGGCACGCTGATATCAGCAGGGAAGGGACATCATGACCCCTGAGGCTGCATGCTGGAAAGGAGACAGCAGAGTGCCACAGACACAAAAGTGAACGGGAATTTAAACCATGAAATCTTTTTTCCAGAAAGGAGACGCCTTAATCTGATACCCTGGGAAATGGATCTGCCCTGCATCAGGAAACAAAGAGTGCGCCAATCCAGATGCTTCAAGCTTCTGGCAGGTCGCCCTTTGGGTTCCACCCAGTTTTTCTTCAGATATCCCCAGAAGAAGCCTGTATGGCACTACTAACATGAAGTAAGAAAAAACGTAGAAGCACTTCATAGAATGCCAGCCTCTTCTACTTTTGTTCCCATCAGGAACAGGCTGTATCTATGGGCCCATCACTGTTTCTCTGTGATTGCTTCTGAGGATACACTTCTAACAAGACCTAGTTAAAAAGACAGAGGGGGTCTAGGATCAAGTCTACGTTGATGTTTCCAGTGTGTTAGTGCTATTGGTCAGGACTTCACAATCTTATTATTTAAAAACTTTGAGCCCCAGTTGGTGTGGCTCAGTGGATTGAGAGCTGGCCTTCGAACCAAAGGGTCACTGGTTCGATTCACAGTCAGGGCACATGCCTTGGTTGTGGGCCAGGTCCCCAGTCAGGGGTGTATGAGGGGCAACCACACATTGATGTTTCTCTCCCTCTTTTTAAAAAAATGTTTGATTGTATTTTAGTGATTAATACTATGCTCATTACAGAAAAATCTGTCATTGAAAAATGTAGAAGACAATAAGAATCTATAATGCAATCCCCCCTAAAGACATATAATCCCAAGGGGATTATATTTTTCCATCTAAACTTCTGTACGTGTATACAAAGAATGTAATGTAAACAGCTTTGTTTCAACTTAATAATGCCTTGTGAATACTGTTCCTAGTCAATAAAAATAACTCCACATCAGTGGCTCTCAAACAGTGGCACCCTAGACCAACAGTATCAGTATCAACCTAGGAACTTGTTAGAAATGCAAGTTCTTGGGCCCTATTCCAAGATGATGAAGCAGAAACTCTGGAGTGGGGCCCAGCAATCTGTGTTTTCAACAAGCCTTCCAAGTGATTCTGATGCTGAATAAAGTGTGAGAAGGACTGCTACATTATTTAAAACCCTGGTGAGAATTCCATTGTATGGCTATAATGCAATTTATTTAGCTATTGTTAGGCATCTAGGTTGTTTCCAACTTCTCAGTGTAACCAGTGACAGTCTTGTAGCTAAAATGTGGAAGTTTATAATATTCTGAAGATATATTTCCAAATGTGAAATCAATGAGTTAAAGGAAATGCATAATTTTGAAATACATCTGAGCTTCTGAATGAGTCATGGGCCTTTTCCCACCTAATCTTTAGAATCTTCACATTTCCCTGATCTTGCCTCACTTCTCTAAACTTGGAATTCCATCAAACTTTGCTAGAGATTTAGATTCTTGGCTTATGTTCTGCTATTTCTTATGCCCTAGTATAACAAAGAGCCCCATAAAAAGTTCTGAACAGGTTAGAATCACCTGTATGTTCTATCTTTTCTAGAATACTTAACAAACTCTATATAATACTGAAAATTAGTAGGAAAAACAGCATTCTATATGTCTTATTTATACTCTGAGGTGAAAATTTCAACAGAGTATTAACAGTATAAACATATTTAAGTAAATATTAGCTACATAATAGTCAAGGATTTTTTTCAGTATCAAACTGGTACCTTATATATTATTCCATACTTAAAA